>CM068959.1:132835058-132859052 GCA_035128595.1 Eptatretus atami | reverse complement strand
GAGGGGGTGGGAGGGGTGGAGGGGGTGTTGTTTGGCAGGATTTCAGTTTTGGGCCTGCAGTGTACATAATATGTTGATGCTCAAACACGAAAACGCTCAGATTTCACAATATTCTCGTCACAATACCGTCTCATTAGCAGATCGTGTACATCAGGAACACAAAAAAAGATCTACTGCGGAAGAGCAAATACAGCATTTGTACTTACAAAGAAGGGGTTAGTGTTCAATGGAAGAACAATTCCAATTAAAGGTCTCGGCGTTTACATCAGCAGTTTGGACCACACACACATACACCCGGCTGAAGCAACAGCGAAGCGGTTCCAAGGAAAAGAGCATGGAGCGCAACATTCCGCTCAAGAGTAACTTTGGTTTACAAATCAATCAATCGTTGCAAATGACTGAGGGTTTCTGTCATTTTCATGTGGCCCTCTTTTGTACATTGTGAAAACAATGATTTTGTTGGAGGGGGATTAATGTAGTACTGTATTTTGGTTAGGCCCCTCCACCCCTCCCACCCCAAACCAAACCTCCTCTGCCATTGCTCTGTTTCTTGTCTTGCAGCCTGTGGGTTTTGTCATGTTTGGAAGCAGATCTGAAGCAGAAGCAGCGAAAAATGCACTCAATGTGAGTCCATAAACCTCTGGTACTGACACGCAAACATTCCACGAGAATATCCAATGTAATTCGAGCCTTCATGGAAGCAAAGTTGGAGAAATTAAAAACAATTTTTTTCATTCCGTACTTCCCATTATTACGAGGCCGTTCAGCCATTAATTGCAAACACAATGCGATCAAAATTGATCATGTTGCTGCTCTCTTATTTCTTTGTACAAATGATAGGCACACCCTTCCCTCCTCTCCCATTTATTATTCTTGTCTGTAAGGTGAATCAATGAGAAGGTCACCTGTTATATCATCGAGGGCATTGGTGTGGAGGTGGAGAACAGATGTGGATTGGGTGATTCGTGTATCCCATGATACATTGTGACGTCTTTAACCACGTCCCTATATACCTCATTATTCAATCAAGGCCATCGTTAAGACGAGGATCAAAATAACTTCAGCTGTTTGTATATTTATTTAACTGGACAACATGAGGAATGGTGTGCATGTATCCCCCCCCCCCCATGCCCTTGTTAAGTCGGGTAACATATCTGTCCTGGCCTTGTGTCACGAACTAGTTTTATTCATTATCATGGTAATCTAGCGTGATCTTTGTTAGGTTTCCAAAAAGATCGGGATTGATTTTGGTGAGGTGCTTGCTTTCAAGGAAATGGGGGGGGGTTTAATTTATCAAGCACCTGATCCACATGAGAATTGAAATCAGAACCAGAAAACTGCGTACAGGACCTGCTTATTTGTCCCCTGGCAACCCCGTGAACACATTGACTGCCCAATCCCCAAGTGAAGGGTATTATGATGATAATAACAATAATGATAACAAGAAAAAGAGCAATCAGAGATTGCAGACCCCTGCCAGGACTTCTTTTGAGTGGTGTAGTTTTATAGGTTTTAGGGTAAATCCAGTATGGCTGCCAAACCATGTGACCTATAACATAATGTGTGTGAACTTTTTGTTCCTCACGGATAGGAGGTCGTACATGTAAAGTTTTGCCTCAGTCTGTTCAGCCACATCAGAGAAGAAGATTTTTTGAAGGCTTAAAAAAAGGCAATATGGCTGCCGAATCACGTGACCGATGACGTCATCATTTTTTTTTTCTTCTACAATCCATTTTATCCCAAGATGACCCTCAAAATTTTTCATACTGATCGGATGTAGCATTCTGCATATGCAATTATGACGTCATAACAAAGGCACCTATGATGTCATAAAAATCGCACTCATTTCCCATGAGGAGTAGATGCTGTGTGCCAAGTTTCAATTTTTTCCTTGGTGCGGTTTCGGAGATACAGAGGTGCAAATTTTCCCATTTTTCCTCTATGGGTGCCACACCACGTGACTTATGACATCATGATTATAATTAAAACATTATACATGAGTAGTCGCGCCAATGGTGAAAACTTTGTCTCAATCCGCCAAGCGGTTGCCCAGAAAAACACGAAAGTTCTGTGCAGACAAACAAACAGACAGACAGACAAACAAACAAACAAATGAAAAATTACTCGTCGAGTGACAACTTGGCAAAACAGCACAAAGTAAAATGGCACTTGGTAGAGTGCATACCTCTGCCAGGTGGAACAGTTCATGTTTTGTATTCCACTGATGGGCTGGATCCGAACCAAAATCCAATCCGCTTGTTCTTGTCACCGATCTAACTCATCCACCGTGTTTTGCTAGAACTCGTCCGCAACTTTTTGAGACAAAGTGATATATTTAGTTTTTGGCCCTATCTATCAATTTTAGAAATTAGGCCTGTGTTGACCTTTTGACCTTAAAATTAATAGGTGTTTGAATTCAGCGATCTGATATGAAAATGCTCTTCAAATTTCAAATCAATCGAATGAAAATTGAGGATTTAAAAAAATTTGGCCCAAATTGGCCTTTTGGCTTATTTTGACCTTTTGGAATACGTTTGTCTCAAAATTAATAGGTGGTTGAATTCAGTGACCTGATCTGCAAATGGTCTTCAAATTTCAAGTTAATTGGATTAAAATTGAGGATTTTAGATATTTGGCCGATGTTGACCTTTTGGTCCATGTTGACCTTTTTGCTGATGGTAGTCACCAAAATTTTAGGTGGTTGAATTCAGTGACCTGATATGTAAATCCTTTTCAAATTTCAACTCAATCTGATGAAAACTGAGGATTTAAAAAATTTGGCCCAAATTGGCCTTTCGTCCTATTTTGACCTTTTGACCTGTTCACCTCAAAATTTATAGGTGTTTGAATTCAGCGACCTGACATGAAAATGCTCTTCAAATTTCAAGTCAATCGGATGAAAATTGAGGATTTTAGAAATTTGGCCTTTATTGACGTTTTGGTCTATCTTGACCTCAAAATTAATAGGTGGTTGAGTTCAGCGACCTCATCTGCAAATGTTCTTCAAATTTCAAGTCAATCGGATGAAAAGTGAGGATTTTTGGAAAATTTGACCCAAATTGGCCTTTTGGTCCTTATTGATCTCAAAATTAATAGGTGGTTGAATTCAGCGACCTGATATGCAAATGGTCTTCCAATTTGAAGTCCATCGGATGAAAATTGACAATTTTAGAAACAAGTAAATTTTTTTGCCAATTTTGGGTTGACCTTATGGCCTATGTTGACCTTTTGACTGATGATAACCTCAAAGGTAATAGGTGGTTGACTTCAACTACCTGATATGCAAATACTGTTCAAATTTCAAGTCAATCGGATTAAATTTGAGGATATTAGAAAATTTGGCTCACATTGGCCTATTGGCCTAAGTAGACCTTTTTGGTCGACCAAATTTTACGAAACTTCAATGCGGGACCGTCGCATGGTCAGTGACATTAATTTCAGAACGATTTTTTTTTTCGCCAAAGTAACAAACAAAGGGAGGCGATCAACATACTTGTCACAAAAAAAAAATGCCAAGTAACAAATGGACCCTAATGCAATACCCTCTCCTTCGGCGAGGGTAATAATAATAATAATAATAATAATAATAATAATTAATAATCCCCATGTTTCCCTCCTGAAGCAAAGTTAAAAGATGGCAAAAGGTTCCACCAGGAATGACCCAATATCAAATTTTGAGCTTAAAAAAAACAAAACCTTCAGTTTTGACCCCTACAACCCCAAGTCCCCACCCCTGGACCATGCCCCGGGGGTCAAATCCAAAAAATCGTTCCACATTTCATGCATCCCACAATGCTGATTGCAAATATAAAGTTTCATTAAAAATGTTTTAAAATGTTCCCTTGATTGCATTTTTTGGTGTTTGACCATTTGATCCCACCCCAGGAACCCAGGGGGGCAGAGCCAAAAGTTCCACTGCTCTTGCACCTTCGTGCCATGTGATGATCATAACCACCAAGTTTGGTGAATTCATGCTCAACCTTTTATGAGGGGATAGCGTGACGGACAGACAGACAGATGGAGCAGATTTACAATATCCCCCTGGTTTATTTCGAAAAGCGTGGGGATAATAATAATAATAATAATAATAATAATAATAATAATAACAATAAATAACAAATAATCTGAACAGAAACAATAGGGTACCACAGCCTGTTAGGCTAATGGTACCTTAATAAATAAATAATAATAATAATAATAATAATGGTTAATAGTAATCACCACCACCTCTTATCATAAAACAGCTGTTCAAGAAGTGGAGAAGGAGTGTATCGCAATTGGCTCTGTCTGTCTGTCCGTCATGCTATCTCCTCCTAACTAAACTGTTGGGCAGAAATTCACCAAGCTTGGTAGTTATGATCACCATGTAGTCCAAAGCTGCAAGAGCATTCTAACTTTTGGCTCTGTCCCCTGCAGCAAGGTCAAGAGGTCAAATACCAACAACAACAACAAAAAATACAATTACCGGCACATTTCTCAACACTTTTAAAAATGAAACTTTGTGTATGCAATCAACATTGGGGGACGTATTAAATATGTAACGACCTTTTATGATTTGACCCATAGTTCATGCCCCAGGGGGTGGGGACTTGGGGTCACAGGGGGTCAAAACAGGCAAAAATAAATTAAACTCAAAATTTGACATTGGGTCATTCCTGTTGGAGCCTTTGCCATCTTTCATATTTGTTTTAGGAGGGAAGCGTGACGAGTGAGGATTTGCAATGGCGTGCCATCGACTTCCCTCTCGTTGAATAATTCTCCTGATGTGACGTAATGAACGAATCGAGAATTAAAACGTGAATAACAACGGAAAAATGGTGTTGCAATCAGCTTTTACAATCTTCTGTTCCCGTCTTAACTTGAAATTAGAGTTGGCCTGACTGTGAACATTTAGTAACGTCACAATGAAAGAAAATGTATTACTGATTAACTAAACGAGTTTCCCTAATCATTGGCAACCCCTTTAACAGACTCCTCCAGTTTCATACATCAAAAGGCATTCCAACCCACGACTCCTCCGTGCTCTCCTCCCACCCATTGTTGTCACGATGCTGTATCACTCACAGCGTAAAGAGAGTCCCAGAAAAGATGGTAAACACCTCGTCCACATATATATACTGCCTCGGATATACTGTATACTTATGAGTATAACTGATTGCCCTTCATGATGGAAGTTCATTTTAGCCTGTAATGTTCATGTGAAACAGGCCTGGTGAATTTGTTTATAGTGAGGGTTGTTTGTGTGCTGGTACCGTAAGTGTTGCCCTGATTTGGGCAGTTTCACAGCAACCTTCAATGGCCGACAGTATCTCCCACACATTTTAAGTTCAGCGACTCTGTAATCGATCACGTGACAATATCACGTCACACTTCAAAAATGGCTGCTCCGCTAAGTGTGCGTACGAAACGGAGAACAATTATTGAATTTCTCAAAGATAGAGAAACCGGAAGACGTTCCTCCAGTGGATATTCATCGGCGTTTAAAGAATGTGTACCGTGAATCTACCATTGATGCAAGCACCATTGGATGTTGGGCAAAGCGTTTCAAGAGTGGGGAAATCGATATCGAGTGGGGGGAAAATAACTTCATATTTGCCACATATGTATGCATATTCCCTGTAATTTTCATTGTAATTCAAATTATATTTAGTGAGAAATAAAATAAGAGGCATTACTTTTGTACCGACCCTCGTAATATAAATATCCAATTGCGTCACCTGATCATAATCAGGTTATGTAGACATAAGGAAAACATCAATAAGACTATTAGGGCACTCAGTGGAGTGCATAACTCTGTCACACAATGCTTGATAAAGTAGAACATATCGGGGCCAAGATAAATTTTAAATATCAAGCAATATATTGTTTTTGGCCCCATCTTCCAATGGTTAAAAATCACTTTATAATTTTAAAAATTCTCGTATCCGGATCTGGATTCGGATCTTTAACAAAATCGAATCAATTCTTCCTCATCACACACCCAACATATCCGCCAAGTTTCGTCCAAATCTGTCCGCAACGTTTTGAGATATCCTGCACACAAACAAACAGAATAACAAAATGGACTAAACAATATATATATATATATATATATATATATATATATATATATATATATATATATAT
Organism: Eptatretus atami; assembly: GCA_035128595.1. Taxonomy (NCBI): domain Eukaryota; kingdom Metazoa; phylum Chordata; class Myxini; order Myxiniformes; family Myxinidae; genus Eptatretus; species Eptatretus atami. Next base: position 132,852,926 of record CM068959.1, on the reverse strand, counting down.
ATATATATATTGCTGGCAGACTAGTGCTGGCAGACGGGCCCTCCGGTTTAATGTCTGTTCGATACATGGCATTCAAATCCTAACCCACTGATAGACTCTCTGTCATCCTGTTGTTTCACAAGCAAGGCACCACATCAATGAGTATACCTTCCTTTGTTATATGTTCAGCTCACTGTCCTATTTGCAAGTATTTACTTGGAGATGTTCAAGATCACATGGTTCAATTGCGTGCTGGTATAGAAAATGTCAGACATTGTGTGCTGGTAGCCTGACCAAATTCTAAATTGCTGCTCTAAATTTATGATGGGTCGTGGGCACCCTGATCCCCTCAGATTGGTTGTGGAAATAACAACAACAACAACAATGCTCACCTCCATTCCTTCAAGTTCTTCCCTCTATTCACTTGTCCGTGGAACCGATTCCATGTCCGTTGTCTTATGTCCTTCCTTACAGTTCTTCAAGAGAGTTGTCCATTATCACCTCATGATTTTTTACCACCCCCTGCTCTCTTCTCCTCTTGCTGACTCCTCCCACGTCTGTACCACCCGATCTGGAAAAAAATAGATATCACAATTTGAGTCCTCATGATTATCATGGAGTATGGTAGAACTCCATACATTGGGATAGCACATGGGGGAAAAAAAATGGCCATCCATTTATAGATAATAATTCTAGATATAGAAAGGAGACAGATAGAGGAATATTCTCAAAGATAGAGGAATAGAATGTGTTCTCCCAGACCCACCGCTGCTCTCTTTCACTCTCGCTGACCAAAAAAGGGGCAGAGGGTGCACGACCAAAAAATAGCAGAGGGTGCATGACCAAACAAGCTCAAATGAGCTAAGATCCTCGTCCTCTTAATGATGACGTCATAAAAACGAATATGACGTCATGTAGTATCAGGTTTGCATAAATTATCTGGCTAATGCCCGGCTTGATCCCGCAACAAATTCAAACACTTGCCTAGTTTAGAGATTTATAGGCGATTTCCATTAGCGGCGATATTATGACGTCAACTTTTTTCTCGAAGAATTTCCAAAATCGGAGATGTTACTGCTGCGCCGTGGCTCTTTGCATATACATGGCAAGTTTCACGAAGATCCGATGAAAACTCTGGGTTGTGAAACAAAAAATGTCAAAAAATAGAATGACGTCATAAAAATTGATTCATAGTGATGTATCATATGTGCGGTAATTCATCTCTGCTAATGCCCTGTTCGATTCCCACAAACAGAATTCAAAAAGCTTGCCTAGATTCGGATAATATTTTTAGGCGATTTCCATTAGCGAGATATTTTGACGTCATAACTTTTTTCTAGGAGGAATTTTCAAAATCGGAGATGGTTACTGTCTGCGCAGGGAATTTTACATATATACGCCAAGTTTCAGGAAGTTTCGATAAAACTCAGCTGTGAAACAAAAAATCCACAAAAAAGATGAACAACAACGTGAGTAAGACTTAGAGATTCTCCACGAGGATCTAAAAATGGCAGAGGGTGCATGACCAAAAAAGTGGAGAGGGTGCAAGCCTAAAAAAGGGCAGAGGGTGCAAGACCAAAAAAGGGCAGAGGATGCAAGCCTAAAAAAGGGCAGAGGGTGCAAGCCTAAAAAAGGGCAGAGGGTGGCAAGCTAAAAGGGCAGAGGGTGCAAGCCGAAAAAGGGCAGAGGGTGCAAGACCGAAAAAGGGCAGAGGGTGCAAGACCGAAAAAGGGCAGAGGTGCAAGACCGAAAAAGGGAAGAGGGTGCAAGACCGAAAAAGGGAAGAGGGTGCAAGACCGAAAAAGGGAAGAGGGTGCAAGACCGAAAAAGGAAGAGGGTGCAAGACCAAAAAAGGGAAGAGGGTGCAAGACAAAAAGGAAGAGGGTGCAAGACGAAAAAGGGCAGAGGGTGCAAGACCGAAAAAGGGCAGAGGGTGCAAGACCGAAAAAGGGAAGAGGGTGCAAGACCGAAAAAGGGAAGAGGGTGCAAGACCGAAAAAGGGAAGAGGTGCAAGACCGAAAAAGGGAAGAGGGTGCAAAGCCAAAAAAGGAAGAGGGTGCAAGACAAAAAAGGGAAGAGGGTGCAAGACCAAAAAAGGGCAGAGGATACAAGACCAAAAAAGGGCAGAGGATACAAGACCAAAAAAGGGCAGAGGATACAAGACCAAAAAAGCGGCAGAGGTGTAGACCAAAAAAGGGCAGAGGGTGCAAGACCAAAAAGGCAGAGGATACAAGACCAAAAAACGGCAGAGGATAGAAGAACCAAATTGGGCACAAGGTGCAAGACCAAAAAGGAGGTGGTTGAATACAGAGAGGCCACCAACCTGTCTGCCACATGAGCCCCCATATTCACTCTCAATGGGGTCCATGATTATTACTCAATCATGGGATCCATTTTTCCCCGTATTCCTCCAAGTGGTTCATGTCATCCCATTGTTTTCGTAACCCAGGCCAAAAAAAAATAAAAGAAAAAGATCATCATTTGTTGCTGTTTGAAAAATGTAAACTGATTATTCAGTCAATAGCAAGCAAAGGGTTAAATCAAAAATATTGTTTTAAAATGTTATTGCTGTTTGTTGTCTCTGCTTAATTAATGTATCGCCAATCAACCCCAGCATGTCTTTTTGAATCATTCTCATTTTCCCTTTTACATCATTTTGTACTTTTATTTTATCTTGACCTTTGGTAATTCCTATTTACATTATTTAAATCATAAAGCAATTCTTGTGAGTTATATCATTGCTCATCTTATAATTTATGAGCATTCCACCAGCTTTGGTTCACCAAGCTAGAAATCAATTTAACTCTGCTGATGAACACATAAAAATAACCAGTAATTGCATGGATCTACAACTGGACACCATAACCACGAGGCCGAGACAAAATCTCTACCTGGCATTGTTTCCCCTTACCCATTCTTGTGCCAATTCTCTAGGGAGTGCGATTTGACCCAGAGTGTCCGCAGACCCTGCGCTTGGAATTTGCAAAAAGCAACACCAAGACGGCGAAGAGCAAGCTCGTGGGAGTGCCGAACGCGGCCTCCATGCTTCAACCGGTCTTCGGTCCACATTTCATCACCCGCGAGCCTTGTGAGTTGGGCACGATGTAGTGAAGTGATTCGCCGCTTGTATGCAATCGATCTGTGTCACGATGGAGAGGCCCTTTTAAGGGTGCATTCTTGGTTGCGTTTATGGTCACATTTTTCCCTTTTGAGCTCATTCGAGTTCGCTGCCATTAACAGACATTGTGCGTACACTCAGAGTAGAGCTGATATGCACTAACTGTACCCATTGTGAACTGCTGGGTGTCCCATTAAATGACGGTGGTTTTGTTTTCGTCGCAGATAGGTAAGTGGCGCAGATTGTTAGCAACGCGTTGCATCGTTTGTCAAAGGATACGACGATAAAACTGTACCGACTGCAGTATTTCAATGAACATCCTGAAACTCTGCACATCTGGTTTTCTGACAAGGCCCCTTATGCACCAAAGTGGGGTTTTTAAACAGACTAAGTTCAGTTTTGGTGTTTTGAAAAATCCAAACATTTACGAAATACTCCTGGCATGGCAAAATTAACTTGCGGTTCGGCGAGCTCTGTAAATGCCGGTGTTATCGGTATTATGTTCATGGGAAGAATTGAAGGGAGTGCAGATGCAAAATGGTGGTCACATTGGTCGTGCTCAAGACAAATATCCCAAAAATATTGTTCATATTTGATAAAAAAAAACATTGTTCTTTTGTACAATCTTTTCGATCACGATTGTGAACGAGTCATTTGTGTGGGACACCCAATCATCAAATTCACTTGGTTAGTAGCGTCACCAGTCAAACATGTTGTCAGGCCTCTGCAGCCTTTTCCTGCTGACAATTTATTTTCCAAAATTGATTAATTTTTTTTTCCTGATGTTCCAGTAAAACTGGCATAAAACTTGTCGTATTGCCACCACAATTTCATGCATTGCTCAATATATTTTGATTGTTTAGCCTCATTCATATGGTTTCTTGTTTGATGGAGTTGTAGGTTTGGCAGAAGATATCACCCCCCCCCCTCCAAGACACAGAATTATCTCACCAGCAACTTGCGGTAACAACGTCCTTTCAAACATCAACCTCCCCCTTTAAACACATCTCGGAAAATATTCACAACCACACCACCACCATCGCATTGCAACAACAAACAACACAACAATAAAATCCTCAACGAACCACACCCCATGAATCCAGCCATCTGAACAAACCCGCTTGCGTTCCTCCACAATAACATCATCTCGACTTCGTTCCGGTTCCCACCCGGCACGAAAAAAAAACCCCGATAAACACAAACTCGACCCAACCCAGGATCTGTTCGTTCTGCCACGTTGATGAACTTGACACTGGACACCACTTCATTACAACTGGCTCTCAACTCGCAACGACACAGACGACTATTTAACTTCTCCTTGCTCGATCACTGATGGAATCCGGTCGGAGTGGCCGGCTTCCTCGGGGACTGTGGGCTTCCACTTCCAGTAAGGATGCCTGGGGCTACTGATAATGATTATGATGATGATTTTTGGCATTTGGCAGAAAGGGATGACTATTTCAAACAAGTTATAATATTACCAGATAATTACTACAGTCCATTAATTAATTTCTCATTTCAAAAGTCAGGTAGGGTTTTCATCACACCCTCAAATTGCCGAGCGACTCCAACCGTAGTAGTACATCCTACTTCTAAGATTCTGTTGCATGAAATGCAAGGTGAGCTTGCTCTGAAACTGATATCTATGTACCCCGCAGATGACCTGGCAGGAGCCACATTGGTACCTGCTGGCGCAGAGGCCTGGGCACCGTATCCATTGTATGCTCCAGAGATTCCACCACCATTACCGCAAACAGCTTTCACCTTCCCCACCACGGTACATACACAGGTCAGTCAGTCTTGCCGTGTCTCAAAGAGTAATTTTCCTAAACTATTCATTCTTGCTTTAAATTTTCATTTGGTATTTTATTCGTGAGGAGCGTTCAAGGAGTTCTCGAAGAAAAACACACTCATAATTCAAGATACACCGAGGTTGTTGTTATCTTTTGACATACAACTAAGTATTGTGACCATGAAAATACACAAATTTATTTTTATTACACACCAGTTATTTGATAAAGGATGAGTGAAGGTCAGAGAACAACAACAACAACAACAACAACCATGTGATGGAATTATGCCAGAAACACCATCCACCTCGCTCATTATACCCGTCAAGAACGTGTGATGGGATTTTATAGAGAAGCCCAAGGAAGAAACACAAGGAAATCAGACCCAGGTGGAGGCCATTCAGCCCGTCATGCCTGCGCGACATCAACACCACACTAATTTTATCAACACAAGATACAAAGAAGAAAATGAAGAATTTATGATTTTTTTGAAAGTGTTTTTGAGGGTTTTTGTATTTGTTTATTTATTTTTAAAGTTTTTGTAGTTTTTGTATTTTTTTTGTTCTCAGGGGAGGGGGCATGGGTTGGAGGATCGCTTGAGGACGGGAGCTCTGCGCTGGGCCGCGCTATGAGAGGGTGTAGGGCAGAATCATGGCGAAACCCAATCCTTATCCCTGTGTCGTAAGAGGCGACCAGGTTGCGTCAGGAAGGGCACCCGGCCGTAAAACAATCAGTATGCGGATCATAACAGATGATCCGCTGTGGCGACCCCTAACGGGAGCAGCCGAAAGACGAACAGCATCAACGATGCACAACCTAATCTTCAACCTCTGGAAAGTTAATGAATATCTTCTTGCAATTCAGACATTTCAAAGAATACTTCAACGAGGGTTTAATGAACGAGTTTGTGGCCCAACATCATGATGAGATTTCTGCATCAACGCGTGAAACATGTATCAAAATACCGTACGAAGCTATACACCGAGCAGGTTAAAAGTTGGCTGATTTTTAAATGCCATTCTTTTGCTGCTAATGATCAGCACATTTTTAAATGTCATCAAATGATATGGGAAGTCTGTGGAGTGCTTACAGCATACAGATGCTACATATCCGAGCTGTAATAGTCAAGTATGCCTGGTGTTGGCTTAATGGTTAGGGTGGGGGTCTTGGGATCCTTGGATCCTGAGTTCAAATCTCACTCGGCTGTTGAATCAATACCAGGTGGGGTTGACTCTGCCCGTCATCCTTCCGATGTCGGCAAAATGAGTGATAGCATGCTGGTATACTGCGTCGGAGTGGCGACCCATCGAGGATTGTGTCCAATAGCCAAGGAGAGTGCTTAAGCAGCACCAACGCTCTGCACAGAGTATGGTCCCAACGGATGGATGGACATAGCCATTATGGTGGCCTTTTCTTCACCCCGATACACATGCCATGCCCTCTAATGGTATCTATCAATATATTGCATGGTTCTTTTTTATTTTTTTTAAAATACCTTGTCGAGGCTCGTATGAGAGCTAACACACAATGCACAGCAAGGGGGGCATGAGACCAGAGGGGAGGGAGTCAGAAGGACAAAACAGTGGGGAACAGAGACATAAGGAGATCTGTGGAAGGGAGAGAGGGACTTGGACGGAGATAAGCATGGTGGAATAGAAAGAGGACATTACAGGGACTTTCAGGAAGGAAAGCAGGGAATTTGAAGGAGGTGGGGCTTGGTGGATTATCGGGGGTAGAAAAGATCGAGGATTTGGATGGGGGATGATAAGAGGTTGGTGGTGAACAGCTGGTTGAAGGCCTGGAGGAAAAGAATGGGAATGAATAGAGTGAGGAGTTTATTCCAAAGGCGGGGAAAAAGAGGAATGAAAGAGTGAAGTGAGCAGTTGATTCGAGATTTTGGTAGTTTTACCACAAGGGGTGTGTTAGCGGACCTTGAGCGCCCTGGGAAATGTGGTGGGGACAATCGCAGAGAGAGCAGGGGCAAGGCTGGAGAGGAGACGGTAGAAGACAGAAAGACCACCGACCAGCCTGCGTGAGAAAGTGAGAGGCCAAAGACTCAGTCTCATTGCGGGAATACCAATGATCCGAAATGCCTTGGTTCTACAGCGTGAAGCCGAGAAAGGTGGGAGGCAGGACACCAGCCCAGAGTAAGAGAGCAGTACTCCATCAGGCTGCGGACAAAAGCTTTGTAAGTGGTCAGGAGCTCAGGGGGCCGAGGAAGGACTTTGCACGACGGAGGATTCCCAGTCAGCGACTAGCTTTGGAGGCGAGGTTTGAATGTGGCTCTCCCAGGAAGGTCATGCAGATGGTGAGACCCAGAAGCTTGAAAGAAAGGACTTCTTCCAGAGGATTGTTGAGAAAGTGGATGGGGGGGTTTCTAAAGCGTCCTTCGAAGAGACATAGTGAGAGTGTGAGATTTGTCCGGATTGAAAGACATGTTCCACGTGTTGGACCAGTTGTGATTTTATCCAGATCTGCAAGTGAGCGATGAAGCTGCTGCTTGCTGGTCTGAGGGATGACAGATGAGTCGGCAGAGGGTGGAGTCATCAGCAAAGAGATAAAGAGGATTTTCCAGAGAGTCGGAGAAATCATTGATGAAACCAGAAAAAGAACAGGCCCAGAACGCTACCTTGAGGAACTCCAATCTGACAGGAAGAGGGATGAAAGAACTCCATTTAGGGTCACACGTTGACTGCGACAGGAGAGGAAGTCTGCGAGCCATGAGTGGAGATGGCCTTGGATACCATCGGAAAGAGAGTTTGGTGAGCAGGGCAGGGTGCCAGACCGTGTCAAAAGCACATGATATGTCCAGGGATACGGCTCCGATTTCATGTCCGGAATTGAGGGCTTCCATCCATTGTTGGGAGAGCAGAAGTAGCATATCCAGGGTAGAGTGACCTGGTCTGAAACCAAAAAAGTGACCTGGTTGACCTGGTTCTTGACCTGATCTGTTGACCTGGTTCTTGAAAAAGTGACCTGGTTGACCTGACCAGTTACCTGGTCTGAAAAGTGACCTGGTTCTTGGAAGTATTATGAAGACTATTTGTGTTCTACAGGCCAACCTGGTCCATCCATAACCTGGTCCAACATTCATTTCGAATTAAGGTTTAAAGAGGTTTGAAGGTGTATAAACAAAAACAATTCTGGCTTTTACCGACATATTCCGCAGTGTCTGTTACACCACCCGATCTATCATGTTGCATTAGTTCTTCATGCCTGTTGTTTGTGTCATTTATAACGTCCTTAAAAACTTTTCAATGATTTTCAATTTTGTTTGACTGCCAGGCAGGGAGACAGAGGAAAAAAAATAAAAATAATGTCACTGCTCTCTGCGCATGTCCGATGAGGCCAAATTCTGAGCCATGGTACGGTAAAACGACAGAATTGTCGTCCTATTCATGTTCCGGATAGTGTTCAAAATCTAAACATTCGATTTAAATAGTTGTTCCTCGATCGTAAACTGATAAGACAGACAGATGTAGGGACAGATGGACATGAACCAATTGCTTTACCCCGCTTTTCGCTTCGTGGTGCGGGGTATAAAGCGATCACTTCTTGGAGCCATATTGGAGTAATCGTTCTTCACGGTTGTCCTGGTTTGAAGTGCAAACTCTACTCGTGGATCATATTTTTCATTAGCTTGATGTTTTAAAAACTTAAACATTATTATTGGACCTGTTTGCTTGTTGGAGAATGAATATTATGGATTTACAATGCACAGTGACACAGGTGTTGCTTTTGTTGTTTTTGTGTTTCCTAGCACAAGGAAGTTTTGTCCTCATGCTGACAAGGAAGTAAATGAGCAATTTATTTATTTATTTTCAATTGTCACATCATGTTTCGCACAACAAACATGAATAATTACTTTGCTCAAACTGTGGTACTCGTCGTGTAGAGGTTGTGTTTCAAGTGCTCTAAGTTCCATGTTGGTTCAACAGACATATCGTTGCCATTTATAAGTTATAAAAAATTGATAGTCATTGTTGGACTTCCATGAAAGGTTATTATGGACTCCTATTAAACTTAGTTTGTCTGTTAGTGTAACCATCTGAACCCCTTGCTCAGCGAAGCGTGACACAAGGAACCCAGGTTCAAATCCCACATAGCACATGTTTGTCCATGGTTTACTAATGCTCATGCAATACATGTTATAGTACACCGTTGTCTACCAATGCCTTTATCCGACACATTAACCTGTACAAGCTCCTCCATGAGCCTTGGATCGTTGTAAAATAAAAAGGTGGGACTTGACTATCCATCCATCCATCCGGACCATACTCTGTGCAGAGCTTTGGTGCTGCCGAAGCAGTCTCCTTGGCTATTGGGAACACTCCTGGACGGGTCACCACTCTGACACAGGATACCAGCAAGCTGGCACTCATTTTGCCGACCTCAGGATGATGACAGGCAGAGTCAACCCCACCTGGTATTAATTCAACAGCCAAGTGGGATTTGAACTCAGGATCCTCAGATCCCAAGCCCACCACCCTAACCATTAAGCTAACACCAGGCTTATAATGGCTATGTACTGAACAATAAAGCCTCCATCTCCTAAATTACAAGTCAACGTCATCTTACTTATAGCGTGTAAGGGTGGTTGGTGTATGAGACTGCTTCAGTTGCGCTAAATTTCCGGATTTCTTTTTTTTTTAAACAATTTTCAAAATCATTATCTATCTATAATTCCAGCAGTGTGTGTGTGTGTGTGTGTGTGTGTGTGTGTGGTGTGTGTGTGTGTGTGTGTGTGTGTGTGTGTCTGCGACCGCTGTTTCTCGACAACCACTGGTCCGATCTAATTGAAACTTGCCAGCTATATTGCTGGGGACCCGAGTATGTGCCTTTTCAAGGTTTGATATTAATCGGACAAGTGCTTCCCAAGTTATGGCCATTTATTTACCAAACCAATGACAGGACACGTTGCTGCGTAGGCGTGGCCGATAGGGAAAGGACGCCTTAGTTACCGTGGCGTAGGAGTGGCAATGGTCAGTGGCAGCGAATGTCATGGCAAGCAAAGACAGGGAGGTAAACTTGATTTTATTTGGATTATAATAACTCTGTGTGTGTAAGTATCACAGCATTTGTTACTTCAATGCAAGCGGTAATTCGGTGAAATGCATGTGAACATTCCGTACGGGCACACCACTTCCGGATAGTGATGACTTACTGTATTCTAATAATTTCTCGATTTCTTATGCGCATTTCTAGATAAACACAATGCCCCAATGCAGTCGTCGTTACGAGCGCGAAGGAACGGCCTGTGTGGTTGTTTGAAGTTTTTTTTTCTTTGGTTTGCACGTACGGCACAGCACGTACGGCCACGCGAGAGCAAAGGAAGGCCTGTGTGGTTGTTTCTGGCACGCGGTTTGAAAGTTTAAAAAAAAAATTTTTTGCACGTACGGCCAGCACGTACGGCAACGCACGTAACGGCCCACGACTGTTTTAATTAAAATTGAAGAGCAGGCCTTGCCGTTAGTGGGTTTCCCCTTCATGAATTCGCTCCATCGCGATGAATTTATTTATGCAAGGCTTGTGGATTGCAGTCAATGCGCTCAAATAATCACGGGCTGGTGAACTATTTTCCACATTTATTCACCTAATTAACACGGGTCATCAACACAATTACTCCCTCAAGCCCGTCCAACATAATCATCACCATCAACTCATCTTTATTGTTGTCATCATGAACATCGCCATCGCATTATTGGATCAAGTCTATCATCATGTAATATAAAAAAGGAGCTTGGTCTCGGCATGCCTGTGTCCATCCCTGTGTGCGTGCATGCATCCATCCGTCAACAATTGTACTATACACAATTGGCAGCATAGCATAGCAATACACGCGTGTACATACGTACGCACATATACATACATGCGGTATATAATGTACTGCACCATACACGCATGAGGAGAGATTGTTTCCTGGCATGGCCTGTGCCGAATACGTACCCCAGACAGTTTGATTAAAATAAGGAAGAGAGGAGAAGGCGAGAATTTTTCTTTTTTGACCTTCTTCTTCGTGTGTTGTATATTATTCAGAATTCAGCATCGAAAAAAGCTGTGATGAATATCTTATTAACACTCTCCCCCTCCTCGCTCCCTGAGTGTATAGCGAGGCTGGTATCTCAATACCACCTAATTTTATTTTTCCCCCCGTTATCAAGAACCGTTTGTATTTTTTGTTTTTAGCAATTACGCAAAGATTTATTTCCCCCCAGTGAAGTGAAAGGGTCGAACATTCGAGTTATTATTAAAGGTAAGTTTCATGATCTTAATAACCCAAGAAAAGAAACTTTATTTTATTTTCTTAATAAAGGAAAATATTACTTTATTATATGTTGTTAATAACTTTTATTCATGAAAATAAATAATACAAAAACAATGCACAAATACGTTAATTAAGGATGTAATTTGGACAAATTATAAAGCTAAAGACCCTCCATATTTTCCCCATTACTCCCTAAGTTTGCAGATTTCCGGTTCACAGGGATTTTCAGGAACATAATCCCCACGAATCGCAAGGCCTTCCTCTGTATACAGCAAATCCTTAAATATTGAAGGGGCTATGTTCCTGGAAAATGCCACGATAGTTAAAACCAAGAGCCTATGGGAAAAGGGGGGTCAGGTTCCTGGGCATTGAGAAAATATAGATTATAGAGGAAGGTTGACAGCAGCTAAAAAGTAAACAAGTAAAATAAATATAAAGTATGTTAACATTGAAATAGACATGTAAATAAAATAAATACAGTATAAAACTAGAATGGCACTCAGGAGAGCGCATACCTACACCAGGCCGATTAGTTTATGTTTTGTAGCCAACTGATAGGTCGGATCTGAATCCGGACCGAAACCAAAATCGAATCGGCTTGTTCTTGTCACCTAACCAACTCATCCAGCTAGTTTTGTCATTACTAGTCCACAACTTTTTGAGATATCATGCTATACATAGTTTTCGGCTCCATCTCTCAATGGTGAAGAATGACTTAAAAAATTCTCAGATCCGGATCTGGATTCAGATCTTCACCAAAATTAAGCGTTGCTGTTCTTGGCCAGTCACCTACATACACAAAATTTTTCAGAACAATTGCTTGAAAACTGGCCAAAAAACATGTCACGGACACAAACAGACAAACTTCAGGCAAACAGACAGACAGATAGACAAATGCTACAGACCAACATGCTTGGCAATTTTTTTTTTCACCAAGCAATAAACAGACAATAACACACACCACCAACCAATATACTTGAAAAATCTTCGATTTTCACAAGTAACAAACAAGAAAACAGACAGAAAATAGCACACATGACCAACTAATCCAATCCAATCCATTGGGACCATACTCTGTGCAGAGCATTGGTGCTGCCTCAGCAGTCTCCTTGGCTATTGGGTACAATCCTGGATGGGTCGCCACTCCGCCCACTCCATAACTTTTTTGCTCCAGGATACCAGCAAGCTGGTTACTCATTTTGCCGACCTCGGAAGGATGACAAGCTGGACCAACTGATACACTGTACTTGAAAAATCTTTGATTTACGCAAGTAACAAACAGACAGAGGTGAAAACATAACCCCCTTCCACCGAAATACACAAGAATTTTACCTTTTAAATTTATTCAAAAACAGCGAGGTAATTTTTACAAAACAGTGAGGTGAGTGAGAGGGTAAGAAATTTACGTACTCTGCCGTAAATATAAACCACAAGACTTAGCTCAGGATGATGATGATGATGGAGTGGAGAGCGGGGTTGGGGAATTCAGCGATCGGAAGAGCAGCATTGGCTTTACGAAGAAGTCGCCTACTGCATTGCGACGTAGGAGAAGGGTAAGACGACCCTGAGCCATCTTCAACCCCAAAGCAGATCTTTCCGACCTGGACAGGTAGGTATCGGATGACATTCCCTTTGAGAATAATAACATTTCGTCAGCGTTAAAGACCTGCTCCAGTATAAATCCCTTCACCTCGATTAATTTCATGAGCTGCGATTGGTAGTTCTCCGCAGCATCATGATCTGCCGATGCTGCTTCCCTGATTAGTTTGACGTTATGGAGGCTGAATCTTCTTTCAAAGTTCTCAAACCAGCCCTTGCTGGCATGGAACTTGTGTGTATCGGTGGCTGTGTTGCGAATCTGGAAGCCATGATCACACTCAACATTCAGGTCCTTTAGCTCAGATATCTCGGTAAGTATGTGTTTTATAGATAGCTTCCTTTCCCTTGTCTAATGGGTAAATCAATGTAAATGCGCTGCGATTTGTTTTGGGAGTAGGATTTCTTGTCATTTCAACTACAACAACAGAGCGGACCACTCCAGCTCGGAATGAAACAACAAGCAGAAACCCTCAGCTCCCGGCGTCCTCCGCGCGCTTACTAGGGGAAAGGTTGAGCCCCCACCCACCGATTCGCTTGGCAAAGCGCCAAGTGGGGGAAGGGTTGAGCCACGCCTATAAAATTCCGAAACGAATGTCTGCCTGAGCGAGCCCGCCGGGGAGCATATAAAGGAGCAGAGGATCCTCGCAAGGAGGAGTCTGTCTGGCTGGTCCTGGTCATCATCTTCTTCCTCCTCCTCCGCCGCACGATCGAGTGCTCAGGAGACACCGTCCCCCCCGGCAAGAACCGAAAGGGTCGCTCGCCGGTGCCTGGATTCGGCCCGCCTCTCGCTGGGGCCCGGGTCGACTCGACTTGAAGACCGCACGAGGCGGACAGGTCCGAGCTAGGTCTCAATAAAGACCAATTGGTCCGGTCATCTTTGGGTGTGTGTGCGTGTGTGTGTGTCCGTGTGCCCGTCTGATAGGTAATGAACTGTTAAGTGCTTTTCGCCTGTACATTGACTGCATTGCAACTCTCAATAGTCGGTTTAACTCTGCTCTTTGTGTTCCCCTCCCTGCCTTTTATAAATAAACCCCGATTGTTAAATGTTTCAGTTCGTTCGCGTCCCTTCTTTCATTGACTGAGCGTGTCGCGTGCTGGGGAAATTAGCAAGGCCGTTGTGCCGCCGTAAGGGGACATCTGGAACCGACGGTTCTTGGCGATTAAACCGCTCGGAATCGCACACGGAACGAGCGCGCTAAGCGGCTCATTTTCGTACGAAGTTCGTCGAGGGTGTGAAGACTCGGTAGATCACCACGTGGTCTCTAGGTATTTTGAAGATTTGGCGAATAACCCTGTACCACGTGGTGGAAATATTGACCTTTCACGGTCCGAAAGGGACCCGTATTCTTCGGACTTTTCCGAACAGTACGATCTGAATTCCGGACGATCGGTCGAGCCGACTTGCGGCTCCATCTGGCGGTCATGCCGCGGCCGACCCCGGAACAGTTGAACTGGAGTCTTCGGCCCCGGATGCCTCGTGGAAACATTGGTAAATGCGCAATGATTTATCCTGTATCACACTCAAAGGTGCTTGTTTGTGTGTTTGGTCCTCGATCCAAACATTAAAGACTTTTTCCATCCTTTCATTATAAGAATCGTGGGACTGGAATGACACTTTTGCACTTTGCGTAACGCTGGTGGCAACACAAAAACGGATATTCGATTCACTTTTACTGATACATCGCACAGTCGACTGATTTATCCCGTAACGGCGGCTCACAGATGCCACACTTTTACCTCCAGTCAACCTATCTCATAAGTCGCTTTTTTGCACAATGTCAAAGCCATTCTCTGGATTTTGTCACAATTAATTTTGTCTATCGTTTCACCTTTGGGCACCATTATTAATGGTGCGCGAGAAACAACAAAAGGCATGTAATCTGAGATAATTGTACAAGCCGATGCAAATGATGACTCATCTTAGCTTGAAAACCACGATTGGTTGAAATTAAGTCCCGCAATAACTAAATCGGAACACAATGGGTTGCCCGCGTTTGGTCAAAACTCGTGATATTCAAGGGTTGACTGTTATTGAACACCGAGCAGGCTATTGTGTTCTATGACCTCTCTACTACCTCATGTAAAGGAAATGGGTTTGTTCATGTGCTTGTGAGGTTCAGAGGTATGTTGTGCTCTGATATATAGGGTGTCCCAAAAAAATATACAACTTTTAAAATGCTTCGTTTGATCCTAAAAAAGGCAGTAATTTTTGTCACTATGCTTCATTTCTTGTTGCAGAGACCCTGAAGTTTATTTTGATACCAAGCAAGCGCCAGAAAATGCTAAGACTGACCGTACAAAGACGGACGAAATTTTGAAACTTGGCACAGACGAAAAGTGTCATACAGGATGCAACGTCTAATACTCGAGACATTTCTGTATCCACTTGCGCCATGCACCAAACTTTCGACAAATAAGTGCACCATCGCAAAGTTTACCAATGTGGGAACCATCTGTGACCTTCACAAGGTCACAGTGGTCGAAAGAGACAGGTCGTAGTGAAGAAAATGTGGAAACGGTGAGACAGGCGGGTCGTTCAGAGTCCAAAAAAATCGATTCGACGACTTTCTGCTGAGACAAACATTCATAAGAGCACCATTCAGAGGATCCTTCGCCAAGACATTCATGCCTTTCCAAACAAGGCGTTTCTCAACCAACATTTGAGGGCCGCTTATATCTCCCTCTACAAAGCGTTGAGTGGCCACCGTATTCCCCTGACCTTACTCCTCAGACTTCTTCTTTGTGGGGGTATCTCAAGGACAGGATCTATGGAAACCCTAGCCTCAGACTCTTGATCAAGCTGAAGAAAACATCCACGAGAAATGCAGACATTACCTCAGGAAACGTTCCCAAAGTGATGGAGAACATGACAACGTGTTTGCAGGCAGTGATCAGACAACGTGGAGCCACGTCGAACTGTGGTCTAAAAGACAACGACGATTCTATACCGAAACATTTAATTTCTGGTGGGCAATTTTGACATTGGTACAATAAACTTCAACCTTTCAGCTTTCTATCCAGCCATATATCTTTTAAAAAAAAATGTTATGACCATCCTCTTTGCAGATGAAAAGTTGTATTTTTTTTGGGACACCCTGCTATATGAGTTCACTCATTCTATAGCTTGGATGTTCTGAAATGCTTACAGTGCAGAAAACAAATGTATCGCTGCAACTTACACTCAAAATACCAGTACTGTTCCTCACTGTGAGCCCTTGCAGCAGAGAAAATTTTTCTTCATCACAACATATTTGTTTTTATCTTACTTGTGAGAAAAGCAGGTGCAATGGGTGTCTCCGACAGATGCTGTGCAGCAACTGGGGTGGAAAGGACGGCAGTTCTGCTGATTTTGAGGTGCTGTGAAGTCCCTTCTTGTCCAATCGGTGTCATGCCACATCCACCGCCATATCGGGGGAAATAAAGTCGAAATCGAAAGCTGTACTGGCAGGGATGGAACGTCGGAAAGAACTTCGGCAAGAATTATACATTATTGTCAAGAATGCATTCTTCTCGCAAACACGAATATCTAGGTGCTTATAAGCATTCGACTGTTTATGATTCAATTCAGAAGTTCCCTCTTTACCCTCCTTTGGAAGTAATGAAGGAATTTGATTGCATTTAATTTCCAAAAATATAATTTACGTTACTGTAAAGATTTACGCATAATGTTATGCTTCAAATCTCATTTCACTTATTTCAGCATATGGGTTCTGGCTGGTCACAGCACTCTGTCTGCATATAGTATAATTAACGGAGTAACATTTTCATACCATGTTACGATTGCAAGCATTTGAGGCGAGTATATTCCAGATGTTGAAATTTTTTTATTAAAATGCTTGAGATTTCCCGTTTTCTTCCTTCTGCAAAAAAAATTTAACAAGTGTTTCTTTTAAATGCAATTTTCTGTTACGGTTGAGAAAATTAACTTTTGTTCTCAAACAAATTCCCTAATTAATCAAAGGGCCTTTATTTTACCGATTCAATTGCCCCATTAATAAGTCACAATATTTGTAAATTACAGCAACTGAAAGCAACATGACAACTTCATTCTCCACTTGTTGCTTCATTAACTTTCCATGGAATGTCTGGGACAGAGAGAACAGACAGGTCCTGTCACGCAATACGACTCGGCACCATTACCACCCCGGAGGTCTGAGATTGAAGGTAAATGCAGTCAGTGCAATGTTGCTCAGAAGACTTTTACAAATTGGGTTCACGAAAGCGCAAAAGCTGTCTGAACGTCATGCACAATGGTGACACACATGTTAACACAACACTGACGTTTAATAGACTGCTGTGCCATGTGCTATATGGACAGCTTTTTTAAATATGAAAAACACGAAAAGTACAGCTCAAACCTACTCATTTATATGCATGTATTGTATGTATGGATGTATGTATGTATATATTGTTGCGGGCCGGCGGGTCAGGTGAGAAGACCACTAGGTGGGGAAGCTACGTCGATTCCCACCAGACTCCCTGGAATCCCAATATTGGATATTTGAACCAGCCACGGATAATTCCGTGACGCGGCTGGTCGCTTAACCAACTGTGGACGCCAATAACTCAACCGCGGAACTAGGGTCCTCCTTCTATGGAATCAGGTTACCTAATTAACCACGCGGTTTAACGCATCGGGGAACCATGCCCTCGGCACGCCTTACCCGAACCGGATCACTACCCGGATCGGATGCAGCCGAGCGGCACTGCCAAGGACGTAACGGCTAAAGTAGGAACGGATCGTTGGGAATAAAGACCCGGCTAAACTTAGATTCGAACCATGCTGGACCAGGCCGACGATAACACCGCTCGGTATCCCGATACGGAACGGGCCGCCCAAGCGGCTCGCGTCCGGAGTCGACCTGCGGCGAGGTGCGATCGCCCGGTTTACCATCCGCGTGGGTACTTAGGTAGGTCGAGTTTGGCGAACAACCCTATCCCACGCGGGTGGCCGATTGGCACGATCGTGGTGAGGCCGAAAGGCCCACCCGTGACTAGCTCCCGGCGTTAGTCCGAGAGGGTCACGACAGAATTGTCCGTCCGGTGGGCGACGTGCGCGATTCGAGTCACGTGGCCGTTCGCACGCCGCGGCGCGAATTCGCAACAATATATTATTA
>CM068959.1:132791967-132810393 GCA_035128595.1 Eptatretus atami | reverse complement strand
GTTTGGCAGTTGATCGAGGTGCTTTCTCCACCATTCGAACAATCCTTCGCTACAATCTTCAATCAAGTCCGTCTTGTGGCCACGTCCAGGGAGGTTGGCTTCAGTGCCATGGGCCTTATACTTCCTGATAACATTGTGGACGGTGGACACAGGAACATCAAGGTCTCTGGAGATGGACTTGTAGCCTTGAGATTGTCCATGCTTGGCTACAATCTTGTGTCTGACCTCCTCAGACAATTCTCTGGTTTTCTTTCTTCTCTCCATGCTCATTGTGTACACAGTGACACAAAACAGCAGAATGACTCCTTTTCTCTATTCAAACTGGTTGAATGAGTGATTTTTTTTAAATATTGAAGGCATCTGCAACTCACCACAGGTGAGTTCAATTCCAAAGTAAAGGATTATCACCTGCTTGAAATCTAATTATTTCTAACAACGTCTAAAAGGTGCCAATAATATTGTCCAGGACATTTTAGGATTTCTGTGTGGAATAAGTTAGGATTTAGTAATTATTTCAGGGTTTCTTTGTTTCGTTCCACTGCAAACCAAAGAAATTGCATGTACGTGGATACCAAAATTTTAAAAAATTTCAACAATTTTCTGGAAGAAATTGTGCATTATTTGAAAAAAAGTGCAAGAGTGCCAATATTTTTGGCCACGACTGTGTGTGTGTGTGGATATGTGGGGTGTTTGTGTGTGTGTGCGTATTGTTACGTCTGGCTTCCTTCTTGAGACTACGGTGCAGTAATTACCCTCGCTGAAGGAGAGGGTATTGCATTTGGGTTTGTTTGTTCGCACAGAACTTCCGTGTTTTTCTCCACAACCGCTTGTCGGATTGAGAATTTTCACCAAAGGAGCGACTACTCATGTAGAATGTTTTAATGGTAACTATGTCGTAATAGGTCACGTGGTGTGGCAGCCATGTTAGAACCAGAGAGATGGTGTCAAAACCACCCAATGCTCGCCTGTTTATACAATTATCGTTTTTAAAAGACTAGTCTAATAATATTTTTTATAAAGCATTGCAGTGAAGTCTGATCCAAATAATTTTAAAGCAATATATGTATTTGTATATTGTAATCAGTAAAAAAATAGTGTGGCAGATAAAAACATTAGAAAGGAAAAAAACTTTAACGTTGATGTGCTACAAAAAATTTAAGTTCAAAACAGGTCAAACATTTTAAAAATTTGAAATTATTTTTTAATTTCAACGTTCACTACACAATAACATACCCAAAGAACCTCATAGCCAAACATCAGCACCTAAACATATTAAATGAATGGCAGCTTCTAAATAACAAAAAACCCTCCCCTTAAAACCAACCTCCCACTCTCTTCTTCTTGCACCAAAAACTTTAACCGTTGATGTGTATCTACAAAAAAAGTTAAGTTCATAAACACCGTCAAAAATTTAAAACATTTGAAATAATTTTTATTTCAACTTTACTACACCAATTATATACCCCAAAGGAACCTCCCATGCCAAATATCAGCATCCTATACCACATATTTAAAACTAATGGCAAGCCTTCTCAAATAACTTGCCACCAAAAACTTTAACGTTGATGTGCTACAAAGAAGTTAAGTTCAACAGGTCAAAATTTAAAAATTTAAATATTTTTTTAATTTCAACTTTCTACACAATAATACCCAAAGAACCTCCATGCCCAATATCAGCATCCTAGTACATATTAAATGAATGCAAGCTTCCAATAACTTGCACCAAAAACTTTAACGTTGATGTGCTAAAAAAAGTAAGTTCAAAACAGTGTCAAAAAATTTAAAACATTTGAATTATTTTTTATTTAACTTTACACACCAATATAACCCCAAAACCTCCATGCCAAATATCAGCATCCTAGTCACATATTAAATGAATGGCAAGCTTCCAAATAACTTGCCACCAAAAACTTTAACGTTGATGTGCACAAAAAAGTTAAGTTCAAAACAGGTCAAAAATTTAAAACATTTAAAATTGTTTTTTAATTTCAACTTTACTACACCAATAATATACCCCAAAGGAACCTCCCAGCCAAATATCAGCATCCTAGTACACATATTAAATGAATGGCAAGCTTCCAAATAACTTGCACCAAACAACTTTAAACGTTGATATGCTACAAAAAAAGTTAAGTTCAAAACAGGTCAAAAATTTAAAACATTTGAAATTATTTTTTAATTTCAACTTTCACTACATCAATAGTATAACCCAAAGGAACCTCCATGCCAAATATCAGCATCCTGTACACATTTAAATGAATGGCAAGCTTCTAAATAAACTGCACCAAAAAAACTTCAACATTTTCCACGCTCACGCTGACGCTGACGCTCACGCCGGGGGTATCGCTATAGCTCTCTGTTCTTCGAACAGGCGAGCTAAAAACGGAAAAACTTTGGACCTCTGTATCTCTGAAACTGCACAAAGAAAAAAATTGAAACTTAGCACACGGAAAGTACTCCTCATGGGAAATGAGTGATTTTTATGACGTCATAGGTGCCTTCATTATGACATCATAATTGCATTTGTAGAACACTACATCCGATCCATGTGATTTTTTTCATAGGGTTATCGAGGATAAAAATGGTCCACAAAAATTTTGATGATGTCATCGGTCACGTGATTCGGCGGCCTTTTTTTTTTTACCTTCAAAAATCTTCTCTGAAATGGCTGAACCGGTCATCACTGCGAGGAGTTATAAAGTGGCCGTTGTAATTATCTCTAATTACGTAACACACCAGTACACAAACACCGCACAAAACGAGTCCTGGAGAGGGTCTGCAATCTCTGATTGCTCTTTATTTAAATTAGATTTGTGACCTGGTTAATGACTCGTAAACAACTTACGTGACCGGAGATGAGATTAAAAAAGTGTTTAAACAAATTTATTTGTTTTTATGATAATAATAATGATAATAATAATAATAATAATAATAATAAAAATGGAGCACAGTTTGGTATTCTTAAAGGTTCAATATATCATATAAGTTCATAAAGAAATAACCAATTAGTGATGGAGATAAAAGCAATAAACTCACAAAAAAAACAAGTGCGGGTTAAATACAAATAGTGTTGTGCACAAATTATAATAACTAAAAAATTGGATAGGTAGTTAAGCATGAAACAATGCTGTTCAAAGGTAACTAATAGCAGAATGATTAACTATATTAGGTTCATAATAAATGATGCAAATAAATATTCCATCAACACCATGAAAAACAGTATTTTGTCCAATAATCATCTTGTTGAGATGTTTACATGAGTGACACGAGTGAAATCAAACACGTTTAAAATAGGCCGTTTCAGTCTAATCATGAAATAAATTTGGGGTACCTGTATAATCTGTAAAACGTGGATTCAGACGATAGCCATTCAGATCCACTAAGCAAGAAGGGAAGCTACATTTTCAAGAAAGCCAGTTGGTTTAAATATACAAGCTACGCAGCAAAGATCCAAGAACTGCAAAACAAAAAGCACAGCAAGGCACAGACACATTTGCCTGGATCAACACATATTAATGTCTTGAGTCTGTGTAAAGAACTGTCATGAATCTATACGTTTCCATGTTTTGCTCTCCCTCCGCAGCACCCCCCCCTCCACCCCACCCATGTTTCAGCAGGGTGCAAAACTCCTGAAACAGATCACTACTCACCTCACTCATTCGCTCCTATTTTCTCCAGCCAATGGAACCAACTTCCACATTCTCATCCTTCCCTCGAGGTTTCACGACACTGTTAACCACCAAAACCCCATCCAAAAAACCATGATCTTTTCTTCCCCTGTTAACCACCCCTCCTCCATGCCCACGTCTTTCCAAATTCCCAGGCTTTCCTTCATGAGAGTTCTCTTTCTGTATCCACCTTGTCGACCCCCTGTGTCCTCCCATACCACTCATTTTTCCCCACATCCCTCATTTCTCCAAGTCTCCCTATATTTTGACCCTCAATCCTTATGTAGGTGTGTCCCCCCCGCCCCTCTCTTTCTACTGTTCCTTTTGTTCCGTTATGTCCTGATCCGTTCTATGTCCTAGTTCCTTCACGAGCCTCGACTTTGGAGCTGTACAAAAAAGATAAATGGATGAAACAGAGAAATGGAACGTAGCAGAAAAAAATTAACTGTCTTACCTGCCTTTTAGCAGGACCATATCTCTTGGAAATGAGATTTGCACAAAGTATGAGAGTTTTATAATCGCTTTTGTTAGCAATTTTACGGTCAGTCTTTCAATTGGAGAGCTGCTAACACTTTGTGAACAACTTGGTATCTGGCTGGGTCTTTATCTGGTATTTACATGATAAGACTTCTTCCCAAGCATGTACAGTGTCAAGGCTTTGTTGTTGGCAAGTCGGTACGCTTCATTATAATAAACGTTACAAACGGTGATGAACACAGTGAGCTCTTCTGTAAACATCTTCAATAGCTCCGCCACTGAAGGTGGACCTTGTTTATGTTTTCAGCCCTGTGTCTGCGAACAGGATATCTCAAAAAGTTGTGGATGGATTCGAGCGAAACTTGGTGGAGAGAATGGGTGTGTGACAAGGACGAATCGATGTGATTTTGGTGAAGATTCGAATCCGGATGCGAGGATTTTAAAAATTTTTAAAAAGTGATTCGGACAAAACCGATATGTACAGGTAGCGGACAAAAAATGGAAGCACCAATGTGAAATCACTTGATGGGGCATTGGGCCACCACATGTGGCCAGTATGGCCTGTATTCACCGTGGCATAGAGTCCACCAGCGTCTGGAATTCTGCAGGAGGGACGGCGGCACCATTCTTCCACGAGAAAGTCCATCGACTCACACCTGTTCGATGGAGGTGGAAAACGCCGTCTTGGGCATCATTCCAGAATGTTCCATAAATGCTTGATTGGGTTCAGACCTGGTGACTGAGAAGGCCATGACAAATGGATAACATCAGTGTCATGCTCATCAAACCATTGGGTGACGACACGTGCTCTGTGGATGGAGCATTGTCATCCTGGAAGACACCTTTCCCGGCAGGAATGAAATGCTGCAACATGGAGTGAAGACGATCACTCAGTACCATGAAGTACTGATCGGCATTGACGCTGCCTTCTAAAGGAATGACTGCACCCAAACCATGACAGGAAAATGTGCCCCACAACATTACAGAACCACCAGAACCCTTCACTGTCGGAACCAAGCACTCAGGGTTGTAGAGTTCTTTAGGTTGACGCAATACGTGCACTCGTCCATCTATCGAGAACATGGTGAAGGTTTTTGTTTGTAAAATACAAGGTCTAAGGCTTGTAATGGAGCTGACACAACGCACGCACGCACGCACACCAGGCTTGGGGGAAGTGCCTTCACTTCCCTGGATACTCTGGTCGTCACAATGGCACCGCTTTTCTCACCTCACACAGCAGGGCATTTTCTCAGGAGGAATTTCCTCAATTTCCTCAGGAATGGATGCCAACCGATGAGGATTGTCCGTGCTCTCTCCTTTTCAGGAGTTCCGTGAGTAAAACCATGTATATAGTTAATGAGTAAAACCATGTATATTTAAATTTAGCAACCATTTCT
Organism: Eptatretus atami; assembly: GCA_035128595.1. Lineage (NCBI taxonomy): Eukaryota > Metazoa > Chordata > Myxini > Myxiniformes > Myxinidae > Eptatretus > Eptatretus atami. The sequence goes on along the minus strand of CM068959.1, from coordinate 132,804,851 downwards.
CCAAAAAGGCCTGAAAATAACAAAGGATAAAATAATATTAACAGGGGTGCAAATTAACATTTTTATCCACCGGCCAGCAGGGCCGGTGACTATAAAAAGTTTTACCGGCCCAGCAGAATTTCTACCGCCCGATAAAATAAAGACAAAAGTCACAAATTTGATATCAAACCACTTTTAATATACTCACATGAGTGAGTTTGATGAGTGAGGTTGGTTGGATGAGTGAGTTTGATGAGTGAGGTTGGTTGGATGAGTGAGTTTAATGGAGGAATTTGGTTAATGAGTGAGTTTTGGAGGAGGTTGGTGGGATGATGAATTTGATGAGTGAGGTTGGTTGGATGATGAGTTTGATGATGAGGTTGGTTGGATGAGTGAGTTGATGGATGAGGTGTTGGATGAGTGAATTTGATTGAGGAGGTTGGTTGGATGAGGTGAGTTGATGATAGGTGAGTTGATGAGTGAGATTTGATGGATGAGGTTGTTGGATGAGTGAGTTTGATGGATGAGGTTGGTTGGATGAGTGAATTGATTGATGGTAGTGAGGTTGGTTGGATGAGTGAGTTGATGATGTAGGTTGTTGGATGAGTGAGTTTGAGTGGAAGGTTGGTTGAGTAGAGGAGTTGTTGATGAATGGTGAGGTTGTTGGATGAGTGAGTTGATGAGTGAGGTTGTGGTATGAGTGAGTTTTGATGGATGATGTGTTGGGATGAGTGTAATTTATGAGTGAGTGTTGTGATGAGGAGTTTGATTGAGTTGAGGGTTGGATGAGTGAGTTTGATGATGAGGTGTTTGATGAGAGTGATTTGATGGATGAGGTGTTGGATGAGTGAATTTGATGAGGGTTGGTTGGATGAGTGAGTTTGATGAGTGAGGTTGTTGGATGAGTGAGTTTGATGGATGAGGTTGTTGGATGAGTGAGTTTGATGGAGGAGGTTGGGTGGATGAATGAATTTGATGAGTAGAGTTGGTTGGATGAGTGAGTTTGATGGATGAGGTTTGTTGAGTTGGGATGAGTTGAATTTGATGAGGAGTTTGGTTGATAGTAGTTTAATGGAGATTTGGTGTGAATGAGTGAGTTTGATGGAGGAGTTGGTGGATGAATGAATTTGATGAGTGAGGTTGGTTGGATGAGTAGTTTAATGGAGGAGGTTTGCAGAATGAGTGAGTTTGATGGAGGAGGTTGGTGTATGAGTGAGTTGGATGGATGGATGAGAGTTTGATGAGTGGGTGGTGGGGATGTGCAGGGAGAGGAGGTTGTGGGTGATTGGGGGGGGACCTTTTTTGTTGGGTGATGTGGGGGGGCAGGGGTTGAGAGTAGTGCGGGGGCATTTTTTTGGTGATGGGGTGGTTGTGCTGATGACGATGGGGGAGGGTTTGTGTGGACGATGGGTGGAGGGGGGTTGTGGGTGATGGACAATGGTGGGGGTACTACTCGTCCACCCAACATCACATATAAACTCACTCATCCACCTAACCTCACCATCAAACTCACTCATTCACCCAACCTCACCCATCAAACTCACTCATCTAACTCGCTCATTAACCCAAAAGCCTCATCAAACTCACTCATTCACCTAACCTCACCATGAAACTCACTCATTCACCCAAATTCACTCATTAACCAACCTGGCAGAGAAAATGCGTCCAAACCGTCAAATCTCGCGCAATCTCGCGCAATCTCGCTGTGATTTGGAACGAGATGAAAACAGACAAAATGGCCGCCGCAATTACCGGTATTTCTACAGAATTTCTGCGGACCAAAACAGTAGTTCTAGTTGAGAAAACTAGTAGAGAAGCTAGTACAAATTGTACAAAATAACAGGAATCACCGGTGATTCGCCAGCCGGCAGGTAGGCAGTATTGTGTACCCGCCCAGCCAAAAAAGTTAGGCGCCATTGGCGACCGGCGGCCGTTAATTTGCACCCCTGATTAATAACAACAAATCTACTACTACTACTACTACTACTCATAAAAGCCTATTGGAGGGAAAAACAACGAGCATAAGTGGCAAAGTTACTTGTAGTGAAGATCCATTTCACAAATTCTTCATTATGGCCAAGCTGTCACACATTAGAAAGTGACGGAAGGTCCCCACTGAGAATGAATCCATCGGGTCGTGGATTTGCAGCCAGGTAGTCACATCCCTCCAAGCTGATCCCGGCTTCTCCCAGCATGTCTTGCAGCGAAGCGAGCTGAGAGGTGACCTCCTGTGCGAGCGTATCCAGCTGGGCCTCACGTTGTGCCCATCGTACCTCCACCTCTCTAACGGCTTCTTCCAGCAGCCGTGCCTCAGCCTCGGCATGTCGCCTTGTTGCCTCTGCCTTCCGAGCTTCATATCTACACCGAGGGTAGAAAATAGATGAACAAGCTGCGGTTGCTGCGTTTTGCACAAAAATTAATGAAATGGGCAACACCACCTCATATTAGTAGAGCGTAGAAGAATCTGTGTTGTGTGGCATAGAGTTGTGTGTCACATATTTATTACCTATGAGCAAAGGTACCCAGTATTGTTGGGTGACGCCAGGTCCCTCCTCCCACCCACCCCTTGAAAAGGGGTGTTTAAATTTACACAAATACACAGATTTCATTCATGCACTCCCTTCGAGTTCCCTTCGTATGCATGAAAAGTTTGGGGCCGCTAGGTTTCATGGTTTTGGAGTTATGGAGCATGCACGCGCACGCACACGCACACATTCAACCTCCAACTATGACTTGGTCATCTTAATCGGGATTAAACATTCTATGGTGAAGCACTTAACTGTACGAATCATAGCAATTCATCAACTCAATGCCAATCTAGTCTCTCTCATTCATGATGGCAGCTGTGGCAAGAGTCTAACTTATCGATCACATCCGTAACAATTGGGAATTAAAAATAAAGATTCCTCACCCATTTGGAGGAAAGCTAAAGCATTACACACAATGGTTTTACAGCAACTAGAGCGCTGTACAAGAGGCAGTTTTACCTGCCAAGTCACATTCCACAAGACACCAACAAACACAGCGTAAAGCTTTCAGCCTTGTTCCAAAGTGGTAAAGATGCTTCCTTATAAATTATATCAAAAGATAATTTTATTGGGATTATTCCCGAACGCAAGGCAGACACGAGGGAAAGCGAGGTGGCAGTGGTCAACGGGTTCGAAGTCCTGGAAGAAATAACATGATACAAGAGACTCATGAAGACAGTTGCACTTGCCAGAAAAGATGGGGATGAATGAATTAAGATGAGCATCAATCTTACACTTGGGGACATCAATAAGGTGAGCGTTTCTCGAATAATCCGTAGAGAACAGAGGGGTTGGGGTTGGGCAGAAAGGTGAAAGGGCATGGAAGAGCGAAACCAGAATAGAACGGGGGAAATGCTGTTGGAACAGTAAACCCGCATATGGTGAGAAAGATGCCCGAGACTTTCCCTCCTGTCAAGAGATCACATAAAGAAAACTTTAGCTTTGCTCCAAACTGTTATGGACGGAATGTTTGAGTAATTGAAATAAAAATGTATGAGAGCTCAGCTGATTAACTTCCCCATTATATGGTTACCTTTCAATGAGCAGGTTTTCAGTTTCGTACTATAATGAAGTTTCTGCCTCCTGGTCTGTGTTACTCATTCTTAGTCATTGTAGAATGAATGGATCAGAAGGAATGGATCAAAGCTACAGGGTCACTAAAATCCCATCATGCCAAGCTTTAATTGGAAGGTTGAGCATCACTCAATTTATTCCGATCAAACGTTTCTTGTCGACACAGATAACTAAATGCAAAGTGCTCCGTTAATGAAACCAATGTCCAAACACTCAAGTGTGCACACCTTGCATGTGACAACTCGTGCCGAAGTCCTTCTCCGGCCTGCCGACCCCGAGCCTCGAGGCGCCCGCAACTCTCCACCAGTGTTGACACGGTCGACCTCAGGGTTTGTCGTCCGTGCTGCAGTGCCCCCACTCCTGCCTCAATGGCCGTCAGCTCTTCAACAACACGCGTGAACCGCTCAAAGTTCAGGTATGTGCTGTTCGGCCGCATGCTTGAATGGGATTTAAGTGTGTATTCCTTCAGTCGGCTTGGTTTTAAGTGGCGTTTTTCCTTCTCTCTTTTGTTGCTCTCCATGCCGAGGACAGGGCAAACCCGTTTGCTCTACGATGGCAGTGAAGAAAGGGGTTGAAATGCCGGGTTAGTTGGTAGACTTGGTTACTTTCTGCTGACTCAACAATATCCAAGTACCAGACATTAACTATGGGACCAATTACATAACACTAAACAGGCAAATATATTGGAAAAAACAAAAAAAACATGCACAAACACTAATTATTTTTCTTCCTCCTCCTACTCATACACTTCCTTTCTCACCATTTCCTCTGCTCAATTTACCCATCCCATGCTCACTTTAGCATCTGCAACAATGGTATGGAACTGTAAGGGGACAGTGCAATGCGAGATGTGAAAGGAAAATGTGCAAAAAACCCCCGTAGAATCACCTTAACAACGCACAGAAAGGGGGGCATGAGACAAGAGGGGAGGGAGTGGGAAGGACAAAACAGTGGGGAACGAGACATTCCGGAGATCTGTGGAAGGGAGAGGGATGGGACTGGGAACACGGGGAATACAAGATGGACATTACAGGGACTTTCAGGAAGGAAAGCAGGGAATTTGAAGGAGGTGGGCTTGGTGGATTATCGGGTAGAAAAGATCGAGGATTTGGATGGGGGACGATAGGTGGTGGTGAACAGCTGTTTTGAAGGCCTGGAGGGAAGTATGGGATTGAACAGAGTGAGGGAGTTTATTCAAAAGGCGGGAAAAAAGAGGAATGAAAGAGTGAGGTGAGCAGTGATCCGTGATTTTGGTAGTTTTACCAGAAGGGGTTGTTGGCGGACCTTGAGCGCCCTGTGGAAATGTGGTGGGGACAAATCGCAGAGAGAGCGGGGGGGGGGGGGGGCGAGCTGGAGAGGAGACGGTAGAAGACAGAAAGACCACCGACAACCTGCGGTGAGTGAGAGGCCCAAAAACTCACTCTCATCATGGGAGATGCCAATGATCCGAAATGCCTTGGTTTCTACAGCGTGAAGCCAGAAAGGTGGGAGGCAGGAGAGCACCAGCCAGAGGGGAGAGCAGTACTCCTTCAGGCTGCGGACGAAAGCTTTGTAAGTGGTCAGGAGCTCAGGTGAGCCGAGGAAGGACTTTTGCACGACGGAGGATTCCCAGTCGGCCGACTGGCTTTGGAGGCCAGGTTGGAAATGTGGCTTTCCCAGGAAAGGTCGGCAGATAGTGAGACCCAGAAGCTTGAAAGAAAGGACTTCTCCCAGAGGATTGTTTTGACCCCCCCCCCCCCAATCCACTTTCTCAACGGTTCTTTCGGAGAGACAAAGTGAGAGTGTGAGATTTGTCCGGATTGAAAGACATGTTACACGTGTTGGACCAGTTTGTGATTTTACCTAGATCTGCAGAGAGCGAAGAAACTGCTGATGCTGAGGATGACAGATGGTACAACTGCTGAAACTGCTGAGGGATGACAGATGGTAAGCAAAGGTGAGTCTAGCAAAGAGATAAAGAGGATTTTCCAGAGAATTGGAGAGATCATTGATGAAAACCAGAAAAAGACAGGGCCCAGAACGCTACCTTGAGGACACACTGGTCTCACTTCAAAACAAGAATTATTCACAATGGCTAGAGTCCAATAACGGAGCACCCACCTCAAATAAGCTTGAGTGGCAAGCTTCCATCGTATGTCTGTTCAAGAGGAAGACACTGCCAAAGACATGTTCCAGCCGGTGTCATTGTTCGTGCGCAGCAGAACGGGTGGATAGTCGAGGACTTGTCGTGGTGACTATCGTTTACACGCATCAGTTTCTACATGAACATCCGATGCAGTTAGAATTAATCCACCAAGCTTGTTCCTTTCATGCTGACGCTGTGCTAGCAAATGCTGAATAGTGGGGCGTGGTGTAAAACGAGGAACAACCAATCAACCCGAGTACTTTTCTCTACGAGGGCAGGAATGGATTTAAAAGGAGAGAAGAATCGCACGAGAGCGAGGAGCCACGTGGGGCGGTGAAGCTTTAAGAAGTACCAGTGCTGCTCGGTTCTTTTGGTTTTGGTTTTCATCGTTCTTCTGGTTCTCTTCTTTTTTTCCTCGTTTCTAGGAGCAGTTCCTAACTTGCTTCCCGTGGATTACTCGCGTCAACCAGACAAACTTTCTTACTTCACAGGCTTTTTGTTTACGACCCGGGTTTCGAGGAACATTAGCTACATCTCGGTGGAACACCACAGACTAACTTTCCTATTTCCCAGACTTGGTATTTTCATCAGTTGAAAATCAACATTTCGTGCCGTGTTTCCCGCCGGGATTTTACTTGGATTCTGAAGAGCATTTTCACCTTTACTCCCTTGCTCCGTTGGCTGAGCATCATGGTGACTGGGAGATTGCCGGCGTTCATCGGGAGGACGAGAAAGGTCGACCTTCCGATGATCCGCGGCTGGATCGTCAAGGTGTTGGAGGAGATACCGTCGGACATCATCAAGTGAGCATTTTCTGAAATTGCGGTCTCAACAACATGGACGTACAGAGGATGACATCATTTGGGAGGGAGGAGGAGGCTGTAAAAGATGTGGACAGCGATGTGGACTTGCTCTACCTGATGCGGACAATGAGTTACATGCCATCTTCGACGAGGAAAGCATTGATTAGGATTTCCTCAGGTTTAGCTGAAAAGCTTCATCAAACCCAAACAGCCCTTTTCAAGGCCACAAATCCACAATAAATATGTATGATACCGGGATGAATCCCTTTTCTTCCTTTTTCTAGAACAAAAAAAAAAATCCTTTTTATACTATAAAAAATAAGAAAGAAAAATAAAAACTTTTGGTGTCCTCTCCTCTCTCTTCAACTTCTTGACATGAGAATAAGACTGTTCGATGAAATTAAGCGGACATGGGAGTAAGCATGTGATACCTCCGTCACTTTGTCCCGTACAAAGTTAATGTACAAACGTATTTGATCTAGATGAGAAAATAAAATCATCAATATATTAATTTATTTTGAGGGTGAAAAACAAGGGTGCGGTTAATACACCAGAAAAATGCGGTCCTGGCCCTCTATATCGTTATTTTTTTGGAACAAACGTGTGCTCCGAGTCTGGAAAAATCGGCTTCAAACCCCGGCCGGTTATACCAAAGACTTCAAAAATAGTACGTGCTGCTTCCTTGCTCAACGCTAAGCATTTAAAAGGTCAAGAGCACGGACAATCCCCGTAGGTTGGCATGTATGGGAGAAGGAAATTTCTGCTTGAGAAATGCCCCGCTGAGTGCAGTGAGAAAGGCAGCAGCATTGTGACGTTGCTGGTACCACAGTATCCCAAGCTCAGTGGCTGTGTTGTGTGTGTCGTACATGTCCGTGTGTGTGTGTGTGTGTGTGTGTGTGTGTGTGCGTGGCAGCTCCACTACGAGCCTTAGATCATGCTAACCCCCCCCCCCCCCCCCCCCACTGTGGATATTTAATTTTCACACAAATAATGTTAAAGTAAAATGCGTAGGGATGGTGGAGGTAATGCTTCGCCCTATGTTAATGAGCTCAATAGGAAAGAGCTTGAACACATATGTTCTTTCACCGTCGTGGACAACCGAAGGTGGTTGTGCCAGACTTAGACACTTGGGTTTTAATTGCCATAAAAAAGCAAGTACTTGGAGATTTCACATTGTAACCACCCCCTGCCCCCCCCCCCAATCAGAAAAAAAACAACAAAAAAAGACACGTCTGGCCATGAGGGAAGGACGATTTCTTTTGTGGAGATGTGCATTAGTCAGCATCCTCCTTGACGCTTTTACATCGTATTTGAGAAAAGGAATATTTTGGATCAATCTCCCTGGTGTCCATTGGTGTCATGCTTTGTATTTTGATTTACATTTTATGCTTGTATTGGTTCACGACTCAGTAAGTGACCATTATAATTCGTTATGGGTGTGTGTCTGTCTGTCCCGAACATAGCTCCGTGGGTTTTGATCCGATCCTGATAAAATTTGGGTGGGAGGTTTATATCAGGATCTAGTTGTTTTTCCTGAGAATGGGCGGAGCCATGCCAAAAAACATGTGTTTTTAGGGGTAGCCGATTTCAAGTTACATCTTCTCCGAGGGGGTTTGTCGAATCTGGCAGGGGTTTCGGTATTTGGTTAGCCCAATGGCACTTGCATAGCCCCATGGAGCTCGATTTTTCATTTTCGTCCCAAGGTCAAGGTCACGAACTTAGAAAATGTCAAAAAAATCATAAATTGGGCATCAAGCTCCTAGGGTTTCAACTGTTTCAAATGAAAGTTGGTATGTAAGTAGTGCTCTTAGAGTACTACAACTTTCATCATTTACTTTTTCCAGATTCCCGCCAGTTTGCCCGTGGCGTCCCTCGAAGGTCAAAAAATAAAAAAGGCGAACCGTGTAATTGTTCGTGAACCATCGCAGTCTCCAGACTTCTGTATGCCTGTGTTGTCATTACGGGTTTTGAAAGATCTGAGCAGAGGCCAATATGTGGCAAATCAACAAACAAACGTGTGCAGGATTTCATTGCTGTACACTATTCAAGTATGACTCATCACTTCTACAAATAAAGTAAACGAATAAATAATAAAATCTTGCTAATTATATCAATCTCCAGAACATATCTATTCAAATTATCTGGAATCAAATCAAAAGGCATTATCAGCATAAAAATTTTTTAACATTAAGAAAAAAATAATAATTTGGTTGGTGAAATAACATGCCACGAGACAGAAATAAAATCGACACCTGAACAATTAAGAATTCCTGCCATAACCTACAGGGGGCACTGCATCTATGAACAGCCACACTCCCAGCAACGGTGCAACCAGCAGCAGCACACAGCTGCAACAAAATAAGACAACAAACGATACTATCACTATGGCTTGGTTGATAACCCTCCAGGTTGTTGTGCCCCTGAAGCTTCTGCACATCAGTGTGCACAGAAAGCGATGAAAGCCAACGACGATCAGTTTCCTATTTTATGATTCAAAACCGTAATCAAATCCTTCCAGGAAGTCTCGTGTTGCTTCGTGGTTAGGGTGGTGGCTTGGGATCCTCAGGGTCCTGAGTTCGAGCCCTGCTGGCCACTGAATTAACATCAGGGGGTTGACTCAGCTTGTCATCCTTCCGAGGTTGCAAAATGAGCACCAGTATACTGGTAATTATCCCTGCGCGTCAAAGGCGACTAAAGGTTGGCGTCAGGAGGGCATCCGGCCGTAAAAACATTGCCACAAGAAAGGTACCATGATTGGAGCCCGGAAAAAAGCTGACCCCTGCTCAGGGATAAAGGCTTTCAAATGGTGGTGATGATGAATCAAATCCTTCAGGCCTGCTCTTACACTTTCCTGCAATTTCGACATGCAACGAAGCAAGTATCTTGGTAAAGTTTATGCTTCCAGTTTTCAGCAGTGCATTCTTGCAGATAAAGGTACGAAACTAAAACCTCAACCTAAACTCAAACTGCACCAAAACAAATTTATTCCTGCACCACCCCCCCCCACCCAACTAAATAATACAAAAGCCAACAAATCAAATTTCAGGAAAGAAATTGCAGTATTTGCCTTTACCTTTATCCAAGGGTTGCCATGGTTTTCGTTGATGGACAGCCTTTTCCTGCAATGAGAGAATAGGATAAGATCTTCAAGGTTGAAGAAGGGGGAAGGGATAATGGGTGGGGCTGTAAAAGATAGCAGGTTACAAAATTATAGCAATCACTATATCTTTCTGCAATGCAAATAGGCTGCACGTACAAGTTACACAGAATTACGCAATTACCCCACGCACGTGAAGGCAGAAAGCGGAGTTCAGCAATTGGTTCATGTCCGTCCGTCCATCCAGCCATCTGTCTGTCTGTGTCTACAAGAAACTCAGTTTGTGATGACGAACAACTTAATTTAAATTGAATGTTATATTTTGAGCACCTGTTTTTTTGTTTTCTATTTTTGTATCCAATATCGAGCTCGTACAATAGCTAACACACAGAACCTAGAACAAAGGGAGCAGAAGAAAAGAGGGGCGAGAGAGGGAAGCACAAAACATAGGGGAACAGAGACATGAGATATGTTGAAGGGAGAGGGATGGGTGGGGTACACGGGGTAAACAAGATGGACACTACAGGGATTTTCAGGAAGGAAAGCAGGAATTTAAAGTGGGTTTGGGGTGGATTAACGGGGGTAGAAAAGATCATGGTTTTGGAAGATAAGAGGTGGTGGGGAACAGCTGTTTTGAAGGGCTGGAGGAGGAGTGGGATTGAAGAGAGTGTGGGAGTTTGTTCCAAAGGCGGGAAAAAGTGGAATGAAAGAGTGAAGGTGAGCAGTGATTCGTGATTTTGGTAGTTTTTACTAGAAGGGGGTTGCTGGCGGACCTTGAGCGCCCTGAGGAAATATGGAGGTGACAGATCGCAGACAAGGCTGGGGGGGGGGGGGTGCCTGGCTGCAGAGGAATGTAGAAGACAGAAAGACCACCGACGCCTGTGGTGACAGAGTGAAGACCCAAGACTTAGCCTTATCGTGGAAAATACCAATGATCCTAAATGCCTTGGTTTTCCACAGCGTGAAGACCGAGAAACGGGTGAGGCGGAGCACCAAACCAGAGGGGAGAGCAGCACTCATCAGGGTGCAGATGAAAGCTTTGTATGTGGTCGAGAGTTCAGGTGTGCCAAAAAAAGGACATTGCATGATGGAGGATCCCAGTCGGCAACTGGCTTAGGAGACGAGCTTGGGAAATGTGGCTTTCCCAGGAAAAGATTCATGGCAGATAGTGAGAAAAAGCTTGAGAGAAAGGGCTCTTCAGTGGATTGTTGAGAAAGTAGATGGGGGAGGGGGTACAGATGTCCTTAGAGAGACAGAGTGAGAGTGTGAGATTTGGTCAGGTGGAAAGTCATGTTCCACGTTTAGACAACGTGTGATTTTTATCCAGATCTGCAGAGAGCAAAAAAGCTGCTGCTTGCCTATCTAAGGGATGACAGATGGTATGGCAGAGGGTGGAGTCATCAAGAAAAGAGATAAAGAAATTTTCCAGAGAGTAGGTGAGATCATTGATGAAAACCAGAAAAAGAACAGGGTGCAGAACGCTGCCTTGAGGACTCGAGCCTGGACAGGAAGATACGGGAATGAAAGAACTCCAATTTAGGGCCACACGTTGGCTGCGACAGGAGGGAAGTCTGCGAGGCATGAGTGGCGATGGCCTTGGAAACCATAGAAGAGAGTTTGGTGAGCAGGGCAGGGTGCAAACTGTGTCAGAAGGACACGCGATATGTCCGAGGGAGATGGCTCTGATCTCATGTCTATCATTCAGCACCTCCCATCCATTGTCGGAAAGTAGAAGCAACATGTCCAGGTAGAGTGACGTGGTCTGAATCCAAATTGATGATGGATAACCAAGCTGTTGGAGAAGAGGAAGGATTTGATGTCAAAAGCGATGATGGATTCCGTGACCGTCGCTATGATTGGGAGAAGATGATTGGTCTCTAGTTGTCGGATCTGTTTTTTTCAACCTTTTTATGCAGAGCGGTAATCGGTTACTGATTTCAAGCAGATGGCAGATGACCTTGAGCAAATGAGAGGGTGAATAGAACAGAGAGAGGGTGAGCAAGAGCAACAGAGCAGGTTTTTTCGGACAGTGGGCTGATGCGTCTGGACCGTTGTAGAATCTGGGTCGAGGTTTGACAGTAACTCTCCACCTTGTCAGGAGAAAAGGACACAGAGTCCAGGAACAGCTGGTGGCGACTGGGTAAGTGAGTACAGAAAGTGATGGTTTGAGACACAAGATTTAGAGCAAACAACAGAGTTTAGGCATTCAGCCTTTTCACATGCATTTGTCAGCTGTGCAGCTATTTGAGGTAAGGATGGATGAGGGGAACATGCACCAGAAACAGACTTAACCAGGCGTCACCAGGATTTGGAGGAGGGAAGACAGTTTGAGAAGTTCAGACATGAGATTAGAAAGATGTTTCCTGCTCTCTGAGGGTAGAACATACTACTTGTTCTGAGCTTTTGTGAAAGAAATGAGATTGCTAATGGAAGGTAAATCCTACTCAAAGGCAAAGGCAAGTTGTTTGAGGACAACTGCCTCGCCACAAGCTTCAGTGTACGCATGGTGGGAGGAAGGGCATGACAACTCAAGGTGAGATGGGATAAATCTGTGCATGAAGAGAGACAAATCTTCTTTGAAAGAATTCCCATGATGGGTGATGTCAGGAATCAGACATGGGAGACCAGTCCAAGAGTCCCTGCCAGTTGCCTAGTGAAATGCCAGACACTCATCGGCACTGAGGTGGTTCTCTAGTAACAGCCAGAGAGATGCACCGCATTCACAAGAATTGGTCAGATGGACCGATTGGAGCAGAGGAAGAAATAGCGGACATTTCTGGGAGATTGGTCAAAATCAAATCCAGAAGGGATGGAGTATCGTTGGCCGAAGAACCCAGTCGGAAGTTGACCAAATCGTGTCAGTCCAATGAGTCGTCAGAAATCCTTTGCTGAAGTCCATGCGCAGGCTTGTCAGCAAGGCAGAGGGAGGAAATCCAAGAGTTCCTCCAGGAGTTTGCGACGTCTTCACCGGAATCCGGGTACTACAAACTGGAAGAGCATAAGATTGAGACCACACAAATGAGCCAGTCAGAATCAGGAGCACCAAATGCCTTATGCTGTGCAAGCTTTGAGAGGAGGAAGTGGAAGCTATGTTGGAAGCATATCATCGAACAATCAAAAGCAGCCTTCAACTTGCCAGTGGAGATTGTGAGGACAAAGGATGGATCCATCAAGCAGTTATCTATTACAATTTACTGATCTGCTAGACAAAACTTTAACATATAACTGTCAATTTTACTCATTCATGATATAGACATTTCCTAATCGCTTACTCACAA
>CM068959.1:132781063-132791811 GCA_035128595.1 Eptatretus atami | reverse complement strand
GAGGAACAACCAATCAACCCCGAGTACTTTTCTCTACGAGGGCAGGAAATGGATTTAAAAGGAAGAAGAAGAATCGCACGAGCGAGGAGCCACGTGGGACGGTGAAGCTTTAAGAAGTACCAGTGCTGCTCGGTTCTTTTGGCTTTGGTTTTCATCGTTCTTCCTGGTTCTCTTCGTTTTTCCTCGTTTCTAGGAGCAGTTCCTAACTTGCTTCCCGTGGATTACTCGCGTCAACCAGACAAACTTTCTTACTTCACAGGCCTTTGTTAGAGAGAGATCACAAAACTTTACGTTGATGTCACTACAGTTAAGTTCAAAACAGGTCAAAATTAAAACATTTAAATTGTTTTTTAATTTCAACTTATAAACAATAGTATACCCAAGGAACTCATGAAATATCAGCATCTAGTACAATATTAAATGATGGCAAGCTTCCAAATAACTTGCACCAAAAACTTTAACGTTGATAGCTAAAAAAAAGTTAAGTTCAAACAGGTATAAAATTTAAAACATTTTGAATTATTTTTTAATTTTCAACTTCACTACATCAATAGTAATACCCAAAGGAACCCCATCGCAATATCAGACTTGTAACATATAAATGAGGCGAAGCTCTAAATAACATTGCACCAAAACTAACATTTTCACGCCCGAGCTGAAGCTCACGCCGGGGGTACGCTATGTCTCTGTTCTTGAACGGCAGCTACAAAAGGAAAACTTTGGACTCTGTATCTCTGAAACTGCACAAAGAAAAAAATTGAAACTTAGCACACGGAAAGTACTCCTCATGGAATGAGTGATTTTTATGACGTCATAGGTGCCTTCATTATGACATCATAATTGCATTGTAGAAACTACATCCGATCCATGTGATTTTTTTTTAGGGTTAATCGAGGGATAAAAATGTCCACAAAAATTTGATGATTATCGGTACAAAGTGATTCGGCGGCCTTTTTTTTTTTACCTTAAAAATCTTCTCTGAAATGGTGGAACGGTCATACTGCGAGGAGTTATAAGGGCGTTTAATTATCTCTAATTACGCGTAACACACGCAGTATCACAAAACACGACAAAACGAGTCTGGAGAAGGGTCTGCAACTGTCTGATGCCTCTTTATTTAATTAGATTTGTGACTGGTTATGATCGTCAAACAACTTACTGACGAGATGAGATTAAAAAAGTGTTTAAACAAATTTATTTGTTTTTATGATAATAATTGAATAATAATAAATAATAATAATAATAATAAAATGGAGCAACAGTTTGGTATTCTTAAGGTCAATATATCATATAAGTTCATAACGAAATAACCAATTAGTGATGGAGATAAAGCAATAAACTCACACGAAAAAAAACAAGTGCGGGTTAAATAACAATAGTGTTGTGCACAAATTATAATAACTAAAAATTGGATAGCGTAGTAAGCAATGAACTGCTGTTCAAAGGTAACTAATAGAGAATGATACTATATTAGGTTCATAATAAATCGATGCAATAAATATTCATCAACAACATGAAAAACAAAAGTTTAATTTGTCCAATAATCATCTGTTGAGATGTTACATGAGTGACACGAGTTGAATAACCGTTTAAAATGGCCGTTTTTCAGCTATCATAATAAATCTTGGGTACCTGTATAATTGTAAACGTGGATTCAGACGATAGCGCATTTCAGATCCATAAGCAAGAAGGGAAGTACATTTAGAAGAGCAGTTGGTTTAAATATACAAGCTACGCAGCAAGGATCAGACTGCAAAACAAAAAGCACAAGCAAGGCACAGACAATTTGCCTGGCATCAACCATAATTAATGTGCTTGAGTCTGTGTAAAGAACTTTCATGAATTATACGTTTCCATGTTTTGCTCTCCCTCCGCAGCACCCCCCTCCCCACGCATGTTTCAGCAGGGGTGAAAACTCCTGAAATACAGGCATCATACTCAACCTCCACTCATTTCGCTCCTATTTTCCTCCAGCCAATGGAACCAACTTCCACATCTCCTCAATCTCATCCTTCCCTTCGAGGTCTTCAGACACGTGTTACCACCAACCCCATCAAACCATGATACTTTTCTTCCTGTTAACAACGTCCTCCATGCCACGTTTCAATTCCAGGCTTTCCTTCATGAGAGTTCTCTTTCTGTATCCTTGTCGGACCCCTGTGTCTCCCATACTCACTCATTTTTCCCCATCCTCATTTCTCAAGTCTCCTATATTTGACTCATCCTTATGTAGGTGTTCCCCCGCCCCTCTCTTTCTAACTGTTCCTTTTGTTCCGTTTATGTCCTGGATTCCGTTCTATGTCTAGTTCCTTCACGAGCCTCGCTTTGGAGCTGTACAAAAAGATAAATGGATGAAACAGAGAAAGGAAGTAGCAGAAAAATTAACTGTCTACTGCTTTTAGCAGGACATACCTCTTGGAATGAGAATTTGCACAAAGTATGAGAGTTTTTATAATCGCTTTTGGTTAGCAATTTTTTACGGTCATCTTCAATTGGAGAGCTGCTAACACTTTGTGAACAATTGTATCTGGCTGGGGTCTTTATCTTGGTATTTCATGATAAGACTTCTTCCAAGCATGTACGTGTCAAGGCTTTGTTGTCGGCAAGTCGTACGTCTTATTATAATAACGTTACAACGGTGATGACACAGTGAAGCTCTTCTGTAACATCCTTCAACTAGTCCGCATGAAGGTGGGACCTTGTTTATGTTTTCAGCCGTGTGTCTGCGACAGATATCTCAAAAGTTGTGGATGGATTCGAGGAAACTTGGTGGAGAGAATGGGTGTGTGACAAGGACGATCGATGTGATTTTGGTGAAGATTCGAATCGATGCGAGGATTTTAAAAATTTTAAAAAGTGACTTCGGACAAAACTGATATGTACAGGTAGCGGACAAAAAATGGAAGCACCTGTGAAATCACTTGATGGGGATTTGGGCCACGCACTGTGGCAGTATGGCTGTATTACGTGGCATAGAAGTCACCATCGCGTCTGGAATTCTGGCGGAGGGGACGCGGCACCATTCTTCCACGAGAAAGTCCATCGACTCACACGCTTGTTCGATGGAGGTGGAAAAGCGTCTTGGGATCATTCCAGAATGTTCCATAATGCTTGATTGGGTTAGACTGTGATCTGAGAAGGCATGACAAAAGGATAACATCAGTGGTCATGCTCATCAAACATTGGGTGACGACACGTGCTCTGTGATGAGCATTGTCATCCTGGAAGACACCTTTCCGCAGGGATGAACATGCTGCACATGGAGTGAAGACGATCCTCAGTACCATGAAGTATGATGGCATTGACGCTGCCTTCAAAGGAATGATGCAACCAAACCATGACAGGCAAATGTGCCACAAAATTACAGAAGCCACCAGAAACCTTCATGTCGGAACCAGCACTCGGGTTGTAGAGTTCTTAGGTTGACGCACATACGTGCCTCGTCCACTATCGAGACAGTGGTGAACGGTTTTGTTTGTAAATACAAGGTCTAAGGCTTGTAACTGGAGCTGACACAACACGCAGCACGCACACAGGTTGGGGGAAGTGCTTCACTTCCTGGATACTCTGGTCGTCAAATGGTACCGTTTTCTCAACCTCACACAGTCAGGGCATTTTCTGCAGGAGGAATTTCCTCAATTCCTAGGAATGGATGCCACCCGATGGAGGATTGTCCGTGCTCTCTCTTTTCAGGAGTTTCCGTGAGTAAAACATGTATAGTTAATGAGTAAATCCATGTATAATTTAAATTTTAGCAACCATTTCTCAAAAGGCCTGAAAATAACAAAGGAAAATAATATTAACAGGGGTGAATAACATTTTTATCCCGGCCAGCAGGGCCGGTGACTATAAAAGTTACGCGGCCCAGCCAGAATTTCTACCCGGCGCGATAAAATAAAGACAAAAGTCCAATTTGTATCAAACATTTTAATATACTAGTAGGAGGTATAGTGAGGTTGGTTGGATGAGTGAGTTTGAATGAGTGAGGTTGGTTGGATGAGTGAGTTTAAATGGAGGAGATTTGGTGAATGAGTGAGTTTGCATGGAGGAGGTTGGGTGGATGATGAATTTGAATGAGTGAGGATGGTTGGTGAGTGAGTTTGATGAGTGAGGTGGTTGGATGAGTGAGTTGATGGATGAGGTTGGTTGATGAGTGAATTTGATGAGTGAGGTTGGTTGGATGAGTGAGTTTGATGAAGTGAGGTTGGTTGGATGAGTGAGTTCTGATGGATGAGGTTGTTGGAATGAGTGAGGTTGATGGATGAGGTTGTTGTAGTGATTTGTATGAGTTGGTTGGATGAGTGAAGTTTGATGAGGTGAGGTTGTTGGATAGTGAGTTTTGATGGATGAGGTTGGTTGATGAGTGAGTTTGATGGTGAGGTTGGTTGGAATGAAGTGAGTTTGATGGCTGAGGTTGGTTGGAATGAGTGAGTTTGTGGATGAAGGTTGGTTGGATGAGTGAATTTGATGAGTGAGGTTGGTTGGATGAGCGAGTTTGATGAGTGAGGTTGGTTGGATGAGTGAGTTTTTGATGGATGAGGTTGTTGGATAGTGAGTTTGATGGATGAGGTTGGTGGATGGTGAATTTGATGAGTGAAGGTTGGTGGAATGAGTGAGTTTGATGAGTGAGGTTGGTTGGATGAGTGAGTTTGATGGATGAGGTTGGTTGGATAGAGTGAGTTTGATGGGGAGGTTGGGTGATGAATGAATTTGATGAGGAGGTGGTTGGATGAGTGAGTTTGATGGATGAGGTTGGTTGGGATGAGTGATTTCAATGAGTGAGGTTGGTTGGATGAGTAGTCTTATGGAGAGATTTGGTGAATGAGTGAGTTTCTGATGGAGGAGGTTGGGTGGATGAATGAATTTGATGAGTGAGGTTGGTTGATGAGTGAGTTTTAATGGAGGAGGTTGCAGAATGAGTGAGTTTGATGGAGGAGGTTGGGTGGATGAGGAGTTGGATGGATGGATGAGTTGAGTTTGATGAGTGGGGTGGGGGTGGGGGATGAGCGGGAGGAGGGGTTGGGTGATTGGGGGGGAACCTTTTCTTGTGTGGGTGAGGTGGGGGGGCAGGGGGGTGGAGTATGCTGGGGGCATTTTTGTGGGTGATGGGGTGGTTGTGGCTTGATGGACGCAGGGGGGGAGGGTTGTGGGGTGATGGACGATGGGGTGGAGGGGGGTTGTGGGTGATGGACAATTGGTGTGGTTACTCGTCACCACATCAATATAAACTCCTATCCACCTAACCTCCTCAACTCACATCATTCACCAAGCCTCACGCATAAATCACTCATTAACTCGTCATTAACCCAAAAGCCTCATCAAACTCACTCATTCACCTAACCTCACCCATGAAACTCACTCATTCACCCAAATTCATCATTTTAAGACCACCTGGGATGAGAAATGCGTCCAAACGTCAATCTTCCGCGCAATCTCGCGCAATTCGCGTGATTTGGAACGAGATGACAAGACAAAATGGGCCGCGACGAATACCGGTGATTTCTACAGATTTTCGGACAAAAACAGTAGTTTCTAGTTAGAAAACTAGTAGAGAAGCTAGTACAAATTGTACAAAAGTAACAGGAATCACCGCGGTGATTCGCGCAGCCGTGCAGGTAAGGCGTATTGTGTACCGCGCCACACAAAAGTTGGCGCCATTGGCGACGGGTCGGCGTTTACTTTGCACCCTGATTAATAACAAATACTACTACTACTGAACTTACTACTATACTATAAAAGCCTATTGGAGGGAAAAACAAACGAGCATCAAGTGGCAAAGTACTTGTAGTGAAGATCCATTTCACAAATTTCTTCATTTGGCAGTGTCACACATTAGAAGTGACGGAAGGTCCCACTGAGAATGAATCCATGGGTCGTGATTTGCAGACAGGTAGTCACATCCTCCAAGCTGATCGGCTTCTGCCCAGCATGTCTTGCAGCGAAGCGAGCTGAGAGGTGACCTCCTGTGCGAGCGTCATCCAGCTGGCCCTCACGTTTGTGCCATCGTACCTCCACTCTCTAGGCTTCCTTTCCAGCAGCCGTGCTCACCTGGACCTGGTGCTTGTTGCCTCTGCCTCGGCTTCATATCTACACGAGGGTGAAAATAGATGAAACAGCTGCGGTTTGCTCGCGTTTTTGCACCAAAATTACATGAAATGGGCAACACACCTCATATTAGTAGACGTAGAGAATTGTGGTTGTGGCATAGAGTTGTCGTGTCAATATTTATTACCTATGAGGCAAAGGTCCAGTATTGTTTGGGTGACGCAGGTCCCTCCTCCCCCACGCCCTTGAAAAGGGTGTTTAAATTACACAAATACACAGATTTCATCATGCACTCCTTCGAGTTCTTCGTATGCATGAAAGTTTGGGGCCGCTAGGCGTTTCATGGTTTTGGAGTTATGGAGCATGCACGCGTCAGACACCGCACACATTCACACATCAACTATGACTTGGTCATCTTAATCGGGATTAAACATTCTATGCGTGAAGCACTTAACTGTAGAATCATAGCAATTCATGCAACTCAATGCAATCTAGTCTTTCATTCATCGATGGCAGTGTGGCAAGAGTCTAACTTATGATCACATCCGTAAACAATTGGGAATTAAAAATAAAGATTCTCACCCATTTGGAGGAAAGCTAAAGCATTACACACAATGGTTTTACAGCCTACTAGAGCGCTGTACAAGAGGCAGTTTTACTGCCAAGTCACATTCCAAGAACACACCAAAAAAGCGTAAAGCTTCAGGTTGTTCCAAAGTGGGTAAGATGCTTCTTATAAATTATATCAAAAGATAATTTTTATTGGGATTATTCCAGAAGCGCCAAGCCGCCACGAGGGAAAGGGCGAGGTGGCAGTGGTCACGGGTTCGAGTCCTGGAATCGAAATAACATGATAAAGAAGAAAACCCCCTCCAATGAAGACAGTTGCACTTGCCAAAGACAGATGGTGATGATGAATTGAAGATGAGCATCAATCTTAACACTTGGGGAATCAAATAAGGTGAAGCGGTTTTCTCGATAAATCCGTAGAGAAAGAACAGGGGTTGGGGTTGGGCAGAAGGTGAAAGGGCATGGAAGAGGAAACCAACATAGAACAGGGGGTATGGCTGTTTGGAACAGTAATCGCGCCGCCATATGGTGAGAAAGATGCCCGGACTTTTCCAGTGTCAAGAGATCACATAAAGAAACTTTTAGCTTTTTTGCTCAAATCTGGTTTTATGGAGGAATGTTTGAGTAATTGAATAAAAATGTATGAGAGTCAGCTGATATCAAACTTCCCATTAATGGTTACGTTTCCAATGAGCAGGTTTTTTGTTTCGCTATAATGAAGTTCTCGTCCTTCTCTGCTCGGTCTGTGTTTACATCATTCTTAGTCACATGTAGAATGATGGATCAGAAGGGATGGATCAAAGCTACAGGGTCAACTACAAATCCCCATCATGCAAGCTTTAAAATTGGAAAGGTTGAGACAATCCATTCATTTATTTCGGATTCAAACGTTATCTGTCGACAAATCAGATAAAAATGCAAAGTGTTCTCCGTTATGAAAACCCATTCCAAACACTCAAGTGTTGCACACCTTGCACTGGTGACCAACTCCGGTGCGAAAGTCCTTCTTTCACCGGCCTGGCCAGCGCCCGAGCCTCGGGCGCCCGCACACTCTCCCCACCACAGTGTTGACACGGTCGACTCAAGGGTTTGTGTCGTGTTGCGTGCCCACTCTGCCTCAATGGCCGTCAGCTCTTCAACAACGACGCCGTGAACGCTCAAAGTTCAGGTATGTGCTGTTGTTTCGGCCGCATTGCTGAGATGGGATTTAGTGTGTTATTCCTTCAGTGGTTGGTTTAAGTGGCGTTTTTCCTTCTCTCTTTTGTTGCTTCTCTCCATTGCCGAGGACAGGGCAAACCCTCGTTTGCTCTACGATGGCAGTGAAGAAAAGAGGGGTTGAAAATGCGGGTTGTTGGTAGACCTTGGGTTACTTTCTGCTGACATCAACAATATCCAAGTACACGACATTAACTAATGGGACCAATTACAATAACATAAACAGCAAATATTGGAAAAAACAAGAAAAAAATGCAAAAACATAATTATTTTTTTCTTCCTGCCTCCTACTCATAACATTCCTTTCTGCCACCTCATTTCCTCTGCTCAATTTACGCCATCCCATGCTCACTTTAAGCATTGAACAATGGTATGGAACTGTAAGGGGACAGTGCATGCGAGATGTGAGGAAAATGTGCAAAAAACCCCGTAGAATCACTAAAACGCACAGAAAGGGGGCATGAAGACAAGGGGAGGAGGGGAAGACAAAAACAGTGGGAACAGAGACATTCGGAGATTGTGGAGGGAGAGGGATGGGACTGGGAACGGGAATAGAAGAAACAAGATGGACATTACAGGGACTTTCAGAAGGAAGCAGGGAATTTGAAGGAGGTGGGCTTGGTGGATTATCGGGTAGAAAAGATCGAGGATTTGGATGGGGGAGATAGGTGGTGTGATACAGCTGTTTTGAAGGCCTGGAGGGAATTGGATTGAACAGGTGAGGAGTTTATTCAAAAGGCGGAAAAAGAGGAATGAAGAGTGAAGGTGAGGCAGTGATCCGTGATTTTGGTAGTTTTACCAGAAGGGTTTGTTGGCGGACCTTGAGCGCCCTGTGAAATGTGGTGGGGAAAATGCAGTAGGAGGGGGGGGGGGGGGGGGGGGCGAGCTGGAGAGGAGACGGTAGAAGCAGAAAGAACCGACCAACCTGCGGTGATGAGAGGCCAAAACTCACTCTCATCATGGGAGATGCCAATGATCCGAAATGCCTTGGTTTTCTAAGCGTGAAGCCGAGAAAGGTGGGAGGCAGGAGAGGCAACCCAGCGAGAGGGGAGAGCAGTACGCTTCTCGGCTGCGGACATAAGCTTGTAAGTGTCAGGGAAGCTCAGGTGAGCGAGGAATGGAACTTTTTGCACTGGACGGAAGGTTCCAGTCGCGCCGCCGGTTTGGAGGCCAGGTTGGAAAATGTGGCTTTACCCCAGGAAAGGTCACGGCAGATAGTGAGACCAGAAGCTTTGAAAAGCAAGGACTTCTCTACGAGGATTGTTTTGAACCCCGCCCCCTCCCCAATCCACTTTCTCTTCACGGTCTTTTCGGAGAGACAAAGTGGAGTGTTGAGATTTTGTCGGAATTGAAAGACATGTTACAACGTGTTGGAGACCAGTTTGTGATTTTAACCTAGATTCTGCAGAGAGCGAAGAAACTGCCTGCATGGAGGAATGAACAGATGGTTAAACTGTGAAACTGCTGAGGGGATGAAGATGGTACAGGCAAAGGGTGGAGTCATTCAGGCAAAGAGATAAAGAGGATTTTCCAGAGATTGGAGAGATCAATTGAATGAAACAGAAAAAGAAGACAGCCCAGAACGCTCCTTTGGGAACACCTGGTCTCAGCTTTCACAACAAGAAAGTATATTCACAATGGCTATGAGTCCCAATAAGAGCCACCTCAAATAAGCTTGAGTGGAGCTTCCAATCGTATGTTGGTGTTTCAAGAGGAGACACTGCCCAAAAATGTTTCCCAGCCGTGTCATTGTTGGCGCAAGCATAAGAAGGAGTGGAAGTCGAGGGACTTGTCGTGGTGACTATCGTTTTTAAAACCACGCTCAGTTTCTAACTATAGCTGAAGCATCCGATGCGTTAGAATAATCGCACCAAGCCCTTGTTCCTATCAAAAATGCTGACGCCGGCTGTGCTAGCAAATGCTGGATAGGGGGGCTGGTGGTAAAACGAGGAACAACAATCAGACCTCCGAGTACTTTTTTCCTCTAACGAGGGCAGGAAATGGATTTAAAGGAAGAAGAAGCATCGACGAGAGCGATGACCAGAGCCACGTGGGGCGGTGAAGCTATAAGAAGTACATGCTGCAATCGGTCTTTTGGCTTTGGTTTTCATCGTTCTTCCTGGTTCTCTCTTCGTTTTTTCCTACGTTTCTAGGAGCAGTTCTAACTTGCTCCGTGGATACTCGCGCGTAACCAGACAAACTTTCCTTACTTCACAGGCCTTTGTTTACGACCGGGTTTCGAGGAAACATTAGCTACATCTCGTGGACATCCCACAGACTAACTTTCCTATTTTCCACGACTTGGGATTTCATTTACCAGTTGAAAATCAACATTTCGTGAACGTGTTTCCCGCCGGGATTTTCGACTATGGTTCTGAGAGCAATTTTCACTTTACTCCCATTCGCTCTTCGTTGGCTGGAGATCATGGTGACTGGGAGAATTGGGCGGCGTTCATCGGGAGGACGAGAAAGGTCGACCTTCCGATATCGCGGCTGAATCGTCAGGTGTTGGAGGAGATACCTCGACATCATCAAGTGAGCATATTTCTGAAATGCGGCATCTTCTCATCAACATGGACGCTACAGAAGAGATGAATCATTTGGGAGGGAGGAGGAGGCTGTAAAGATGTGGACAGCGATGTGGACTTTGCTCTACCTGATGCGACAATGAGTTACATGCCATCTTCGACGAGGAAAGCATTGATGAGATTCCTCAGGTTTAGCTGAAAAGCTTCATAAACCCAAAAGCCTTTTTCAGGCACAAATCCACAATAAATATAGTATGATAACCGGGATGAATCCCTTTTCTTCCTTTTTTCTAGGAACAAAAAAAAAATCCTCTTTATAATACTATAAAAATAAGAAAGAAAAATAAAAACTTCTTGGTGTCCTCTCCTCTCTTCTTCAACTTCTTGAAC
>CM068959.1:132758188-132778409 GCA_035128595.1 Eptatretus atami | reverse complement strand
ATTACAAAAGCCAACAAATCAAATTTCAGGAAAGAAATTGCAGTATTTGCCTTTACCTTTATCCAAGGGTGTGCCATGGTTTCGTTGATGGACAGCCTTTTCCTGCAATGAGAGAATAGGATAAGATCTTCAAGGTTGAAGAAGGGGGAAGGGATAATGGGGTGGGGCTGTAAAAGATAGCAGGTTACAAAATTATAGCAATCACTATATCTTTCTGCAATGCAAATAGGCTGCACAGTACAAGTTACACAGAAATACTGCAATTACCCCACGCACGTGAAGCAGAAAGCGGAGTTCAGCAATTGGTTCATGTCCGTCCGTCCATCCAGCCATCTGTCTGTCTGTGTCTACAAGAAACTCAGTTTGTGATTGACGAACAACTTAATTTAAATTGAATGTTATATTTTGAGCACCTGTTTTTTTGTTTTCTATTTTTGTATCCAATATCGAGGCTCGTACAATAGCTAACACACAGAACCTAGAACAAAGGGAGCAGAAGAAAAGAGGGGCGAGAGAGGGAAGCACAAAACATAGGGGAACAGAGACATGAGATATGTTGAAGGGAGAGGGATGGGGTGGGGTACACGGGGTAAACAAGATGGACACTACAGGGATTTTCAGGAAGGAAAGCAGGGAATTTAAAGGTGGGTTTGGGGTGGATTAACGGGGGTAGAAAAGATCATGGTTTTGGAAGATAAGAGGTGGTGGGGAACAGCTGTTTTGAAGGGCTGGAGGGAGGAGTGGGATTGAAGAGAGTGTGGGAGTTTGTTCCAAAGGCGGGGAAAAAGTGGAATGAAAGAGTGAAGGTGAGCAGTGATTCGTGATTTTGGTAAGTTTTACTAGAAGGGGGTTGCTGGCGGACCTTGAGCGCCCTGAGGAAATATGGAGGTGACAGATCGCAGACAGAGCTGGGGGGGGGGGGTGCCTGGCTGCAGAGGGAGAGTAGAAGACAGAAAGACCACCGACCTGCCTGTGGTGACAGAGTGAGAGACCCAAAGACTGAGCCTTATCGTGGGAGATACCAATGATCCGAAATGCCTTGGTTTCCACAGCGTGAAGCCGAGAAACGGGTGAGGCGGGAGCACCAGACCAGAGGGGAGAGCAGCACTCCATCAGGGTGCAGATGAAAGCTTTGTATGTGGTCGAGAGCTCAGGTGTGCCAAAAAAGGACATTGCATGATGGAGGATTCCCAGTCGGCAACTGGCTTAGGAGACGAGCTTGGAAATGTGGCTTTCCCAGGAAAGATCATGGCAGATAGTGAGAACCAAAAGCTTGAGAGAAAGGGCTTCTTCAAGTGGATTGTTGAGAAAGTAGAATGGGGGGAGGGGGTACCAGATGGTCCTTTCAGAGAGACAGAGTGAGAGTGTGAGATTTGTCAGGATGGAAAGTCATGTTCCACGTGTTAGACCAACGTGTGATTTTTATCCAGATCTGCAGAGAGCAAAAAAGCTGCTGCTTGCCTATCTAAGGGATGACAGATGGTATGGCAGAGGGTGGAGTCATCAGAAAAAGAGATAAAGAAGATTTTCCAGAGAGTAGGTGAGATCATTGATGAAAACCAGAAAAAGAACAGGGTGCAGAACGCTGCCTTGAGGAACTCGAGCCTGGACAGGAAGAGGGAATGAAAGAACTCCATTTAGGGCCACACGTTGGCTGCGACAGGAGGGGAAGTCTGCGAGGCATGAGTGGCGATGGCCTTGGAAACCATAGGAAGAGAGTTTGGTGAGCAGGGCAGGGTGCCAAACTGTGTCAGAAGCACGCGATATGTCGAGGGAGATGGCTCTGATCTCATGTCTATCATTCAGCACCTCCATCCATTGTCGGGAAAGTAGAAGCAACATGTCCAGGGTAGAGTGACGTGGTCTGAATCCAAATTGATGATCGAAACCAAGCTGTTGGAGAAGAGGAAGGATTTGATGTCAGAAGCGATGATGGATTCCGTGACCGTGCTGATGATTGGGAGAAGGATGATTGGTCTCTAGTTGTCGGGATCTGTTTTTTCAACTTTTTTATGCAGAGCGGTAATGGTTACTGATTTCCAAGCAGATGGCAGATGACCTTGAGCAAATGAGAGGGTGAATAGAACAGAGAGAGGGTGAGCAAGAGCAACAGAGCAGGTTTTTCGGACACGTGGGCTGATGCCGTCTGGACCGGTTGTAGAATCTGAGTCGAGGTTTGACAGTAAACTCTCCACCTTGTCAGGAGAAAAGGACACAGAGTCCAGGAACAGCTGGGTGCGACTGGGTAAGGTGAGTACAGAAAGTGATGGGTTTGAGACACAAGATTTAGAAGCAAACACAGAGTTTAGGCATTCAGCCTTTTCACATGCATTGTCAGCTGTGCAGCTATTTGAGGTAAGGGATGGGATGGAGGGAGAACATGCACCAGAAACAGACTTAACCAGGCGTCACCAGGATTTGGAGGAGGGAGACAGGTTTGAGAGTTCAGACATGAGATTAGAAAGATGTTTCCTGGCTCTCCTGAGGGTAGACATATACTTGTTCTGAGCTTTGTGAAAGGAAATGAGATTGCCTCATGGAAGGTAAATCCTACTCAAGGCAAAGGCAAGTTGTTTGAGGACAACTGCCTCGCCACAAGCTTCAGTGTACCATGGGTGGGAGGAAGGGCATGACAACTCAAGGTGAGATGGGATAAATCTGTGCATGAGAGAGAGCAAATTTCTTTGAAAGAATTCCCATGATGGGTGGATGTCAGGGAAATCAGAAATGGGAGACCAGTCAAGAAGTCCCTGCCAGTTGGCCTGAGTGAAATGCCAGACTCATCGGCACTGAGGTGGTTCTCTAGTAACAGCCAGAGAGATGACCGCATTCACAAGAATATGGTCAGATGGACCGATTGGAGCAGAGGAAGAATAGCGGACATTTTCTGGGGAGATTGGTCAAAATCAAATCCAGAAGGGATGGAGTATCGTTGGCCGAGAACCCAGTCGGGAAGTTGACAAATCGTGTCAGTCCAAATGAGTCGCAGAAATCCTTTGCTGAAGTGCCATGGCAGGTGTCAGCAAGGCAGAGGGAGGAAATCCAAGAGTTACTCCAGGAGTTTGCGGACGTCTTCACCGGAATCCCGGGTACTACCAACCTGGAGGAGCATAAGATTGAGACCACCACAAATGAGCCAGTCAGAGTCAAGGAGCACCAAATGCCTTATGCTGTGCAAGCTGTGATGAAGGAGGAAGTGGAAGCTATGTTGGAAGCAGATATCATCGAACAATCAAAAGCAGCCTTCAACTTGCCAGTGGAGATTGTGAGGACAAAGGATGGATCCATCAAGCAGTTTATATTACAATTTACTGATCCGTGCTAGACAAAACTTTAAACATATAACTGTCAATTTTACTCATTCATATATAGACATTTACTAATGCTTACTCACAAATACCACAACATCTAGCTTTTAACTGACAGCAGGTGAGAGGTACCCACACCCAGCCAACTGGCATGATGGAAATTGAAGTCACCACATATGAGGAAGAGAGAGTTTGGATGAGTAGATAGACATTGGTCCCTGTTTTCGGCAAGCAAAATGTAAATGGAGTCATCACTGTTTTGTAGATGGTACAAAAACACAGATAAACAAGAGGTGGGAGTGGAGGGGAAGCCAGAACCAGAGGTATTCCTGAGGGTGTGAAGGAATGAGAGCAGTGCATGGAGAGTGAGGAATAAAGTTTTTGATAGAGAGCAACTCCGCCACCGGGACGAGGTTCAGGTCTATCATACCAGAGGAGGGAATAACCAGGGAGAGAAACTAAGGAGTCAGAGATGTTTTGAAGGAGGAAAGTTTGTTGAGCAGATTATGTCTGGTTTGTCAGTGGCAACCTGTATGGAGAGATGTCAGGTTAGAGCGAAGGCCTCGGATGTTTGAGGTCCACACTGTTAAGGAAGAGGGAGGGGAGGAGGCTTTGGATGCAGGGGAGTTGAGGGGTAGAAGTAGGGAGATTTGAAGGGGAGGGGGCGAGGGGGAAGAATTGAGAGAATGAAGGAAGGCAGCGTTGTAACAGATGCAATTTTTTTGACACGAGTTGAAAGAAAGGTCGAAAAATAACTCGGGTTTTTGTAAGAAGGCGAAGCGCATGGTAGCGAGAGGCAGTTGAAGCATTTTAATAAACAGTTTTCCAAATAGTTGGAACATGGATCACAAAACAAGCCTGTAGTTTAGCAGTACTTTTTCTCTGAATTTGTACTGAGGAGCAAGGTAATTTTTTAAGCGGTGCAGTCGCGTCAATATTTATGTCCTTCCTTCCATCTGACAAAGAAAAATGGAGTCAGGGCTGTGATGGCATCAAGCACGCCGGGAGTCGGCACCACTTGCCGTCACGTCATACCACGCCACGCTACAGAGCTTACAAGGAACAAGGAAGTTGGATGCAGGAGAAGGCAATTTGCCCTCACAAACTTGTGCTGTGTCTCCACACCATATCAATAATTCAACGTAACAGCTTATCATGTTACATTCACTCGGGGAGTGGGTGTGGGGATGAGAACAGTGGGAGCAAGCGCAGACATAAATCACCACGGTGTTGCATACACTGGACATATATAATGTGACCAAAAATAATAATAATAAAAAAAACAAAACTGCACCGCTTCCTTCAGACACGGGTCCAATATTTTTTACTCCGTCTGCCTGTCTGGCTGTCAAAATTGAAAATCATTCCACACAATAAATTTACTGTTATTTAACAATGTCATAGTGGACACAAATAACTAATGTACCATGTTGGATAGGGTTATGGAAGAGACACTGCGTCAACAGCCGTAAATTATGGAATTAATTTATTAATACGACTTTTACAATCTTTATTTTATTTCAAATGAATTGTACAGTTGAACACTGCAGAACACAAATCGCCTTCTTGTCACTTCCAAGAACCTCCAGATTGGCAGCACTTGGACATGTTAAACAATGGGGTGATGTATAATGGTGACATGTAAGGACTGCCTTCAACAGCACTAAAGTTCCGGAATTGTTTTGTTTTTTTAACGATCTTTAAAATCATTATTTTATTAAAATCGAAGTTGTTTTTAGCCGCGTCTCGCGTAGCGACGCTGGCTCTAAGAGAGCTCCGCGTTGTTCTTGTTCTTCTTCTGGTGAAGACAAAACCTTTAGGACCGGCTCTTTTATATACAGGATCCGGATCTCCTTAAATACTAAAACACCTGTACACATCCTCGCATTGAGGTGCCTTTGAGAGCGTCTATCATGAACTTTTAAATATATTCGGACATTTGCTTTAAAGTTTCGAAAGTTCACGTTACTATTTAAAGATATTCCATAAGTGTTGTAATTTCGTAAATACACTATTTTCTCGTCATGAACGAGAGCCTCCTGACGGGTCTCGCTATTGGCTCCATCAAGGCAGTGACGAAATATCGGAAGTTGTTGTTGTTATTGTGATAAAATGCTGATGTTTCGACTTTCTGTAATGAATTTTTAGCCGCGTCGCGTTGCGAACGCTGGCTCTAAGAGAGCTCCGCGTTGTTGTTGTTTCTTCTTCTTCTTCTTCTTGTTCTTCTCTGGTGAAGCAAAACCTTTTAGGACACGGCTCTTGGACACATTTGTCCTTGTTTTTAAACGATCCTGAACTTTTTTTTTCCAAGATCATATAAATATTTTTAAACGATCTTGAACACTGCATGGGGGTAATGTGTTTTATGAACTCTTGACATACAAGTAACCTCCTGGAGGAGTTTGTTTCTGTATTACTGTAGGACTCAGAGATTAGGAGATATAAATGTACTTCCTACGAGTCAATGGAAAAAGCAATAACACCATATCTGGGATTTAAACCCGTAACTCCAGCATCTTGAGCTGTATGCTCCGAAGCGAATGCCAACTTTAAGAACCAAAATATGCACCTCCATGCACAATTCCAATAAAAATTTTAAAAAAATGGTGAAGATGTATTGAAAACCTCACTGACAGTTTTTACACACAAGTGTGACGACCAAACATGCATTGGGCCAGAAAAGCTGAGTTCACAACCACAGTACTTAGGATCCTTGACGAGCAGCTGTCGAATGAAGTCGATGGCCTGCTTGCTCGTTAGCCCAAAATAGGCTTCATCAAAGTCAAAAGTCATCGCAGTGATGTTCGACAGGGTCTCTTCGTTGGTGTCACCGAGAAAGGGCGACGCGCCACTAAGCCTGTGGAATCCAGCATTGGAAGGAAGAAAAACAGCAACAATATTGCGATTGAATAACAGTGATTATGTGATTAAATACATATTTTAAACACTTGGGCAAGTCGACAATGTTCTGAGTGACCCAACCCTCACCCACCTCCCCCATGTTGCGAACGAGGCCCTTTATTTTGCAGCATAATTACACAAGGTAACGTTACATGGGAAAGAAGATATTGAAGGGTGGTGTTAACCAATGATGTGATGTTAGCAGCCAATAACTTTCTTTTACTTTACTTGGCATTTACAAAGCAGAATATTTAGCTTTTTGTAATCCCAGAAGACACCGATATAATCAAAAACATATAACTGCTTTACTATCCGCCGATGCGGTTGGTTCCAAAACTTTCACGATTCTTGCACGGTGTACTGATTCCAAGGAGGAATACGAAACCACATAAATCATTCAACGCAAGAGCGACCAATGAAAATTCAGAATCGTGACTTTCATTCCATCTCCACTGTTCTTTCATAATGCATAAGCGAAATGCGACCTCAAAGGCTTCAAAAAAAAGGCCAAGAGGTGCACAGACTTACAGAATGTACGTCAGAACTCCAATACTCCTGAAAAAGACGATGCAATGAGTTCAAAATTAATTTCAAGAAGAACTTTGCACATAAAGAAGATACTGTAACTCGATAAAGAGTTTTCACACATTATGAAAGATGGAGTCCTTGACACTAGCAACTCAAACCTATCACATCAAACAATGGAAAACTACCACTTAAACTGTTGGCTTCAGTTATTTACGGAATTTTTTATACATACATGTATTAACTCAGAAAATTAAATAACTTTTTAAATCATCAAATAATCACGTGACAGGCTGCACGTGACTCACCACATGTCTGCTTCAAGGCCCAACGGCTCAAAGTTTACAATTTCTGGTGCTGCAGAAAAAAATAAAAAAGAGGGATGTCTATTAGTTATTTTCTCCTCCACTGAACAAGACTCAAGTCAGCTCATTAATTTCTCTAAATTTTAGAGTTCTATTGACATTTACAGACAGCAACTTGATCTGAAAAAAATTAATAAAAATTCTGACCTCTGCCACCGAAGGTGTATGGAGGTTATGTTTAACCTCCGCCATCGAAGATGGACGGAGGTTACTGTTTTCACCCCTGTTTATCTGTCTGTGAGCTGGATATCTCAGTTATGGAAAGATTTGGACGAAACTTGGTGGACAGGTTGGGTGTGTGACGAGGACGAATTGATTAGATTTTGGTGACAATCCGGATCTGGCCTTTCAGTGGGATACATAAAGTAAACTGTTCAGCTTAGCGGAGGGATGCGCTCTACCGAGTGCCATTCCAGTTAATTTTGTACTGTTGTCCTGTATATTCCAAAAGAAATGAGTTTTGAAAAATCTGGGAGACAAATAAACAAACACACACCAATTTCTCATTTCAAATAAATCATCATTGACGTCACAATTCGTCACAGGACGCTCTTCATGTACAATGCAGAGCGAACTTGCACCCTTTCTCGGTGATGCATTTTCAACAGCCGCTATCTGAGCGCAGCCATTTAGGCCTGTCACATTTGCCACGGCGGCCGTGGGGTCTCCAAAATCTATGGCCACTAGCAATTATAGCGGCAGCCGCAGTATTTCCACAGGCACACAATGTAGCAGTCACATATGTTTTATTTTCGGGGAGCCGCACGGCTATTTAGAAATTGTGGAGCCGAAAACGTGGGGTTGCCGTACGGTCTTTGATTTGATGTCGCACGGTGACCTTAAGGGGGCCTGCGGCGGCCATAGAATTTTCAAGGCAGACGCAAGGTAGCCTCAAGGTGCCCGCAAGGCGACCGCAGGGGGGCCCTAAGGCGAACGTGCGGCCAGACGGACGGTAAGGCCGAAGTCACATTTGCTCTACGGCGAGGATACGGCGGCCGTATGCCCTCTGAATTGACAGAAACGTGCGGCGGCCGCAGAGTTTCTGCGGTGGCCTCGGTGCCCTACGCCGTTTGGCTATCTTTTACAGGCCGTAGGGGTCGCCGTGGAATTATAACGCGGAGTTATCACTTTTTTCTTTTCTACGTTGGCCGTAGCAATTCGACAAGCCGAAAAAAAAACTGGTTTAAAAAAAAATAATAAATTAACCCATTCGTTACCGTCCGTCTGGCCGCACGTTCGTCTTAGGGCCCCCTGCGGTCGCCTTGCGGGCACCTTGAGGCTACCTTGCGTCTGCCTTGAAAATTCTATGGCCGCCGCAGGGCCCTTAAGGTCACCGTGGACATCAAATCAAAGACCGTACGGCAACCCCACGTTTTCGGTCTCCACAATTTCTAAATACGCCGTGCGTCCCCGAAAAATAAAAACATATGTGACTGCTACATTGTGTGACGTGGAAATACTGCGGCGCCGCCGTATAATTGCTAGTGGCCGTAGATTCTGGAGACCCCACGGCCGCCGTGGCAAATGTGACAGGCCTAACGAGTGGGTTCATTTTTTTTTTTAACCAGTTTTTTTTTTTCGGCTTGTCGAATTGCTAGGCGAACGTAGAAATGAAAAAAGTTATAACTCCGCGTTATAATTCCACGGCGACCCCTACGGCCTGTAAAAGATAGCCAAACAGCGTAGGGCCACCGCAGAAACTCTGCGGCCGCGCACGTTTGTCAATTCAGAGGGCGTACGGCCGCGTATCCTCGCCGTAGAGCAAATGTGACTTAGGCCTTACTCTGACATGTCGGAAAATAAATGGAGAGCAAAAAAAAAAATAAAATCTACAGCCACTCATTGATTTGTGTGCAGCATGTGGCTGTTGTTTGTATCATTGCCAGGAGACGGCTGTACCATTGATGGAGTGCCTCTGCCTCCCCACATTCCCCACGGCCACTCCACTATAAGTTATTGTAGGAATTTGTAACTTGTTCAGGATCCTGGCGACAACTTGGTTGTCATTGGCAGATACTGTGGGATCTTTAACATTCACCGAGTAATGCCAGCAGACAGGACACCGAGCTTAACATCAATCAAAGGAACAGCATGTTCCTGATAAAACGTCCTGCCTCTGAAGCACCGATCTGACAGTTAATAGTCGGGTCCGGAATCAAACCCAGACGAGACAGCTCAAAGGTAAATGTACTACCTATGCACGATCCAGTCAGACTACAGCTCGTATGAGGGCAAACAATGTGTGCTGGTCATACCGATAAACTAAGGATATACTATTTAAACTAAGCGCATGACAGTGTACGTGTACACGAATGTATCCACGGGGAAAAATATAAATGTAACAAAAAAATAAATAATTAAAACCTGTAAATGTGTGCACGTTGCTAATCTATACTATAAAAGGAGCCGGCCTCTAAATACATCAAAAATCCACCATGAAAGCAGTAGATGGCTTCAAACATCATTTCAAACGAGTTTTAATACAAGGGCAGATCAATGAATGTTCAAAGATGAAGGGCAGCAATTTAGAGGCTTGTTCCCAAGATACCTCGTGGAGATTTGCAACGGCATGCCATCAACTTCGTTCTAGATATTTTTTTTTTTTTTATGGGGAGATCACCCATTACAAAAAAATAAATTGTGGGAAGGGGAATTACTGGGAAAGGAGATACCTATTCACATCCCTCTTAAAATGGGAAAGGTTGTATGTTGCTGGGAAACAGGACGTAGGAAGGGAATTCCAGAATATCATCCTGCATTGACCTTGGGAAGATAAACAGTGTGGGGGATGTACGGTGGCTGCCAAACATGTAGAACGCTTGAAAGGATATAAAGGAGGGACAAGTAGGAAAGCACCTGTAGAAGAGACACAGAGAGGCCACAGAGTGTCAAACCGAGAGAGAGAGGTTCCAGAGAGATGCCAGATCGTGGCCGAACAGTTTAACAACGAGTCAATGAATTCTGCCAAGAAGGGACAGAAGATGATTTGGAGCACCCGCCCAGATGTGGCTACGGTATTGGTATTCCATGACGACGTATGGTGGTCTTGTACAGGTGAAGCAAAGCCTCGGTCGGGAGGTATCGGCGAGCCCGACACAAGCAGCCAAGTCGCTTGGAGGCTCTTTTGGCAATGCCAGAAATGTACTTATCCCAATCAAGGTAAGACATGATGTCCAGACCAAGAAGAAAGATGCCATCAAGTTAATTACCCTCGCCGAAGGAGAGGGTATTGTGTTTGGGTCCCTTTGTTTGTTTGTCCACACAGAACTTTTGTGTTTTTCTCTGCAACCACTTGTCGGATTGAAACGAAATTTTCACCATTGGTGCGACTCCTCATGTAAGAATGTTTTAATCATAATTATGACGTCATAGGTCACACGTAGTGTGACAGCCATGTTGGAAAAACGGGAAAAATTTGGACCTCTTATCTCTGAAACCGCACCAAGGGAAAATTTGAAACTTGGCACATAGCAAGTACTAGTCATGGGGAATGAGTGTTTTTTTTTTTTAATGACATCATTGGTGCCTTTGTTATGACGTCATAATTGCATATGTAGAACGCCACATCTGATCAGTACGAAAGTTTTTGAGGGTCATCTAGGGATAAAATAGTCCACAGAAAAAAATGTTGATGACATCGTTGGTCACGCGAATCAGCAGCCATATTGTTAACAACAAAAAAAAAACCTTAAAAAAATCTCTGAAGTGGCTGAACAGATCGAGGCAAAACTTTACACGTATGACCGCCTATCCATGAGGAACAAAAGGTTCACACATATGTCGTAGGTCACATGGTTTGGCAACCATATTGAATATATCCTAAAAACCTATAAAAAATCTTCTCCAGCATGGCTGGACAAATCAAGGGAAAACTTCACACAAATGTTCCCCAAACCTTGGATGCACACGTTTGTTAAGGAATAATTGATAGGTCACATGGTTTGGCAGCCATATTGGATTGAAGAAAAATATTAAATAATGTTTTCTCTGGAACCGCTTGATCAAATCGACGTTAAACTTCACATTTACGATCTAGTACTGCAATGATGGGGGAATACATGTTTTAAATTTCAATTTGATCAGACACGTGGTCAGGCATCCAGAATTTGTTTGTTATTTAATTTAATTTATTTATTTATTTGAATAAGGCTCACTTGGCTGTGCTCGGATGGGTTTGAGGGTAGAGGAGTAGCAGCTGAAATGTGAATCCTATCCAGGTTCCTTCCTGATGACGTCATGTTTGCTTTTTTGCTTGTTCGGGTTCCTTCCGATTCCTCCAATGCAGGACTTGTACCTATTTAGTCTTCCATTTGATTTGAATTGAATTTGTTTTAATCCCATTCTAAATTCAATTAAATAATAATGAAAAACGTCGTGGGTCAGGGTCAGGTGTCCAATCAAAGCGGGTTTGCATCAAAGCGGGATGTCTTGGTACCCAGTCATCACTGCCAGCTGTTCTAAAGTGACAGTTTTAATTATGTCTCTTATTAATTACATAACACAGCAGTAGACAAACGCCACACAAAACAAGTTCTGGCGAGGTTCTGCAATCTCTGATTGCTCTTTCTAGTTTTAATGGTGTTTGGCCCACAACCAGGTTATGAAAAGAGGGGGATCTTGACCTGGATACAGATAACAGGTGGGTCTTCTTTTGATTGATGCTGATGAAACGGTCTTTTCCCAAGTTACTGACATTCACAAAGTCCCGATTTAAATTTACGCCAGCTTAAAAGCCGGGTGATGCAGGCAGGGAGCCAAGAATGTGTATCGAGTTGAGTCATCAGCATAAACGGCTAGCTGAGATGAAATGTTGTTGGGAAGATCATTTATGTAAAGCAGAAACAAGGAAGGTCCCAACACTGAGTCCTGGGGGACACCTGCATTAATGTTATGGGCTGCAGAAGTTTAACCCTCGTGCCACACAAACATTTGGCAGTCTGTGAGAAAGTCTAAGATTATTGCAAGCAAAAACCCAGAGATACCATACGACTTTAGCTTGTGAATGAGACCCTTCTGCCAACTTTTATCAAAAGCCTTCTGGAGATGTCAAGGGCAACAAGTCTAGTCTTGCCACACCGGTCTAAGGCCTGGTTAACACATTCAGGTATGAGGGAAAGGACATCACCAGCAGACTGGAAATAACAGAATTCATACTGAGTGCCATTTATGAGACTGTGGTCTTCCAGGAAAGTCACAAGCTGTTGGTTGATAAGGCATTCAAATACATTGTTCGTAATGGGAAGAAGGCTGATCGGACGATAGTTGGATGGATCAGGTTTCTCCCCAGAGCCTTTAAATGCAGGTACAACTGCAGCCAACTTCCGGCAAGATGGGAAAATTGACTGATAGGCATAGGTTGTACAGTTTGGGAGAATAGGGGACAATTCTGGCAAGCAAATCTTCAGGACAATTGCAGGGATATCGTTACGGATTTGGAAACCTTGTGCACACAAGCAGACAGCAGTCCCTAAGCTTAGTTATTTCGGTAAGTATGTGTTTATAGTTAGAATCCCTCCTTCTGTCTTATGGGAATTTCGTGTGTGCGCGACGAGTTATTTTATAGTTTGAATTTATATATTAACTACAGCAACAACAGCGAGCAGACCGCACTCAACCCGGTCGCCATTGCCCACGTGTTTTTGGCTGAAGGCGTGGGCGGAGCCTCCATCGCCTCAGATCCGATTCCGCCCCAGAAAGGTGGGAGTTGCCCCGCCCACCGTGGGCCTGTCCAATGAGGGACGGCCAGCGGATCGCGCGAGGGAACCGTCCAATCCGGAGGTGAGTCCCTCAAAGCGGTGCCCTCGACCCGCGGGGGAGGGGGAGGATAAGAGGAAGTGGCGAGCTGTGGAGAAAAAGCAAGCAAGGTTCGCCTCGTCGAGAGCAGGAAGGTTCGCCTCGTCAAAAGCAAGCAAGGTTCGCCTCGTCGCAAGCAAAAAAAAATTGATTTTTTTGCAACTTTTTTTTTCAACAAAATTTCGATTTTTTTTTTGCATTTTACATGTTATAAGTGATTTCCAACAAAAAAACATGCCAAAATTATACTTGCGGCTGATTTTGGAACTTCAGGTGGATATACCCACGTAAATCAATTTCTGTCTCAAGGAATCTAGTTATGACGAATGAATTGAGTATGTAAAAGTTAAAAGTAAAAGGGAAAGTTGCAAACTATAACTCTGTGAGCACTGTTGACGTCAAATTGAATGAATAGGATATCAGGTTCACTTGAGTGACCTCGCAGTATTGGCGGCGGAGGTTTTGCACTCTACCGAGTGCTCCCCCTCTAGTTAATAATATGGATTTATGTGATGCACACTCAAAGATGAATCCTACTCATAATGCATTTACAATACAAAAAGTGTGTATATCTTACGAGTTATGATTGTCCAAATATGGAAGTCTTTATTATGTTTTTTTTTCAAAAATATCAAGTGTTGCTGCAGCTCAGGTAATCTCAGGGAGTTTATTTCACGTATGTGGGAGATGCGAGCGAAGGCACAGCCCCCGTACTGGGTGGATCTTGATTGGGGGATGGTGAGAGTAATATAATGACTTGACCGGAGAGTATAATTCCACTGTCTGGTTGTTAAAGGTTCAGAGAGGTATGTAGGTTCCAGAAAGCTTTGATGGCCCTTATGGCCAGCTCCTGCATTGAAGTCCCTTGGAAGGGAAGACATAATATGACTGGACCTTCTGATGATGATTTTGTGAATTGGCATCATTCCCCAAATCTATCGGACGAAGCCAATTTCCTGAACATCGTTTTTGTTTTTGTGATGGTGAATTCCTCTACTCGGGACCTCCCAAACAATTTATTGGGACTCTCGTGCCACTGATGTTTCTGGTGTCGGTGCTTACAATTTTGCAATGTCACATGACCTCACCCAGATATTTTGAGGTCCCACCCAAATTGTAGACTGTGCTACTGATAATAGGCATCTTTACCTCTGCCATTGAAGGTGAAGGAGGTTATGTTTTCTCCCCTTTCTGTCTGTCTGTGTACAGGATATCTCAAAAAAATTGCGGACTGATCCGGATTAAATTTTGTGGACAGGTTGGGTGTGTGACGAGGACGAACTGTTTAGATTTTGGTGAAGTTCCAGATCTTCTTCAGAGAAGGAAGATAACTTGCCTTGCTTTTCGACGAGGCGAACGCTTGCTTGCTTCGGAGGGCGAACCTTGCTTGCTTTCGACGAGGCGAACCTTGCTTGCTTGCGACGAGGGCGAAAACCTTGCTTGCTTTCGACGAGGCGAACCTTGCTTGCTTTCGACGAGGCGAACTTGCTTGCTTTCGACGAGGCGAACCTTGCTTGCTTTCGTCGAGGCGAACATTGCTTGCTTTCGACGAGGCGAACCTTGCTTGCTTTCGACGAGGCGAACCTTGCTTGCTTTCGTCGAGGCGAACATTGCTTGCTTTCGACGAGGCGAACCTTGCTTGCTTTCGACGAGGCGAACCTTGCTTGCTTGCGACGAGGCGAACATTGCTTGCTTTCGACGAGGCGAACCTTGCTTGCTTTCGTCGAGGCGAACCTTGCTTGCTTTCGACGAGGCGAACCTTGCTTGCTTTCGACGAGGCGAACCTTGCTTGCTTTCGTCGAGGCGAACTTGCTTGCTTTCGACGAGGCGAACCTTGCTTGCTTTCGACGAGGCGAACCTTGCTTGCTTTCGACGAGGCGAACACTTGCTTGCTTTCGTCGAGGCGAACTTGCTTGCTTTCGTCGAGGCGAACCTTGCTTGCTTTCGACGAGGCGAACCTTGCTTGCTTTCGTCGAGGCGAACCTTGCTTGCTTTCGACGAGGCGAACCTTGCTTGCTTTCGACGAGGCGAACCTTGCTTGGCTTTGTCGAGGCGAACCTTGCTTGCTTTCGACGAGGCGAACCTTGCTTGCTTTCGACGAGGCGAACCTTGCTTGCTTTCGTCGAGGCGAACCTTGCTTGCTTTCGTCGAGGCGAACCTTGCTTGCTTTCGACGAGGCGAACTTGCTTGCTTTCGTCGAGGCGAACCTTGCTTGCTTTCGACGAGGCGAACCTTTGCTTGCTTTCGACGAGGCGAACCTTGCTTGCTTTCGACGAGGCGAACCTTGCTTGCTTGCGAGAGGCGAACATTGCTTGCTTCGACGAGGCGAACCTTGCTTGCTTTCGCGAGGCGAACCTTGCTTGCTTTCGACGAGGCGAACCCTTGCTTGCTTTTCGACGAGGCGAACCTTGCTTGCTTTCGTCGAGGCGAACATTGCTTGCTTTCGACGAGGCGAACCTTGCTTGCTTTCGACGAGGCGAACCTTGCTTGCTTCGACGAGGCGAACCTTGCTTGCTTTCGACGAGGCGAACATTGCTTGCTTTCGACGAGGCGAACCTTGCTTGCTTTCGACGAGGCGAACCTTGCTTGATTTTCGACGAGGCGAACATTGCTTGCTTTCGACGAGGCGAACCTTGCTTGCTTTCGACGAGGCGAACATTGCTTGTTTCGACGAGGCGAACATTGCTTGCTTTCGTCGAGGCGAACACTTGCTTGCTTTCGACGAGGCGAACTTGCTTGCTTTCTCGAGGCGAACCTTGCTTGCTTTCGTCGAGGCGAACTTGCTTGCTTTCGCGAGCGACTTGCTTGTTTCGAGCGAACATTGCTTGTTTCGACGAGGCGAACCTTGCTTGTTTCGACGAGGCGAACTTGCTTGTTTCGACGAGGCGAACCTTGCTTGCTTTCGACGAGGCGAACATTGCTTGCTTTCGTCGAGGCGAACATTGCTTGCTTTCGCGAGGCGAAACTTGCTTGCTTTCGACGAGGCGAACATTGCTTGCTTTCGACGAGGCGAACTTGCTGCTTTCGTCGAGGCGAACATTGCTTGCTTTCGACGAGGCGAACCTTGCTTGCTTTCGACGAGGCGAACTTGCTTGCTTTCGACGAGGCGAACATTGCTTGCTTTCGACGAGGCGAACATTGCTTGCTTTCGACGAGGCGAACCTTGCTTGCTTTCGACGAGGCGAACATTGCTTGCTTGCGACGAGGCGAACCTTGCTTGCTTTCGACGAGGCGAACCTTGCTTGCTTTCGTCGAGGCGAAATTGCTTGCTGCGACGAGGCGAACCTTGCTTGCTTTCGACGAGGCGAACATTGCTTGCTTTCTCGTCGAGGCGAACATTGCTTGCTTTCGTCGAGGCGAAACTTGCTTGCTTTCGACGAGGCGAACATTGCTTGCTTTCGACGAGGCGAACTTGCTTGCTTTCGACGAGGCGAACTTGCTTGCTTTCGCGAGGCGAACATTGCTTGCTTTCGACGAGCGAACCTTGCTTGCTTCGCAGTGAACCTGCTTGCTTACGAGGCGAACCTGCTTGCTTTCGCGAGGTGAACCTTGCTTGCTTTCGACGAGGCGAACTTGCTTGCTTTCGTCGAGGCGAACCTTGCTTGCTTTCGTCGAGGCGAACCTTGCTTGCTTTCGTCGAGGCGAACTTGCTTGCTTTCGTCGAGGCGAACACTTGCTTGCTTTCGTCGAGGCGAACCTTGCTTGCTTTCGACGAGGCGAACCTTGCTTGCTTTCGTCGAGGCGAACATTGCTTGCTTTCGTCGAGGCGAACCTTGCTTGCTTTCGTCGAGGCGAACCTTGCTTGCTTTCGACGAGGCGAACCTTGCTTGCTTTCGTCGAGGCGAACCTTGCTTGCTTTCGACGAGGCGAACATTGCTTGCTTCGTCGAAGGCGAACCTTGCTTGCTTTCGACGAGGCGAAACTTGCTTGCTTTCGACGAGGCGAACCTTGCTTGATTTCGACGAGGCGAACCTTGCTTGCTTTCGACGAGGCGAACCTTGCTTGCTTTCGACGAGGCGAACCTTGCTTGCTTTCGACGAGGCGAACCTTGCTTGCTTTCGACGAGGCGAACCTTGCTTGCTTTCGTCGAGGCGAACATTGCTTGCTTTCGGACGAGGCGAACCTTGCTGCTTTCGCGAGGTGAACCTTGCTTGCTTTCGACGAGGCGAACCTTGCTTGCTTTCGTCGAGGCGAAACCTTGCTTGCTTTCGTCGAGGCGAACATTGCTTGCTTTCGAGAGGCGAACCTTGCTTGCTTTCGACGAGGCGAACCTTGCTTGCTTTCGACGAGGCGAAACTTGCTTGCTTTCGACGAGGCGAACCTTGCTTGCTTTCGACGAGGCGAACCTTGCTTGCTTTTCCGAGGCGAACCTTGCTTGCTTTCTTTCGAGGCGAACCTTGCTTGCTTTCTCGAGGCGAACATTGCTTGCTTTCGTCGAGGCGAACCTTGCTTGCTTTCGTCGAGGCGACCTTGCTTGCTTTCGACGAGGCGAACTTGCTTGATTTCGACGAGGCGAACATTGCTTGCTTTCGTCGAGGCGAACATTGCTTGCTTTCGACGAGGCGAACATTGCTTGATTTCGACGAGGCGAACCTTGCTGTTCGACGAGGCGAACATTGCTTGATTTCGACGAGGCGAACATTGCTGATTTCGACGAGGCGAAACTTGCTTGCTTTCGACGAGGCGAAACTTGCTTGATTTTCGACGAGGCGAACATTGCTTGCTTTCGACGAGGCGAACCTGCTTGTATTTCGACGAGGCGAACCTTGCTTGCTTTCGACGAGGCGAACCTTGCTTGATTTCGACGAGGCGAAACTTGCTTGCTTTCGACGAGGCGAAAACCTTGCTTGCTTTCGACGAGGCGAACCTTGCTTGCTTTCGACGAGGCGAAACTTGCTTGCTTTCGACGAGGCAACTTGCTTGCTTGCGAGGAGGCTAACCTTGCTTGCTTTCGACGAGGCGAACTTGCTTGCTTTCGACGAGGCGAACCTTGCTTGCTTGCGACGAGGCGAACCTTGCTTGCTTTCGACGAGGCGAACCTTGCTGCTTTCGACGAGGCGAACTTGCTTGCTTTCGACGAGGCGAACCTTGCTTGCTTTCGACGAGGCGAACATTGCTTGCTTGCGACGAGGCGAAACTTGCTTGCTTTCGACGAGGCGAAACTTGCTTGCTTTCGACGAGGCGAACCTTGCTTGCTTTCGACGAGGCGAAACTTGCTTGCTTTCGACGAGGCGAACTATTGCTTGCTT
This sequence comes from Eptatretus atami, assembly GCA_035128595.1. Classification (NCBI taxonomy): domain Eukaryota; kingdom Metazoa; phylum Chordata; class Myxini; order Myxiniformes; family Myxinidae; genus Eptatretus; species Eptatretus atami. The sequence goes on along the minus strand of CM068959.1, from coordinate 132,760,268 downwards.
GCGACGAGGGCGAACCTTGCTTGCTTTCGACGAGGCGAACCTTGCTTGCTTTCGACGAGGCGAACCTTGCTTGCTTTCGACGAGGCGAACCTTGCTGCTTTCGACGAGGCGAACTTGCTTGCTTGCGACGAGGCGAACCTTGCTTGCTTTTCGACGAGGCGAAACTTGCTTGCTTTCGACGAGGCGAACCTTGCTTGCTTTCGACGAGGCGAACCTTGCTTGCTTTCGACGAGGCGAACCTTGCTTGATTTCGACGAGGCGAACCTTGCTTGCTTTCGACGAGGGCGAACCTTGCTTGCTTTCGAATAGGTGGGTGTTTGTGTGTGTGTGTGTGTTGTGTGTGTTGTGTGTGTGTGTTGTGTGTGTGTGGTGTGTGTGCCGCCAGTCTGTATAAGTAGAAATTGTTAAGTGTTATTTATTGTACATGGTTTGCATTTCTTTTATTCGTGATAACGCTGCTCTTTGTGTGCTTCCCCTCCCCGATTATTGTTATAAATAAACCCTTTAAATGTTCCAGTTCGTTGTTCGTGTTTCTTTCATTTCCTAGCAAGGTGCGTATTGAGAAATAGTAAGGCCGTTCGGGCCGGTAAGTTGTCATTTGGTCCGGCGGGTTTGGTAACTTCCGCTCGGTTACGCCGGATCCGAGTCAGTGATAGCGACTCGGTTCGGACAAAGTCGGCGAGGGGTGGTTTCCCCGGTAGTTAGACGGCGTGGGTACTTAGGTAAATTGGAATTAGACAAGTGGACCCTCCTCATGCCGTCAAAATATTGGCGACCACGGTCTTCCAAGTGACCCGTGACCTTTCAGAGTTGTCCGAGAGTCACAACCTAAATTCCAGGTGTTCGGTGGGAGACGACTCCACTGCTCCACCTAGTGGTCGTTTATCGCCACCGAACCCCGGCCCACAACAATATGATCTAGTCCAGTAGCTTTTGCAATGTCCAGCCCTCAGATGACTTTCCGAACTTTCTCAGGAGCAATGACAATAGCGGTTATCTTAGACGTCCACAAGGGAGGGACTAGTCGGTGATTTATTTTGGTCATTAAGTGTGGAGTTTGTAGCGAAATGCTCAGTAAAAAGGTGGCTTTAATATGGGGGAGGAAAGGACTTCAGGACCATTGATAAGGACAGGGACTGTTGATCGATTTTGGTTTAGGATACTGTTAACTCTCCAAAAGTCTCTGTAGCCTAGGAATTGTGCTAAAATAGAGTTACAACCAGACTTCGAGTAATTCTACTTAGCTTCAGCTCTAATTTTCTTGCAGTGGGTACAAGCAAGTTAAAAAACAGATAAGCTTCACCAGACACAACTCTATGGTAACGATGGAAGAAATGATTTCAATGAGAGATGGCAGCAACACAAGTAGGAGTGAACCAAGGCTGGGAGTGAGGTTTCACACGAGAGATCCGAGCAGGAATGAAGAGATCCATGCCAGCTTGAATCCATCCAGTGACTCAGTGGCTGCCTCAGAAGGGCTGAGGCAAAGGACTAAGTTCCAGGAAATATCCGTCAGGAAAGATCGAAAGGCATCCCAGTAAGCCTTGTCATACTGGAGAACTGTACGAAGAAATGGATGGATGGATGGGTGGTAGTGAGGGTGAGGAGCAAGTTATTTTGACTTCAATGTTGGCATAATCTGAATTTCCGAGTGTAACCGAAATCCATAGGATTTGAGCCACAAAACAGATCAAGACGAGAAGGGCACCCGGTGGAGTGCATACCTCCGCCACGTGATGCCTGATCCACGAGAACATATCAGGCCCAATCCATTTTTGAAATATCATGCTATACAGTACGATATTGTTTTTGGCCCCATCTCTCAATGGTGAAGAATCACTTAAAAAAAAAATAAATTCTCGTATCCAAATCTGGATTTGGATCTTCACCAAAATCGAATCAATTCATCCTTGCAAAACACTCAACCTATCCACCAAGTTTTGTCCGAATCTGTCCACAACTTTTTGAGATATCGTGCCATATATAAATATATATATATATATATATATATATATATATATATATATATATAATATATTATATATATATATCTGTTTAGCCCTTTCTTTCAATGATGAAG
>CM068959.1:132739533-132758163 GCA_035128595.1 Eptatretus atami | reverse complement strand
TATATCTATCTATAATTCCAGCAGTGTGCGTGCGTGCGGTGATCGCTGTTTCTCAAACCACTGGTCCGATCTCATTGAAACTTGCCAGCATATTTGCTGGGGACCTGAAGATGTGCCTTTTCAATGTTTGATATTAATGACAAGTCCTTCCCAAGTTATGGCCATTTATTTACCAACAATGACATGACACGATGCTGGTCCATTTATTTACCAACAATGACATGAAACGTTGCGTAGGCGGCTCGTACGCGCCGGCCGACGATGACATCACGGGCCTGCCGGTTACATGGCAGCGAATGTCATGGCAAGCAAAGACGGGAGGTAAACTGATTTTAATTTGGATTTTAATTAACCCTGTGCGTGGAAGTGTGGTTGTGCGCGAGAACGCGAGAGGAAGAACGGCCTGTGTGGTTGTCGTTTCTGGCTCGCGGTTTGAAATTTATTTTTTTTTTGCACGTAGCACGCACGTACGGCCACGCACGTACGGCTGCACGTACGGCAGAGAGCGAAGGAACGGCTGTGTGGTTGTTGTTTCTGGCACACATTTGAAAGTTTTTTTTTTTTCACGTACGGCCACGCACGTACGGGCATGCATCGTAATAATAATATGGATTTATGTGATGCACACTCAAAGATGAATCCTACTCATAATGCATTTACAATACAAAAAGTTGTGTATATCTTACGAGTTATGATTGTCCAAATATGGAAGTCTTTATTATTATTTTTTTTTTTCAAAAATATCAAGTGTTGCTGCAGCTCAGGTAATCTCAGGGAGTTTATTTCACGTATGTGGGAGATGCGAGCGAAGGCACAGCCCCCGTACTGGTGGATCTTGATTGGGGGACGGTGAGAGTAATATAATGACTTGACCGGAGAGTATAATTCCACTGTCTGGTTGTTAAAGGTTCAGAGAGGTATGTAGGTTCCAGAAAGCTTTGATGGCCCTTATGGCCAGCTCCTGCATTGAAGTCCTTGGAAGGGAAGACATAATATGACTGGACCTTCTGATGATGATTTTGTGAATTGGCATCATTCCCCAAATCTATCGGACGAAGCCAATTTCCTGAACATCGTTTTTGTTTTTGTGATGGTGAATTCCTCTACTCGGACCTCCCAAACAATTTATTGGACTCTCGTGCCACTGATGTTTCTGGTGTCGGTGCTTACAATCTTGCAATGTCACATGACCTCACCCAGATATTTTGAGGTCCCACCAAATTGTAGACTGTGCTACTGATAATAGGCATCTTTACCTCTGCCATTGAAGGTGAAGGAGGTTATTGTTTTCTCCCTTTCTGTCTGTCTGTGTACAGGATATCTCAAAAAAATTGCGGACTGATCCGGATTAAATTTTGTGGACAGGTTGGGTGTGTGACGAGGACGAACTGTTTAGATTTTGGTGAAGTTCCAGATCTTCTTCATCTATTGAAAGAAAGGGCTAAACTAGTAAATATTATATATATATATATATATATATATATGCACGATATCTCAAAAAGTTGTGGACAGATTCGGACAAAACTTGGTGGATAGGTTGAGTGTTTTGCAAGGATGAATTGATTCGATTTTGGTGAAGATCCAAAACCAGATTTGGATACGAGAATTTTTTTTTTTTTAAGTGATTCTTCACCATTGAGAGATGGGGCCAAAAACAATATCGTACTGTATAGCATGATATTTCAAAAATGGATTGGCCTGATATGTTCTCGTGGATCAGGCATCACGTGGCGGAGGTATGCACTCCACCGGGTGCCCTTCTCGTCTTGATCTGTTTTTGTGCTCAAATCCTATGGATTTCGGTACACTCGGAAATTCAGATTATGCCAACATTGAAGTCAAAATAACTTGCTCCTCACCATCCACTACCACCCATCCATCCATCCATTTCTTCGTACAGTTCTCCAGTATGACAAGGCTTACTGGGATGCTTTCGATCTTTCCTGACGGATATTTCCTGGAACTTAGTCCTTTGCCTCAGCCCTTCTGAGGCAGCCACTGAGGTCACTGGATGGATTCAAGCTGGCATGGATCTCTTCATTCCTGCTCGGATCTCTCGTGTGAAACCTCACTCCCAGCCTTGGTTCACTCCTACTTGTGTTGCTGCCATCTCTCATTGAAATCATTTCTTCCATCGTTACCATAGAGTTGTGTCTGGTGAAGCTTATCTGTTTTTTAACTTGCTTGTACCCACTGCAAGAAAATTAGAGCTGTAGCAAGTAGAATACTCGAAGTCTGGTTGTAACTCTATTTTAGCACAATTCTAGGCTACAGAGACTTTTGGAGAGTTAACAGTATCCTAAACCAAAATCGATCAACAGTCCCTGTCCTTATCAATGGTCCTGAAGTCCTTTCCTCCCCCATTGATAAAGCCAACCTTTTTACTGAGCATTTCGCTACAAACTCCACACTTAATGACCAAAATAAATCACCGACTAGTCCCTCCCTTGTGGACGTTTAAGATAACCGCTATTGTCATTGCTCCTGAGAAAGTTCGGAAAGTCATCTGAGGGCTGGACATTGCAAAAGCTACTGGACTAGATCATATTGTTGTGGGCCGGGGTTCGGTGGCGATAAACGACACTAGGTGGAGCAGTGGAGTCGTCTCCCACCGAACACCTGGAATTTAGGTTGTGACTCTCGGACAACTCTGAAAGGTCAGGGTCACTTGAAGACCGTGTGCCAATATTTTGATGGCATGAGGGAGGGTCCACTTGTCTAATTCCAATTTACCTAAGTACCCACGCCGTCTAACTACCGGGGAAACCACCCCCGCCGACTTTGTCCGACCGAGTCGCTATCACTGACTCGGATCCGGCGTAACCGAGCGGAAGTTACCAAAGCCGCGCCGGACCAACTGACAACTTACCGGCCCGAACGGCCTTACTATTTCAATACGCACCTTGCTAGGCCAATGAAAGAAAACACGAACAACGAACTGGAACATTTAAAGGGTTTATTATAAACAATAATCGGGGAGGGGAAGCACACAAAGAGCAGCGTTATCACGAATAAAAGAAATGCAAACCATGTACAATAAATAACACTTAACAATTTCTACTTATACAGACTGGCGGCAACACACACACAGCACACACACACACACACACACACACACACACACACACACACACACACCCAAAGAAATGGTGCCGCGGCCTGTATTTGCACCTGCCCCCTCGTGCGGTCTGCTCGAGCTTGTCCGGTGGTGGGACTCGAACCACCGCCAACAACGCAGCACCAAGCACCAAGGATGGTGCCACGGACGCCAGCCAGCACGGGCACGGACCAGATGAGACCGCCAGCAGGCAAGACGAGGCTTCCTCTCTTTCTCCTTTACGACGGGGCGAACTGCTGCTTCGACGAGGCGAACCTTGCTTGCTTTCGACGAGGCGAACCTTGCTTGCTTGCGACGAGGCTAACCTTGCTTGCTTTCGTCACGAGGCGAACCTTGCTTGCTTGCGACGAGGCGAACCTTGCTTGCTTTCGACGAGGCGAACCTTGCTTGCTTTCGACGAGGCGAACCTTGCTTGCTTTCGACGAGGCGAACCTTGCTTGCTTTCGACGAGGCGAAACTTGCTTGCTTGCGACGAGGCGAACTTGCTTGCTCGACGAGGCGAACTTGCTTGCTTTCGACGAGGCGAACCTTGCTTGCTTTCGACGAGGCGAACCTTGCTTGCTTTCGTCGAGGCGAAACTTGCTTGATTTCGACGAGGCGAACTTGCTTGCTTTCGACGAGGCGAACCTTGCTTGCTTTCGCGAGGCGACCTTGCTTGCTTGTCGACGAGGCGAACCTTGCTTGCTTCGACGAGGCGAACCTTGCTTGCTTTCGACGAGGCGAACCTTGCTTGCTTTCGACGAGGCGAACCTTGCTTGCTTTCGCGAGGCGAACATTGCTTGCTTTCGACGAGGCAAACTTGCTTGCTTTCGACGAGGCGAACATTGCTTGCTTTCGTCGAGGCGAACATTGCTTGCTTTCGCGAGGCGAACTTGCTTGCTTTTCGTCGAGGCGAAACTTCGTCGGTCGAACTTGCTTGTTTCGACGAGGCGAAACTTGCTTGCTTTCGTCGAGGCGAAACTTGCTTGATTTCGACGAGGCGAACCTTGCTTGCTTCGTCGAGGCGAACTTGCTTGCTTTCGTCGAGGCGAACCTTGCTTGCTTTCGTCGAGGCGAACCTTGCTTGCTTTCGACGAGGCGAACCTTGCTTGCTTGCGACGAGGCGAACCTTGCTTGCTTTCGTCGAGGCGAACCTTGCTTGTTTCGACGAGGCGAACCTTGCTTGCTTGCGACGAGGCGAACCTTGCTTGCTTTCGCGACTAGGCGCAACCTTGCTTGCTTGCGACGAGGCGAACCTTGCTTGCTTTCGTCGAGGCGAACTTGCTTGTTTCGACGAGGCGAACCTTGCTTGCTTTCGTCGAGGCGAACTTGCTTGTTTCGACGAGGCGAACCTTGCTTGCTTTCGTCGAGGCGAACTTGCTTGCTTTCGTCGAGGCGAACTTGCTTGCTTGCGACGAGGCGAACCTTGCTTGCTTTCGTCGAGGGCGAACTTGCTTGCTTGCGACGAGGCGAACCTTGCTTGCTTCGCGAGGCGAACTTGCTTGCTTCGACGAGGCGAACTTGCTTGCTTCGACGAGGCGAACTTGCTTGCTTGCGACGAGGCGAACCTTGCTTGCTTTCGACGAGGCGAACCTTGCTTGCTTGCGACGAGGCGAACTTGCTTGCTTCGACGAGGCGAACCTTGCTTTGCTTGCGACGAGGCGAACTTGCTTGCTTTCGTCGAGGCGAACATGCTTGCTTTCGACGAGGCGAACTTGCTTGCTTCGACGAGGCGAACTTGCTTGCTTTCGACGAGGCGACTTGCTTGCTTTCGACGAGGCGAAACTTGCTTGCTTTCGACGAGGCGAACCTTGCTTGCTTTCGACGAGGCGAACTTGCTTGCTTTCGTCGAGGCGAACTTGCTTATTTCGACGAGGCGAACTTGCTTGCTTTCGACGAGGCGAACATTGCTTGCTTTCGACGAGGCGAACATTGCTTGCTTTCGACGAGGCGAACTTGCTTGCTTTCGACGAGGCGAACATTGCTTGCTTTCGTCGAGGCGAACTTGCTTGCTTTCGACGAGGCGAACATTGCTTGCTTTCGTCGAGGCGAACATTGCTTGCTTTCGACGAGGCGAACCTTGCTTGCTTCGACGAGGCGAACTTGCTTGCTTTCGACGAGGCGAACCTTGCTTGATTTCGACGAGGCGAACTTGCTTGCTTTCGCAGGCGAACCTTGCTTGCTTTCGACGAGGCGAACCTTGCTTGCTTCTTCGAGGCGAACCTTGCTTGCTTCGTCGAGGCGAACTGCTTGCTTTCGTCGAGGCGAACTTGCTTGCTTTCGACGAGGCGAACATTGCTTGATTTCGACGAGGCGAACCTTGCTTGATTTCGTCGAGGCGAACTTGCTTGATTTCGTCGAGGCGAACATTGCTTGCTTTCGTCGAGGCGAACCTTGCTTGATTTCGACGAGGCGAACATTGCTTGCTTTCGTCGAGCGACTTGCTGTTACGAGGCGAAACCTTGCTTGCTTTCGTCGAGGCGAACCTTGCTTGATTTCGACGAGGCGACATTGCTTGCTTTCGTCGAGGCGAACTTGCTTGATTCGACGAGGCGACATTGCTTGCTTTCGTCGAGCGAACCTTGCTTGATTTCGACGAGCGAAACTTGCTTGCTTTCGACGAGGCGAACCTTGCTTGCTTTCGACGAGGCGAACCTTGCTTGCTTTCGACGAGGCGAACCTTGCTTGCTTTCGACGAGGCGAACCTTGCTTGCTTTCGACGAGGCGAACCTTGCTTGCTTCGACGAGGCGAACCTTGCTTGCTTTCGTCGAGGCGAACCTTGCTTGCTTTCGACGAGGCGAACCTTGCTTGCTTGCGACGAGGCGAACATTGCTTGCTTTCGACGAGGCGAACCTTGCTTGCTTTCGTCGAGGCGAACATTGCTTGCTTTCGACGAGGCGAACCTTGCTTGCTTTCGTCGAGGCGAACATTGCTTGCTTTCGACGAGGCGAACCTTGCTTGCTTTCGACGAGGCGAACCTTGCTTGCTTTCGTCGAGGCGAACATTGCTTGCTTTCGACGAGGCGAACCTTGCTTGCTTTCGACGAGGCGAACCTTGCTTGCTTGCGACGAGGCGAACATTGCTTGCTTTCGACGAGGCGAACCTTGCTTGCTTTCGTCGAGGCGAACTTGCTTGCTTTCGACGAGGCGAACCTTGCTTGCTTTCGACGAGGCGAACCTTGCTTGCTTTCGTCGAGGCGAACTTGCTTGCTTTCGTCGAGGCGAACCTTGCTTGCTTTCGACGAGGCGAACCTTGCTTGCTTTCGACGAGGCGAACATTGCTTGCTTTCGTCGAGGCAACCTTGCTTGCTTTCGTCGAGGCGAACCTTGCTTGCTTTCGACGAGGCGAACCTTGCTTGCTTTCGTCGAGGCGAACCTTGCTTGCTTTCGACGAGGCGAACCTTGCTTGCTTTCGACGAGGCGAACCTTGCTTGGTTTCGTCGAGGCGAACCTTGCTTGCTTTCGACGAGGCGAACCTTGCTTGCTTTCGACGAGGCGAACCTTGCTTGCTTTCGTCGAGGCGAACCTTGCTTGCTTTCGCGAGGCGAACCTTGCTTGCTTTCGACGAGGCGAACCTTGCTTGCTTTCGTTCGAGGCGAACCTTGCTTGCTTTCGACGAGGCGAACCTTGCTTGCTTTCGACGAGCGAACCTTGCTTGCTTTCGACGAGGCGAACTGCTTGCTTGCGGACGAGGCGAACATGCTTGCTTTCGACGAGGCGAACCTTGCTTGCTTTCGTCAGGCGAACTTGCTCTTTCGACGAGGCGAACCTTGCTTGCTTTTCGACGAGGCGAACCTTGCTTGCTTTCGTCGACGGCGAACATTGCTTGCTTTCGACGAGGCGAACCTTGCTTGCTTTCGACGAGGCAACCTTGCTTGCTTTCGACGAGGCGACCTTGCTTGCTTTCGACGAGAGCGAACATTGCTTGCTTTCGACGAGGCGAACCTTGCTTGATTTCGACGAGGCGAACCTTGCTTGATTTCGACGAGGCGAACATTGCTTGCTTTCGACGAGGCGAACCTTGCTTGCTTTCGACGAGGCGAACCTTGCTTGATTTCGACGAGGCGAACTTGCTTGCTTTCGTCGAGGCGAACCTTGCTTGCTTTCACGAGGCGAACCTTGCTTGCTTTCTTCGAGGCGAACCTTGCTTGCTTTCGTCGAGGCGAAACTTGCTTGCTTTCGTCGAGGCGAACCTTGCTTGATTTCGACGAGGCGAACATTGCTTGATTTCGACGAGGCGACCTTGCTTGATTTCGACGAGGCGAACCTTGCTTGATTTCGACGAGGCGAACCTTGCTTGCTTTCGACGAGGCGAACATTGCTTGCTTTCGTCGAGGCGAACATTGCTTGCTTTCGTCGAGGCGAAACTTGCTTGCTTTCGACGAGGCGAACATTGCTTGCTTTCGACGAGGCAAACTTGCTAGCTTTCGTCGAGGCGAACATTGCTTGCTTTCGACGAGGCGAACCTTGCTTGCTTTCGACGAGGCGAACTTGCTTGCTTTCGACGAGGCGAACATTGCTTGCTTTCGACGAGGCGAACATGCTTGCTTTCGACGAGGCGAACCTTGCTTGCTTTCGACGAGGCGAACATTGCTTGCTTGCGACGAGGCGAACCTTGCTTGCTTTCGACGAGGCGACCCTTGCTTGCTTTCGTCGAGGCGAAACTTGCTTGCTTGCGACGAGGCGAACCTTGCTTGCTTTCGACGAGGCGAACATTGCTTGCTTTCGTCGAGGCGAACATTGCTTGCTTTCGTCGAGGCGAAACTTGCTTGCTTTCGACGAGAGCGAACATTGCTTGCTTTCGACGAGGCGAAACTTGCTTGCTTTCGACGAGGCGAAACTTGCTTGCTTTCGTCGAGGCGGAACATTGCTTGCTTTCGAGAGGCGAACCTTGCTTGCTTTCGTCGAGCGTGAACCTTGCTTGCTTTCGACGAGGCGAACCTTGCTTGCTTTCGTCGAGGTGAACCTTGCTTGCTTTCGACGAGGCGAAACATTGCTGCTTTCGCGAGGCAACCTGCTTGCTTTCGTCGAGGCGAACCTTGCTTGCTTTCGTCGAGCGAACATTGCTTGCTTTCGTCGAGGCGAACCTTGCTTGCTTTCGTCGAGGCGAACCTTGCTTGCTTTCGACGAGGCGAACCTTGCTTGCTTTCGTCGAGGCGAACATTGCTTGCTTTCGTCGAGCGAACCTTGCTTGCTTTCGTCGAGGCGAACCTTGCTTGCTTCGACGAGGCGAACCTTGCTTGCTTCGTCGAGGCGACCTGCTTGCTTTCGACGAGGCGAACATTGCTTGCTTTCGTCGAGGCGAACCTTGCTTGCTTTCGACGAGGCGAAACTTGCTTGCTTTCGACGAGGCGAACCTGCTTGATTTCGACGAGGCGAACCTTGCTTGCTTTCGACGAGGCGAACCTTGCTTGCTTTCGACGAGGCGAACCTTGCTTGCTTTCGACGAGGCGAACCTTGCTTGCTTTCGACGAGGCGAACCTTGCTTGCTTTCGTCGAGGCGAACATTGCTTGCTTTTCGACGAGGCGAACCTTGCTTGCTTTCGTCGAGGTGAACCTGCTTGCTTTCGACGAGGCGAACCTTGCTTGCTTTCGTCGAGGCGAACCTTGCTTGCTTTCGTCGAGGCGAACATTGCTTGCTTTCGAGGAGGCGAACCCTTGCTTGCTTTCGACGAGGCGAACCTTGCTTGCTTTCGACGAGGCGATTGCTTGCTTCGACGAGGCGAACCTTGCTTGCTTTCGACGAGGCGAACCTTGCTTGCTTCTCGAGGCGAACCTTGCTTGCTTTCTTCGAGGCGAACCTTGCTTGCTTTCTCGAGGCGAACATTGCTTGCTTTCGTCGAGGCGAAACTTGCTTGCTTTCGTCGAGGCGAACCTTGCTTGCTTTCGACGAGGCGAACCTTGCTTGATTTCGACGAGGCGAACATTGCTTGCTTTCGTCGAGGCGAACATTGCTTGCTTTCGACGAGGCGAACATTGGCTTGATTTCGACGAGGCGAACCTTGCTTGATTTCGACGAGGCGAACATTGCTTGATTTCGACGAGGCGAACATTGCTTGATTTCGACGAGGCGAAACTTGCTTGCTTCGACGAGGCGAAACTTGCTTGATTTCGACGAGGCGAACATTGCTTGCTTTCGACGAGGCGAACCTTGCTTGATTTCGACGAGGCGAACCTTGCTTGCTTTCGACGAGGCGAACCTTGCTTGATTTCGACGAGGCGAAACTTGCTGCTTTCGACGAGGCGAAAACTTGCTTGCTTTCGACGAGGCGAACCTTGCTTGCTTTCGACGAGGCGAAACTTGCTTGCTTTCGACGAGGCGAACTTGCTTGCTTGCGACGAGGCTAACCTTGCTTGCTTTCGACGAGGCGAACATTGCTTGCTTTCGACGAGGCGAACCTTGCTTGCTTCGACGAGGCGAACCTTGCTTGCTTTCGACGAGGCGAACCTTGCTTGCTTTCGACGAGCGAACCTTGCTTGCTTTCGACGAGGCGAACCTTGCTTGCTTTCGACGAGGCGAACATTGCTTGCTTGCGACGAGGCGAAACTTGCTTGCTTTCGACGAGGCGAAACTTGCTTGCTTTCGACGAGGCGAACCTTGCTTGCTTTCGACGAGGCGAAACTTGCTTGCTTTCGACGAGGCGAACATTGCTTGCTTGCGACGAGGCGAACCTTGCTTGCTTTCGACGAGGCGAACCTTGCTTGCTTTCGACGAGGCGAACCTTGCTTGCTTTCGACGAGGCGAACCTTGCTTGCTTTCGACGAGGCGAACTTGCTTGCTTGCGACGAGGCGAACCTTGCTTGCTTTCGACGAGGCGAAACTTGCTTGCTTCGACGAGGCGAACCTTGCTTGCTTTCGACGAGGCGAACCTTGCTGCTTTCGACGAGGCGAACCTTGCTTGATTTCGACGAGGCGAACCTTGCTTGCTTTCGACGAGGCGAACCTTGCTTGCTTTCGAATAGGGTGGGTGTTTGTGTGTGTGTGGTGTGTGTGTGTGTGTGTGTGTGTGTTGTGTGTGTGTGTGTGTGTGTGCCGCCAGTCTGTATAAGTAGAAATTGTTAAGTGTTATTTATTGTACATGGTTTGCATTTCTTTTATTCGTGATAACGCTGCTCTTTGTGTGCTTCCCCTCCCGATTATTGTTATAAATAAACCCTTTAAATGTTCCAGTTCGTTGTTCGTGTTTTCTTTCATTTCCTAGCAAGGTGCGTATTGAGAAATAGTAAAGCCGTTCGGGCCGGTAAGTTGTCATTTGTCCGCGCGGCTTTGGTAACTTCCGCTCGGTTACGCCGGATCCGAGTCAGTGATAGCGACTCGGTTCGACAAAGTCGGCCGAGGGCGTGGTTTCCCCGGTAGTTAGACGGCGTGGTACTTAGGTAAATTGGAATTAGACAAGTGGACCCTCCCTCATGCCGTCAAAATATTGCGACCACGGTCTTCCAATGACCCGTGACCTTTCAGAGTTGTCCGAGAGTCACAACCTAAATTCCAGGTGTTCGGTGGGAGACGACTCCACTGCTCCACCTAGTGGTCGTTTATCGCCACCGAACCCCGGCCCACAACAATATGATCTAGTCCAGTAGCTTTTGCAATGTCCAGCCTCAGATGACTTTCCGAACTTTCTCAGGGGCAATGACAATAGCGGTTATCTTAGACGTCCACAAGGGAGGGACTAGTCGGTGATTTATTTTGGTCATTAAGTGTGGAGTTTGTAGCGAAATGCTCAGTAAAAAGGTTGGCTTTATCAATGGGGGAGGAAAGGACTTCAGGACCATTGATAAGGACAGGGACTGTTGATCGATTTTGGTTAGGATACTGTTAACTCTCCAAAAGTCTCTGTAGCCTAGGAATTGTGCTAAAATAGAGTTACAACCAGACTTCGAGTAATTCTACTTAGCTTCAGCTCTAATTTTCTTGCAGTGGGTACAAGCAAGTTAAAAAACAGATAAGCTTCACCAGACACAACTCTATGGTAACGATGGAAGAAATGATTTCAATGAGAGATGGCAGCAACACAAGTAGGAGTGAACCAAGGCTGGGAGTGAGGTTTCACACGAGAGATCCGAGCAGGAATGAAGAGATCCATGCCAGCTTGAATCCATCCAGTGACCTCAGTGGCTGCCTCAGAAGGGCTGAGGCAAAGGACTAAGTTCCAGGAAATATCCGTCAGGAAAGATCGAAAGGCATCCCAGTAAGCCTTGTCATACTGAGAGAACTGTACGAAGAAATGGATGGATGGATGGGTGGTAGTGGATGGTGAGGAGCAAGTTATTTTGACTTCAATGTTGGCATAATCTGAATTTCCGAGTGTAACCGAAATCCATAGGATTTGAGCACAAAAACAGATCAAGACGAGAAGGGCACCCGGTGGAGTGCATACCTCCGCCACGTGATGCCTGATCCACGAGAACATATCAGGCCCAATCCATTTTTGAAATATCATGCTATACAGTACGATATTGTTTTTGCCCCATCTCTCAATGGTGAAGAATCACTTAAAAAAAAAATAAATTCTCGTATCCAAATCTGGATTTGGATCTTCACCAAAATCGAATCAATTCTATCCTTGCAAAACACTCAACCTATCCACCAAGTTTTGTCCGAATCTGTCCACAACTTTTTGAGATATCGTGCCATAATATAAATATAATATATATATATATATATATATATATATATATATATAATATATATAATATATATATATATATCTGTTTAGCCCTTTCTTTCAATGATGAAGAAGATCTGGAACTTCACCAAAATCTAAACAGTTCGTCCTCGTCACACACCCAACCTGTCCACAAAATTTAATCCGGATCAGTCCGCAATTTTTTTTGAGATATCCTGTACACAGACAGACAGAAAAGGGAGAAAACATAACCTCCTTCACCTTCAATGGCAGAGGTAAAGATGCCTATTATCAGTAGCACAGTCTACAATTTGGTGGGACCTCAAAATATCTGGGTGAGGTCATGTGACATTGCAAAATTGTAAGCACCGACACCAGAAACATCAGTGGCACGAGAGTCCCAATAAATGTTTGGGAGTCCCGAGTAGAGGAATTCACCATCACAAAAACAAAAACGATGTTCAGGAAATTGGCTTCGTCCGATAGATTTGGGGAATGATGCCAATTCACAAAATCATCATCAGAAGGTCCAGTCATATTATGTCTTCCCTTCCAAGGGACTTCAATGCAGGAGCTGGCCATAAGGGCCATCAAAGCTTTCTGGAACCTACATACCTCTCTGAACCTTTAACAACCAGACAGTGGAATTATACTCTCCGGTCAAGTCATTATATTACTCTCACCGTCCCCCAATCAAGATCCACCCAGTACGGGGGCTGTGCCTTCGCTCGCATCTCCCACATACGTGAAATAAACTCCCTGAGATTACCTGAGCTGCAGCAACACTTGATATTTTTGAAAAAAAAACAATAATAAAGACTTCCATATTTGGACAATCATAACTCGTAAGATATACACACTTTTTGTATTGTAAATGCATTATGAGTAGGATTCATCTTTGAGTGTGCATCACATAAATCCATATTATTAACTAGAGGGGAGCACTCGTAGAGTGCAAAACCTCCGCCGCCAATACTGCGAGGTCACTCAAGTGAACCTGATATCCTATTCATTCAATTTGACGTCACAGTGCTCACAGAGTTATAGTTTGCAACTTTCCTCTTCTTTTTTTTATTATTATAAGAATGTTACAGAGACTCATGATCACGTGATCCAAAAATACAAATTTCACGATGGGAAACATTCAAAAGGAAACGTACTGCTCGTGCTGCGGAAACGAGAGAAACGTGGGAAACGTGGGATGCACATAAACATACCAACAAACTCGGGAGTGCCGAAAATGTTTTTAAACTCCATGCCATCCTCGATGTGTTGGGCTAATCCAAAGTCAATGAGCTTGATGCTTGGGTGGCTGCTGTTTTTGTCGAGCAACATGATATTCTCAGGCTGAGGGCAAGAAAGAGAGAGAAAGCAAAGTGAAGGAAAACTTGAAGTTACTTGTTCAGTTGGGCTGTATAAATGCATGAGGAAACTAGAAAACATCTCAAAATGCAAAGCCCATCGACATCCGCCTTGTACGCTAGCTAAACAAGAAAATTATTAATGTGTGTTCTTCATATTCTCATAATAAAGGTTTGTTGAAAATTTGATGACAAAAGCCGAAATAGTAAAAATGTTATGCACTGGATATACATACTGAAGCTCAATCTATACTAATAAATGTCAGTGTGTGTGTGTGTGTGTTTGTGTGTCCTCCATAACTCCAAAACCATGAAACCTAGCACAGCCTGAAACATTGTATGCGTACTAAGGGAACTCCAAAGGAGTGAAAGAGTGAAAATTGGGTGTTTGGGTTAATTAAAACACACCTTTTGAAGATAACTAACGGCCTTACTTAATTATATCCTTTAATCGGGTGATCCTTGGACACCTCGCTCTTGATAGGATCTTAAGGCATGTCCTAGGTTACCTCGCTGGGTTCTGAAGCCACCATGTTTTTTGGCCTGTTCAACCATGTCTTAACTTGGAACAGGCCACAACAATTTCTTAACAAAGTTTTTTTTTTGTTTTTCACTTTCCTCCCTCATTATCGAATGCCTATTTATCACAGCTATGAATAGCTGGATATGTTGCAATGCTAAGAAACGCCCGGAGACACCAGCGTTAGTGGCTTTATTTAATTTCCGCACATGCCATAACTTCGAGACTCTCTTAAACTTCTTTAACTAACAAAATTTAAGATCCAGAATTGAACTTAGCAGCAGTTCCGACTCCTAAAAAAAAAGTGTTCATTTGTCCAATTCGTACATGGTTTGGACATTCGGACATAGCTATCGCTTGCCATTTAATTGGAGTGCTTGCTTGAGTGCTTAAGCCGCTTGCCAAACCCTTCAGTGGATGGTGGTACAGCTCGCGTACCGATCAGGTTGTAGTCGGCAGTTGCTACAAGGTAGAGGTACATATACAGTATGGGTACATTTGGATCTGTAATTTAGGGACTCTCCGTGGGTGTACGTGTATGCCTGCATGCTAGGTTACGCGGGTGCCGTGGTGGCTACGTTTCATCTTCGTGTCTTGGAGGTTATCATTTTTAACCTCATCAGCATACAAGTGATCACTTTTTCTTTTGTCCTCGTGACTTTATAAAACAATTGGATATTTTATATGACTCGGTGCAGTGCTTTACACAGGTTGTATGGTTTCTCTTTGTGAGTTTCAAGGCAAAATACATTTGATAACACCCGATTTCCGAGCCATTCGCCATATTAACGAGTTTTCTCAATTACAGAGCCAAATTCTTTCCACCTGTCACATGACGAGTGTGTGTATGTGTGTTTGTGTTGTTCACAAAGTACAACATTCTCTGCTAACTTCCCTAACCCCACAACCCCACCCCTCTCTCTTTGTCCCATCCTCACAGCACCTCCTTCTAATACAGTGCAGCATCCTCCCACATCCTTCTCTCTCATTCTGTCTCCAAACATATCTGGACGGTGGTTATGCCCGGATGGTGGTTATTTCCGCACGTATCCGGACAGTGGTTATTTCCGGACGGACCCTCCCCTCACGCTGCCTTCCCTTGGCCTCCCCTCACGCTGCCTTCCCTTTCCGCACCCCTCCTCGCTCCTCCGCCCTCCTGAATATTACCGTCAGCGAAGCGACGGGTTGTATTTGCTAGTGGTAAATACATAAACACGGAAGCGATTAAAAAAACCCAGCGGTCTCCTGCTGACACGCGGTGGACGGGCTGATGAAGTCTATTTCTACTCACTGTGGACTTTTCCCTTTGACATTTTGATTGTCATAAGGGAGTGTTAAAAATTGATGAGAAAAGCTCAAATGGTAGCAACGTTATGCCACAGACAAACACACAAAACAGTCTCCCACTGCGTGGGTGGATGGATAAAAAAAATGCAAAGTAACAACAACGAAGCACATGACAGGAAGTTTCAAAATGAATCAAACCGGTTACCAGTCATTTCAAAGCAAAAACAATTTGATTTGAAATAGACTTCGTTTCGTACATTAAAAGCTCAATGGCACACTTCAATTTGCTCACCGCATCGCATAATATTGCCACTAGCTAGCAGCACCAACAAATATTTTTTCAAGCTGGCAAGCTACTCTGGTTGTAGGATTCTTTGGAAAATGTTCAGGAAGAGAAATTTTGTTTTAAAATAATCATAAAACCAGAGCAAACACCTTTAGGTCAAAATGTGCAATGTGACGAGCATGCAGATGTGCAACACCCTGCAGGATCTGTAGAAGGAATTCCAGGGCTTCATCCTCCATCAGAGACTCTTTTTCTGCCAGGAAGTCAAATAGTTCACCACCGGAAACGCTGCGCATGTTGGGGGAGGGGGCGGGGAAGACAGAAGGGGGGAGGGATGAAAAACACGACTGGCTCTTTGGAAAAACGACAACGCAAGAGAGTTAACGATAAGGAAGTTTACAAAATGAACAAGTGAGAGATTAATCGGATAACTCACAGCTCCAGGATAAGAATGACATCTGTCCGATTTTCATAGACATCATGCAATGTGATGATGTTGGGGTGTTCAATGGAGCTCAGGATGGTAACCTCCCGCTCAATCTCCTCTCTGCTGACTCCACGACGGCTGGCTGGCGAACGACGCTTCTTAATAAACTTCGCGGCAAATTCCTTGCCGGTGCTTCGCTCACGACACTTGCGTACAATCGCAAACTGTCCGCTGGAGAGACCAGTGGGATAAATATTGCGCACGGCCCAGGCGATGCAACATTTATCACATCTTTAAAGGTAATTTTACATCAAATAATACTTTGTTAAAATTGCAACACATGACATGTTACACAAGTTTGGCCTACGGAATAGTCTGTAAAAGCAAAGATATTCGAGAAACTTCAACATATTAACCCCTTATCTATCAATAGTGTATGTATGTTAACAGATCAACACTGACTATTAATAGTGCATCTTTTTCAAGATTTTTTTGGACATTGAAATTTTGACACATCTCGGTCCGACAAAGGGCGAAACGCTCAAAACGTCAACGGTATTTTGCTTACCACAGCCGTTAATACACCTTCAGTTTCCTTTAAAATGCTATTGCAAGAATTTTGAACTTTTAAGATTTCAATTGACGTACGGCACGGTAGATGTTGAGAATTTCACCTCTAAATCATGTCTAAGTTGGGGTGATCCCTGATTCCCACCCCCTACTCCCATCGCCACAACGGAGACGAGCCCAAGGCAGGCTCAGAGGGTCTTATACCCCAACCCACCATTTCTGAATTGAAGACTCTCGATGATGATGAACCCTAACTTTTCCAGTTCAAAATTTAAATTACTCATAAACCTGCAAATCACATTCTATGTTAAACAACTCTCTTTGGAAAGGTATACAGTACGTTCAAAAGCTTTCATGTGGAGTTGCTGCCAAATAATAGCATCAGTTATTACGACAAATTGTCTCCAGTCTCGAATTTTAAAACCTTCAGCTACACATCCTGTTCAGCTTTCACCTTACAAACAAGTTGTCTACAAATTGCTGTCAGAGTAAAAGGGTGGAGAGGACAAAGTGCAGGGCAGATTGAATAACACACCAGGAATAGGTCCATTCCCAGTGAGTAGTTTGTATATATATATATATAGTTACGGATTTGGAAACCTTGTGCACACAAGCAGCCAGAGTCCCCGTAGTTCAGTTATTTCGAGAAGTATGTGTTAATAGTTAGAATCCTTCCTTCTGTATAATGGGAATTTCGTGTGTGCGCTACGAGGTATTTTCCAGTTATTTTTTTTTACATCTTCAACAACTACATCCTCTACATCACAAACTACAACAACAACGCCATCGCCCACATGCATCGTGTCACGTACAGGGGTGAGGTTCCCTCCGCCCACCGTGAGCTCGTCCAATCAACGGCGGCCACGAGTCGTCCGACAAGCCCCCGGCCAATCAGGAGGTGAGTGGCGAGGAGAAGAGGCACCTCCCGCCAAAAGAGGAGTAGAATGGTTGTGAGGAGCAGTTTTTGGGCAGACCGGGTGATCGTGGCGACGACAGAGTGGTTGTGAGAGACGAGAGGCCGGCAGACAGGAGGATCGTGGCGATTCTGAGCAGTATGTCGTCGTGGCAGACGGTCGTGTGTGGTGGTTGGAGCGGCCAGAGACAGTGGTGGTCGTGGTTGAGCGGTCTCATTCTTGGGCCGTGGACTTCGGGTCGTGAGTTTGAGTCCCACCAGTGGTTCGGGTCGGTGTGACCGCACGAGGCGGTACAGGTGTTGCGGGGCCGGACGTCGGCCGCGGGCACGACCGCTGGATGGAGCCACAAGTCGGCTCGACCGATCGCCCGGAACTCAGATCGTCGCCCCGGATAAGTCAGGAGTCGACGGGTCCTTTATCGGACCGAAATCCGCCAATGGATAGACCACGTGGGGTAGGGTCGATTGGCCCTCAAACTCAGATTTCAAACTTAATATCCGCGCACGGCGTCCATCTAACCGGGGAATGTTCGACCCTCCCCGAACGGAACTCGTAGGATAACGGAGCCGCTATCAGCCGCGCCGTTCCGGTGCCGATTCCCGAGCGCTGGCGTTACTACGGCAGCAACCCGGTCGGTCCGGATTACCCTAGTTACAACGGCAATGGCCAGCTAATCCCTCACACGCGACACGCTCAGTCATGAAAGAAGGGACGCGAACGAGCCGAAAACATTTAGCAATGGGGGTTTACTTTATACAGCAATAATGGGGGATTAGGGAAGCATGTAAGACAGAGCTATACCGAATATAAGAAATGAAAGTATATACAGCACAGGGACTTAAACAGTTTTCTACTTAGTAGACGGGCCCAGAACCACACACACACCACAACACACACCACCACACACACACACACACACACACCACACACACACACACACACACACACACACAAGAATTGGACCGAAAGGTCTTTATATTTGGACCTTTCCCTCCGCCCAGAGGCGGCGGTGCACTCGTTCCAAATATCGGGAGGGGGAATAGTCCGTCGTCGAAGACGCATGGGCGAAGGATGGCTTGCCTACCTGGGCCGCGAAATGCGCGACCTAGGACTTATCCTACACCTTCGGGAGCCTCCGGTCGTCGCAGACAGGGAACATGTGCTGTGTGCACACCCGAAAACCTCTATCCAGCCCCGAGGGTGAGAGACGAGGTGAGCGCCACAACTGCTTCCGATGTCGTGGCGCGGAGAGAGGGAGAGGGAGGACGTAGAACACCAGTAACCAGACAGGCTTCCCCGAGACGAGCGCTCCAGCGAGATGACGACCGAACCCAGCTAGAACGAGATGGGTTGCTCGGGATGATGCTCCTCCTCGCTTCTTCCTTCCCTTCGCTTCTCCTCAAGTCTCGTCTCTTTCTGCATCGCTGCAAGCTTCCTTTATACGCTCTGGTGCGCTACCCCTCCCCATTTCCGGCACACGGGGAAAAGCCGGCGTGGGAGTTGTTGTTCTTTTCTGAGCATACTTTTTGTAACGGTCA
>CM068959.1:132709569-132727069 GCA_035128595.1 Eptatretus atami | reverse complement strand
TTTTCGTTTTTTTTATCAGTCGGAACTGCTGCTGAGGTCAATTCCACAATATATATTTTAAAATTCGGTTCAGGTTAAGAGATTCTCGAGCTTATCACATTTCAGCTGTAATGCTTAGAAACGTCCAGAGAGTTGTATTCGCACATTATTTGATATTCCGGACACGTCTGGACGGTGTTTGCCTCCAGACAGTGTTTATAGCATGACCGGTATAAAATGGATTTCATACATTATTTTGTTTCCATCTTCACGGTTATTCGATGCAGAATCATTTTAATGAAACGGTACGAATCGTAATTAACGCTCCACCGCACGCCTGCCTTCCCTTCCTCTCACCTCATACTTACCTCCTCCCAAACCCCTTCCCACCTCCCCTCCCTCCATCCCATCTATTATATACAGAGAGTTGGTGTCAAAGCCACCAATGCTCGCCTGTTTATACATTTATCGTTTTTAAAAGACTAGTCTAATAATATTTTTTTATAAAGCTTGCAGTGAAGTCTGATCCAAATAATTTTAAAGCAACATATGTATTGGTATATTGTAATCAGTAAAAATAGTGTGGTAGATAAAAACATGAGAAAGGAAAAAACTTTAATGTTGATGTGCTACAAAAAAGTTAGGTTCAAAACAGGTCAAAAATTTTTTAAATTTGAAATTATTTTTTAATTTCAACTTCACTACATCAATAATATACCCCAAAGGAACCTCCATGCCAAATATCAGCATCCGAGTACACATATTAAATGAATGGCAAGCTTCTAAATAACTTGCACAAAAACTTTAACGTTGATGTGCTACAAAAAAAGTTAAGTTCAAAATAGGTCAAAAATTTTAAAAATTTGAAATTATTTTTTAATTTCAACTTCACTACATCAATAGTATACCCCAAAGGAACCTCCATGCCAAATATCAGCATCCTAGTCACACTATTAAATGAATGGCAAGCTTCTAAATAACTTGCACCAAAAACTTTAACGTTGATGTGCTACAAAAAAGTTAAGTTCAAAATAGGTCAAAAATTAAAAAATTTGAAATTATTTTTAATTTCAACTTCACTACATCAATAGATACCCAAAGGAACCTCCATGCCAAATATCAGCATCCTAGTACACATATTAAATGAATGGCAAGCTTCTAAATAACTTGCACCAAAAACTTTAACTTGATGTGCTACAAAAAAGTTAAGTTCAAAACAGGTCAAAAATTTAAAAATTTGAAATTACTTTTTTAAATTGAGTATATCTTATATCACAAATAAATTTCAAATAAACAGTGTTGTGGATTTCAGAATCAGATCGAGTAATGCACACAACATCCAGGTCCTCAGGCAGTTATTTCCATAAATACATGTTCAGAATAGACCCATCCCCTCGTCTGGTGGGAATCTAACTCTTTGATTCGTTGGTGGAGGGTAGAGAACAGGTTCCCTTTCTTTCCTATGGGATAACCTTTCCCTCTTTACAACACGTTCACGATTTATGATTTTACATCGGTTTTCATTTATGCATGAACAGTATAATGCTTTCCTACCAAATGTCTATGTCAACTTTTCACCTCTCACAGCATACATTAGAACAACACAACTTCACTCTAATTGTCCCGACTGCAGAAGAATGTCCTAACCTACACAGATACACAGAACACGCTCACGTAACATCTACTTAATACATACCCCCATTCAAAATAACGGTACTGTTCTATTTTCTGATCTACTTACAGCCTCAGCCAATCTGCTCACTGGCTGATATCACGTGGGGCATGAAATTGGGTAACGCAGCTTAAAGGTTGTAAAAGATATGCTGGACAAAAGTTGCATCGTGTATACAGTATAGGCAGGCCTTAAGACAGGCAGCACCGATGTGACTCATTGAAGGCAGACACTTTTTTGTTCCGACCTCGTACTGTATGTCAACACAATACCTAATGTTGGAGCGTGCCAACGAGTGAATAATCTTTGGCCAAGTGTACACGCTGCATTAAAACCTGGCTCGAAAGAAAGTAGCATCGTCACGACATTGAGCCCGTGTTGACGAGCACCAGCATGCCGAAAGACCTGTCCATGAATTCCAATTGAGCTGTTAAAGAAAGATGGGTGTACCCACAAAATACCCCCTTTGAGTAGTCATTGAACAATGGTAGTTGTGGCTCGTGCGCTGCGATTTGAGACATTATCATTTCGGATCTCCTGCCATCTCGACTCGTGATATTCACATCGTCTCTTTTGTTATTACAAATTTTTTCTTGAGGTTACTCATACATTCGGCCCTATTAATTCCAGCCAAACAGTTCACAAACAACTATAGTTACAACTATAGTATACGAGAGTCGTACTCTCATATACTACAGTAGCCTGTAGAGAATTATTACAGGAAAGGAATGTTCATTTTTTTTTTTCTTCCTGGGGAGGCTCATGGGTGATCTTGTACACAGATTACTTGCAGGAGCACAAAATACTAACCCACCATATTCTACCACCAAGTGAGATATCGTCACCTGAACTTAACACTTGCCTCAAATCTTAGTCGACAAGCGAGTTCTGCATTTGTCAACTTAGACCTCACTGTGCCAACTGCACCTGGTTATTTATTGCACCAAATGTTTTAATTATCATCACCAAATTATTAGTATAGTCCAGAAGTTTTGGTTGATATGGATTACAGAAAGTGCATTTCAGACCTATGCGTCCAGAATCGAGTCGAACGCATCGAACCTTTCATTGTGAATGTCATCGAGTGAATGAGTACCAGAAAAATGTGGAACAGACACGAACCTATAGGTACTACCACTCCGTACTTCTTCGTATTCTTGCGTATGGCTGCTTCGCTGTCGGGATGCATCATCTTCTTGGGTGCGGCTGTGCCGCAGTGCTGTGCCCTTCTACCAGTACCTGGATGCCTGGTGTTGGCTTAATGGTTAGGGTGTGGGCTTTGGATCCTAGGGTCCTGAGTTCAAATCCCGCTCAGCTGTTGAATTAATACCAGGTGGGGTTGACTCTGCCTGTCATCCTTCCGAGCTCAGCAAAATGAGTGCCAGCATGCTGGTATCCTGTGTCGGAGTGCGACCCGTCCAGGATTGTGCCCAATAGCCAAGGAGACTCTTAAGCAGCAACAACGCGCCTGCACAGAGTGTGGTCCCAATCTCCTCTCCTCCTACCAGTACACCGGTACTCATTTCGCGGATCTCGGAAGGATGACAGGCTGAGTCAACCCAACCTGGTGTTAATTCAGCAGCCAACGGGGCTCGAACTCAGGATCCTAAGATCCCAAGCCAGTCACCCTAACCACGAAGCCAACACCAGGGTTAACACTGTACTCAAATAGAGGGATCTGGACAAAAAGGAAATTCCGATGAACGGGTGAAACGTTGTCCTCTCGCTTGCTCATTGTTCCACAGTTGAAAGTGAGCGGAAGAACGAAGAAGTACAATCCACTCAACGGTAATTGCTACGAGATGAAATGGTCTACCGGAGGGTGCTGCAAGGTTTCTGTTGCAACAGGTTTAATTTGAGGTTTGTTTGCCACAGGAGTTTAACTACATAATGCATAAACAAAGGTAGGGGTCCAGTTGCATTGAAACAAAATAGAGGAAATTAATGGGAATTGGGGAGGAAAGTGGTGCAAAGAGAAAGGGAAGAGATTTGGAGGAGATGGGAATAAAGGAAAGGCAAGGTGTAAGGCTTACGGTTAAAGATGAAGGGGTGTGGGATGGGACGAGAGTGAAAATCCACCATTTTGGCATACATAACTATAAGAGGTAGACACCCTCCTCCCTCCTCCAAGGCTGACCGTGTACCTTCGCTAACAGGTCAACTGCCCTTTAGTGGAAGCAAATATCTCAATTTCAGAATTAATTGGTGGTCTTTTGACAACAACCCCCCCTTTCCTCTCCCTTCCCATCCCCAAATAGAAAATGTTCTTTTTTTGTGGTCCACCAATCTTTCGAAAAAAACATTCCAGAAAAACAAAATAAAAAAATATATATATATCAACGTTTATTTTGCCTGCAGTTTCCAATTCAAATCTGGTTTGGCAATTAACCCAGAGTGGAAAGCCTTACAATGTGTTCATCCACAGTGGGTAAACAGGGGCAGCAGGAGGACAGCAGGCGGGCTGGCTGAGGGACAACAGGCTCAGAAAATATGAACGCCCAAGAGCTCTTTATGACTGCATCTCTGCGGAATGACTGATGGTCACCGCTTTGAGAAACGCATTGACTTTAGAGGCCTCGGCCCAGGCCCTATAGAAATCAACGTTCTGCGGTGGCTTATGAATAATGCATATGGTGGAAGGTTGTGTATAGGGGTTTACTAACCTTTTGTGAGGGGTTTAGGGACCATTATTTTCAGAATCGACTCAAAAACACGAGGCATTAATTATGCCATTCCGCAAGGGACAATCTTTTTGCAATCACCCTTCGATGAAGGTTCATACTCCCCCGGGCCGGATGATGAATGGTCATGGCGGCTGCCATTATGGCTGCCCGAAAAGGGCAGCCGGAGTTGGTTGTAATGGGCCGTGGGGTGTGGGAAGATGGGAGAGAAACACACGGACCCAAGCACTCCATTATAGGTGCATAATATTAGAGGAGGGAAATAATCCAGAGGCAAGACCGACTGAAGTTAAGGCATCACGTCCGAAGATTTGAGAGGTGTGTTCTACCAATTCATGGTTGCACCAATAATGTTGTTGTTTAGTTCCAGCTTTTCCTTGGCGCTCTATCAATTTCTTAAACATGGCGTTTCCAGGTGTCTGGATATTGCTTCTGCACTTCCATCTGCACCTTCTTGAGAACACCAAGAAAAAGAGACGACGTCTCACAGATGGAGTTTGAATTATGGAGTAACCTGGGTTTGATTCTTGATGGAATAAGATCCCACTATGAACTATCATCGTGGTGATTTTCAGGCAGGATGTTGTTCCGTATCGCGTGCCGCCATTCGGAAGGAAAAGCCAGTTGTCCCGCCTGCTGCTATTTGCTTGCGGATGTTAAAGATTCCTCGTGCCTTTTTGAATGAGGCGGCCATTGTGTCGCCAACCAAAGGCCACTACTGCTCTTATGACTGCATTTGCATACGAGAGGTTGCCAAATGCCAGTATTAGAATATTATAAATTAAAATTCCCATCCTCCCTCTTCAACACTCACGCCACCACCAATGTAAATGTGCCTCCATGCCTTTTTTTTGCTAATGTCATTCCTGCCCACTTCTTCATTCCTCTTCTTCTTCCCCCCCCCCCCCTCAGAGAGAACCCCTTAACACCTCTGAGCAAATGCACATTCATCCTCTGCAGCAATCTCTCCTCTTCCTTTCTCAAGGCCAAAGTGCTCCTTACAGAACGCGTCTTATTACACAGTTTTGTAAAAATTAATCGCAATATTTCGATTAGAGACCACCCCACAAACACTCACCCTCTCTCTCTCTTTCCCCCTCTCTTTCCCCCTCTCTTTCCCCCTCCCTCCAAAGTAGAACCCGGTTACTTAAGTGTTCCCACCTGCTTTAACTCACTGCCCACCCCATCCTAAATATCCTCATCTTACGTTGCCCCTCTCTTGCTCACCTTTAGCCACATTTATCCTCTGTGACCCACTTTCTGGCCATGCAACCGTTGCTTCCTGTAGTCCCTCATCAGAACCTGGTGGCATCACCAAATCATCTGCAAACAACATTCCCCAAATGTAACCCTCTTCTTTCACCCTCACTCAATGCATCAACCATCACCGCATACAGAAAAGGATGAAGAGCTCACCTTTGAATGTGAGCTACCGCTATCTCAAATGCCTCGTTATTTATTCATGTGACTGCTTGGCTGTGGCTGCGCAGCCTGTGACTGCTTGGCTGTGGCTGCGCAGCCTGTGACTGCTTGGCTGCATCATTTTCTGAGGGCGTTGCTGTGCCACTGCCACTGATGCAATGCCCGTTACCAACACGATGGAACCCATTTTGCCAACCTCGGAAGGATGGCAGACTGAGTCAACCCTACCTGGTGTGAATTCAATGGCCCGACAGTGGATTGAACTCAAGACCCGAGGATCTTAAGCCAAGGACCTCAACCATCAAATGCCTCTGATGAACCATTCCGAATTCTAACTTATATATTAGCCCCTCACACATCACCTCTACTCTACCAGTATTTCAGGTGCCCCTCAGACATCATCTCTCTTGGAGCCCAAATATATGCTCAGCTTTCTCCCCATTCATTCATCTAACGTTCCGTTCCCTCCCAAACAAAAAATTCCTATCTCTCCTGACAAGAACAAATACAGAATCTGTTGTTCTGCTACCTGGCATAAACCCAAATTGCATCCCATCAATCCCCACCAACTCCCCTTGGCCTATCAATCACCACCCTTTCCAATACTGATTTTTGCAATCACCTTTCAATGAAGGTTCATACTCCCTTGGGCCAGATGATGAATGGTCATGGGGGACTGCCATTATTGCTGCCCAAAAGGGTCTAAGGTTCCCCACTGATTAGCATTTGAACACTTGCTCTCATCAGCCTGATACCATTGTAATTGTCACACACGATAACATCTGCTTTATTCTTGCAGATAGCCACGAAGTAACTCTCCCGTCAATCCTCTGGTAGCCTCTTCTTTTCACAAATATGAATCAACAACTGTCAAAATCAATACACTCCTCAATCCCCAAACCCCTTAATCATCTCCATCACCACCCGTGATGGTACACTAGTTTCCCCAATTTTAGTTTTCCCCTAGAGCTGCCACAAATGCCTCCTGCTCTTCGCCTCTTACTGGCCCCTTGCACTTTGCTGACCTCTTCTAATAGATCCCATCCATTCTCCACATTTAACAGTTGCAAAAAATATTCCTTCATCACCAAAGAATGTCCTCTTAATTAGTAATCTCTGCTCTACTGCTCTTTATCATCTTAGTGTCCCTAATATCCCTTCCAGTGCTTTCCCTGCTCTCAGCCAACACAACTTTTCCAGCTGTATGGGACACAGCTCCGGCTCACAAGTCCCTCTTCGACAGTGATCGCAGTTGTCAACGCACTCCGTGCTCTCCACGGCTCAATGTTCCATTCAATTTTCATTCTATCGATCGCTCTGCATTCTCTGCTCTTCTCTACCCATTGTTATTGTTCCTCCACAGAAACATATCCACTCTTTGTTGCTACTTTTTATGTCACTCCAAATGAATCAGTAAGATTGACCATAACCACATCTGTGACCAGGCCTATCGGTGGCATTATCCGCATAGTACAGTGACAAATTCATCCGTGACAATGTATGATGGGGCCTGAAACAAGAATTCCATCATCACTAAGCTTGGAATAGTTTTGCAACATCCCCCCCCCCCACTCATGATGCGACATCGCCCAAGTTCATAACAGCATGAAAAATGGATTGGGGGGGGGGGGTGATGGTGGGGGATCAACTTCTGCCAAAATCAAATATAAACAATAAATATGTGACCTCTTAGTCAAAGAAGCGGAGAAAATTACAGGCATTAATTAAATTGCACTAGCAACTGGAGAGTTCACAGACCACGATATCCCAAGCATTTACTTCAATTATAATAGAATAATGATTTTAACGACTGTAAACAATTTCCAAAGTTTGGTGCTGTTGAAGGAGTCCATTTCTAAACATCACCTTTATACACCAAACATTAAACCTGTATTTTTTTTAAAAAAAATTGAAGTACAACTACTGTAAAACTAGAGGTTCTTGGAAGTATGATGAAGGAAATTTGTGTTCCCCAGTGTTGAAATATAGAATTCAATTAAAACCAGAAGGACGCTCGGTCGAGCGCCTCGCAATGCCAGATCCACAAGAACATATCGGGCCAAATACATTTTTGAGATATCATGCGACATATCGTTTTTGGCCCCATCTCTCAGTGGTGAAGAATGACGTTTTAAAATATTATCGGATCTGAATTCGGATCTTCACTAAAATTGAGACAATTTTTCCTTGTCCACACACCCAACATTTCCACCAAATTTCATCGGAATCCATCCACAGCTTTTTGAGATATCCTGCATGCAAAGAAACAGACGGACAAACAAACAAACAAACAAGAAAGATGTCATGCGTAGCACGAAACGTGCGAAATCCATAAAACAAATTTGACCTCAAAAATAATTGGCTGGTTGATTTCAATGACCAAATATGAAACTCCTCTTCGAATTTCAAGTCATTCAGATGAAAAATGAGAATTATAGAAATTCGGCCGATGATGACCTCAAAAATAATCGGTGGCTGAATTCGGTGACCTGATACGCAAATCCTCTTCAAATATCATGTCAATCGGATGAAAATTGAGGCTTTTAGAAATCTGACAAAGTTGGTGACCTGATTTTGAAACCTATTATGACCTTTTGACCTCAAAAACATTAGGTTTCTTGCTTATAATTATGACGAACTCTACCAGGTGGTGAAGTTTCATGAAGATCGGTTTGGAATTGTGACCTCCAGGTGAATGACATACAAACAGACAAGAAAACCAACAAAAAAACAGACAAACAGACAGAACATACCGGGCAAAAAATTTTTTTGCCAACTAACAACACAACACGCAATCAACCAATATACTTGAAAAACTTTCAATTTTCGCAAGTAACAAAGAAAAAGACAGACAGACAGGGATGAAAACATAACCTATTTCGGTGGCGGCGATAATAAAAGGTTTAAAGAGGTTGAAAGGCGTATAAATAAATAAAATTCCGGGTTTTACCGCCATTTTCCCCAGTGTCTATTACATGACCCTGTCTAACACGTTACATTCGTTATTCGTGCCTGTTGTTTATGTCCATTATCCATCCATGGGGACCACACTCTGTACAGAGTGTCAGTGCTGCCGAAGCAGTCTCCTGATGTCCTGAAAAATGATGTTTCCAAGTGTTCGTTTTCCACAAAGACGAGCAATACACAAGCTTGATACGAAGTTTGATGCAGCAGGAAACATCGCAGATGCTACAACGAGTGGTCACCCGGGAACAGCTACAACAGGCGCAAAACAAACAAATTGTCGGAAACTCATTTTTGAACAATCCTCAAAAGTCTGTTCCGAGAGCTTCAGTCAAATTGAACATGTCGACAGCCAGTGTCCATCGAATTTTTTTTTAAGAAATCAAAGATAAACCTTGCAAACCGCACTTAGTTAGAGAAGCTGTAAATGACGATGATCCAGATCGACGATACCAATTTTGTGAATGGCTTGTTAATCGTGCAACAGCAGATCTAGGATTCAAAAAACATTCAAAATCTCTGTTATGATGTTATCAATAAGGAGTGAAAAATGTAAGGAGAATGAAGGTGGTCATTTTGAGCGCCTTCTGTGAAGTCATGAAGTTATGATCAGAACAGTTTTGTAAAGATTAGAACAGTTTAGAGATGCAATGTTTGCACAATGTAAAAATAAAAAGATTCTTCATGTAATGTTTATTACTTGCAAAATCGAAGATTTTTCAAATATGTTTGTCAGTCGATTATTGTTATTCTGTCTGTCTGTTTGTCTGATTGTCAATTGCCTACAGGTCGCAATTCTAAACTGATCGTCATGAAACTTTACCCAGTTATAGAGGTTGTCTCAACTGAGAAGCCTATTGATTTTGAGGTCAAAGGTCATCTTGAGGTCAAATTTCTAAAATCGTCATTCTTCACCCGATTGACTTGAAATTTGAACAGGATTTTCATGTTGCGTCACTGAATTGGGAAACCAACTATTTTTTGAGATCAAAAGGTCAAACGTCAACTCAAGGTCAAACTTCTAAAACCATCAATTTTCAACTGAAAAATCGTCAATTTACATCCTATTAACTTCAAAGTTTAACAAGATTTATATAGTCCATCACTGAATTTAGAAACCAACTATTTTGAGGTCAAACGGTCAAAGGTCAACTGAAGGTCAAACTTCTAAAACCATCAATTTTCAACTGATTAACCTGAATAGTAAACAGCAATTGCATAGTCCATCACTGAATTTAGAAACCAACTAATTTTGAGGTCAAAAGATCAAAGGTCAACTCAGGGTCAAACTTCTAAAATCATCAATTTCAATCTGAAAAATAATCGATTTTCATCCAATTGACCTGAGCTTTGATTAAGATTGTCAATTTTAATTTGATTAAATAGACAATTTGATGTACCCATGGCAACCTTTGGAGAGGGGGGGGGTTGGATTTTACAAGTACCGTGCTCTTCATGACGTCTTTTTCTTATTTGTTTATATATATTTCATACAGAATGGAATTCTTGGTAAACTAACTTTTGAAACACCCTGTGTGTTTTTAATTCAGATGTACCATACTCTTTACAGAACATTGGTCTTGCCAAAGCAATTTCTTGGCAAGGGTTATAATGGGTGGCTTGCCATTGCCTTCCCAGCATTGTTTGCCCAAACTGGATCCTTTCGAATGCAAAGCGTCAAACAAGGAAGCAGTACATACCATCATTAAAGTTTTTTTCGGCATGACTTGGCTGAGGTTCGAACCACCGACCAGTGATCACCCAGATGCTCCAACCATTATTTCACCGAATCTGGTCACCGCACGGACATGCACGCGCGTACACACACACACACACAATACCTATACTATTTGTATAATTATAAAATGTCTCCACTATCTCGATAACATCTGTAAGTACCTATACTATCCATATAATATGTTTCTATACCACTTCACTGCCATACTCATGGCTGAATTGCTCCACAACATCGTCCAAATCGAATTACATTTGTTCTGCCTCAGTTTCCTTTAACTTAAAACTTTACCAACTTATGTCGATGTCTTTCCAACTAAAGGCTGCACAGCGATTCAAAAATGAATGGCTTTTTTCATGCAGAAATCAAACGCCTTAAATGTTAACGCATTATTCTGCTGCTGTGCACAGGTGGGGGTTGGGGGAAATGAGGACAATTCAGAAGAAGGAATAAAATGCAAGAGGCAAAACCCATATGAGGCCACAAGAATGTAGCAGAGCCCTCAAGTTTTCCTGTTGTTGAAAGAAAATAGGGTGCACATTGCCTGGCCCGGCGATGCTGGTTTGGCACGTCATTGTCTGAATACCATTTCCTCTGCTCTGCCCCTCTGTCCCATGATTTATGAGATTCTGTTATCCCAAATGACACTTGTGCAAAACATATCAAGAGACAATCAGAATGTTCCTTATGCCACCAACACTTACATCCTTACGAAACGTCTAATCCAGTGCCCTAACAAGCACCACCATCAATTCGAAGAGAATGATGGAAGAATAGGATCAGACTTGTACCTGCGAGACGCCAACAGGAAGCACCATTACATCTTTCGGATGGACCATAAATACAGCTTTCTCGTGTGCAATCCTGAGGATATAAAAGATTCCCTAATATCTTTTGGAAGAGTTGAGGGCTTTTAGTCTCTATAGTCTCATGCTGCACGAACCGCACCATTTGATCAAAATCGGATAAACGTGGACGCGTCGAATGTTGAAATATTACTTTGCCTGCTTTGAGGAGAACAAGCTTCAACTAGAAAAAGTAATCAGAGATTGGAGACTCTTGTCAGGACTTATTTTGTGCGGCAGATGAATTGTCATCCATTGCAAATGAAAGATCCAAATGGTCTAAAGGGCAAAGGTCTGAAAAGAGCAAAACTCTGAAAAGGTGTGAAGATCTAAAAAAAAAATAAAAAAAGCTGTAAAAATCTAAAAAATGTGGAAAGGTTAAAGAAACACAAAAGAGTGTAAAGGTCGAAAAAAAAGTGTAAATGCCCTCTCCGATATATATATATATATATCTGACACTAATCCTGCCACCAGATTCTCTCAGCGAGGGAGTCTCGTGAGTGGAGGAGGCCAACGGGCCGACCACGTGCCTCGTGGTTGCAGCAGGTTGACCATCTCAAGGAGATGGGGATGGGCCTGGCATCTGCCTGGGGGATGGCCAGACGGAGGCCCCTGAAGTACCGGTGGAAAGTAGATGCAGCGACGCGCTGTTCCGGCGCATGATCCCACACCTGACCTGACCTGTTCAGTTTGCAATGTTCTGGTCATCACACAGAAATTCAGAAGCGAGGTCCAGCTAGAGAAGGAAGTTGGAAGTGTTGTGTGGTCAGGAGACAAGATAGAGAGGGGATAGGGCGAAGAGGTTGGCAGGAGGGTACAAGCAGTTCCACGTGGGAGGGGGTGAAAGGAGTAATGGCGCTGGAATAGTAGCATCGGAAGGGATCAGCAAGGATGTGGACAGAGTGGGAAAGATGGGAGGGACAGATAGTTATGGCATAATATGTAGGCAAATGGTGTGTGCTATGTCGATATTGGGGCCATAGAGGGAAAGGACTGAGACAGAGAAGCAGTTCAGGGGCACACTGGAGAGGATGATGGGAATAGTCGAGCTGGAGGTGATGCTGTGAGTTGCGGGACACGTCACCAAGCATGTGGGAGTAGCGGTGCCGGTGAAGAGGAATGTGTTAGTAAATTTGGATGGGGAATGAGGAATAGAGAGGGTCGAGAGCTGATGTCGCTGGTGGCGAGAAATGGGTTCGCCATAGCCGGTTTGTTCGTCAAGAAGCGGGACAGCCACAACATTATTTCCAGAAGTGGAAACACAAAACGGAACTGGATTTATTGGTAGTTAGGAAGCAACAGTTGTGGAGGATCAAGAACTTTAAGGTTGTGGCAGGCGAGCATGTCACCACCCAGTAAAAGCCGGTTGTGTTTGTTGTACGTATAGAAGTTAGTGAAGACAATGAAGGTTTGGAGGAGGAATGGAAGTACAGAGAGGCATTTAGGGGAATTGCAGAAGTTTTGTATGCAAGAACATCAGGAAAGGGTATATTGTCAAGGAACAGAAACCAGGTGAGATTGATGGAGGAAGTAGCGGAGGTTGTCAGTGAGAAAGAGGTTTGGAAGAGGATACAGAAGATGAAGGATAGAGGGGGACAATGAGATTCATGGTTGATGCACTTCGATGGGCAAAAGAAGAAAGCAGCAAGGAGAGCTGTGGATAAGGCAAGGCATGATATCGGAGCGGATGTGTACAGCAAGTTGGAAGAGAACGGTGGGAAGAATACTCTTTATAAATTGGCTGATGACAAGGATGGTGATTATGGATGGCGACAAGATGCTAGTGCCAGAGAGGGGACAGTATTGAAGGTTTAGGAAGAGTTATATTAAGGAGCCGTTAAACAAAGGAGGATGCAATTCAAGCTGAAGCTACCACGTTATGTGGAGGGGAAAGTGGAATTGGTGGACATCACGGAGGAGGAGGTGCGGACAGCATTAAAGAGGATGAAGAAAGGAAGTGCCGGGCATTGATGAGGTGCATATGGAGATACTCATCGCAGTGAGATAAGTTGGAGTCAGTTGGACGAAAAGGCTGTTGATTATATGTATGAGAGAAGGTTCGATTCCATAGGATCAGAGGTCAGAGCTAATTGTGCCAATATGGAAGAGGAAAGGCGATGTTCAGGATCCGGGGAGGTACAAAGGCATTACGCTCCTAATCATGTCATGAAGGTACTGGAGAGGATTCTGGACGAGAGGATCTGTTCTGTTCTTGCGTCTGGCAGCTTGGCTGCCGGGGTAGCTATCGTTCCTTGGAAGCGCGGCTGTGCCACTGATGCTGTGCCCCTCTACCAGGACACTGGTACTCATTTCGCCGACCACGGAAGGATGACAGGCTGAGTCAACTCCACCTGGTGTTAATTCAGCAGCCAACGAAGCTCGAACTCAGGACCTTAAGATCCTAAGCCAGCCACCCTAACATTAAGCCAACACCAGGCTTCTGATGGGAGGATAAGGAAGAGTTTTGAGAGGGAAATTGGCAAAGACCAGCAGTGGGTTACAAAGCGTCAGGGGGGGGATGATGGATGAAATGTTCATGCTGAGACAGTTGGTGGATAAGAGGTTGGAGATGCAAGGTGAAATGGTAATAGGATTTGTGGATCTTGAGAAGGCCGACGTATGTCAGTGTCATGAGAGAGATGATGATGGCGACACTGAGATTAATTGGAATGCCAGAAGGAGAAGTTAGGTTGGTGGAAGGTATGTATGAGGGAACAAAAGGAAGTTTTGGTTGGTTCTAGGATGCAAGAGGAGTTCAGAATGAACAGCAGGTTGAGGTTGGTGGTGCGGTTGGAAGAAGAGAGAATGGCAAACAAAGTGGATAAGATGAAGGAGCGAGGTAGGAGGAAAAGAGGTAGACCACAGCTGAGATGGGAAGACTTGTGAGGAAGGATATCGAGAAGGTGGGGGCGGTTGGATAGTGTTGGAGCGAGTTGACCAAGGGCAGAGGGAAGTGCAGGATTATCGTCTTCAAGGCAGGGCGGAAGCTTGCTTCCATTCAGCCTCACCCCTTCTAAAAAAAAAAAAAAAAAGGAAGAGAAAGAAGAAATGTCAGCTTTTGAAATGAAAGCAGATTTTGAGAAAATATTTTCAATACAGTTTCAAGTTTACGTGTGCGTTTCACCATAAACAGGATTGTGCACATCAGATTTTGATGTAAAACAGACATTAGGTGATTGAACATGACCTTACAAAGCTGCTTCTACATATCATGCGTTTACAAGGTGAGCACTAGAGTGTTCATGGAGCACCGCGGAGCAGCAGCCGAGGAGGCGAGGAAAGCTTCTGGGGGAAAATCGAGTGTGCCAGCACCGATGTTGCTTACCCAAAGCAGCGCTCGGTCTCTGGAATCATCCCACTGCTGATGACCCACTTTGAGGAGGAATGCAGTTTTACCACTCTGGCTATAAGTTTTGTACCAAATGACATCAATGTTTTTGTGTCAAATTTCATTGTTTGAAAGTGCAAGAGAATAACTTTGGATTCACAAAAAAAAAAAAAGTGGATCTTTATTCTTCAAGAAAAACTATTCGCTAAAGGACTAACTAATTCAAGTACATGGACTATTCTCCGCAGAAAGATGGTCACATTCTTGTGATTAAAAAGATTGTACTCAATCGCCATATTTTTGAAACTGTTGTTTTAACAGTACACCACTGACGACTACTACTACTACTACTACGACAACTAGTTCGACTACCATAATGGCTCCAATTATGTTCAGCTTATTGAGGGATCAGCCGAGGGAAAGTTATTGGCCCAAGTTTTTTCACAAACTGGCTGGCTTGGCCTGACCTTCGACTGAAAGACAGCAACGACGGATCTGCTTCTCGAATGACACCGCCACAATGCCTGTGCTGGTCCCTTCATCAGGGACTAGCGCAGGCAATGTCACCGGCACACAATGCCAAGTAGTTTTTCGAAATGTGACATGGGATAACTTTGATGAACAAAAATAGGACAGTCAGTTTACAAAATGCTCACCTGCAGACAGCTCTTCCATGAGCTTGGATCTCCAGGTTTATTGATTTATTTATTTATTTTTGCATGAAACCTTGGCATATGTTTTTATAATCCTGTTGCAACGCTTGGTCATAAAACCACTAAAACGATACAATGTGAATAAAGATCGCTAAACACCGGCTGAATGTTAATTTCTCTCTGACCTCCCATTGCACCCCCTCCTTGCCCGCATTTTCACCGCTTTGCCGCTGGGTTGCAACTCGACATGAAAAGCTCACACTCTGTCAATGTCCAGTTTCAACAAGTCTCACGACATGTGGCAGCCGAGGAAAGGAAGATTAGTGAGGTGTTTATGGGCGCAAAAACCGGCGGGCTGGACTCGCATCAAACAATTCAAGACAAACACAGGCAGTTCGACCCCAGGACACGGTCTCTCCTTTGAGCACCTTTTTCAAAAAGAAAGAAAGAAAGAAAAAAAAAGAGACCATTTTAAAACAATGTGCAGGTCGTTTTGTACTTTATCTGCTTGGTGGTGGCTTCTGTTATAACAATGGGATTGCAATCAAAAAGGTCACACATATATATGGGCAGAAATCCCATAAGAAGGTCCTTTGTGTGGGTGGTGTCTCTTGGGAGGACTTGCTGGTTTCTCACCCTAATTAGACCTCTTTCTCTCCTACAACATCACAAGAAGACGGTACATCTGTCCTCATTTCTGTGTCAATCTGCAGTGCATTTTTATTACAATAAACACCCTCCAGCTTGACTCGTCACTGCCAGATCTTTTGGAGTGTTTTTCTCATCACCATTTCACGATGTTTAATCCATGTTCTTTATTTGTGTCAGATATGATTATACAGCTTTGGGACTCTGAACACAGAAGAGAATCCATTGAGATTGTTGTGTAGAAGCGTTGCAAAAATAATATGGACAGTATTTGTATCGGCTCGCTCGCGCTCGCCTCTCCACACATCGTTGCAGAGATTGATGTCACAGATTTGCTGTGTTGCCTTGATTTACACCAATCATAATACAAACATTTATTTTCTGCTAATTTATTTTTTAATATTGGTGATGATATATTTATTTGAAATTTATTTGCGATATAAGAAGGTCCAAGTGGTCGAAATGGTCAAGGGTCGAAGCTGTCTAATCTGTCTGAAGGGTGTAAGGGGTCTAAATGTTGTTAAGGTCAAAGGGGTCTAAAAGGGTCTTAGGGATCTTTTGGGTCTTTGGAGTATTTTGGGTCTTCGGGGTCTTTTTGGGTCTTCAGGGTCTTGGGGAATTAACACACAGGACGTGATTAATAGGCATATAGTATTCACGGCTTCCCCGACTGACTCAGGCTTCACCACCTCACCGTGCTTTTCATGTGTGTGTATATCTATCTATCTATATATATATACATGTGTAATATATTAAAAAATACCACCACGTAACTGCAACATTATTAAAAACACCTCACCACCACGTAATTGCCATGTGATCAACAACACCTCACCACCACGTAACAGCCATATTATTAAAAACACCTCACCACCAGATAACGGCCATATTATTAAAACCACCACACCATATTATTAAAAACACCTAACTACCACGTCATGGCCATATTATTAAAAACACCTCACCACCACATAACGGCCATATTATTAAAAACACCTCAAAAAGAGAGAGATTAATATGGCCATGACGTGGTGGTGAGGTGTTTTTATAATATGGCCGATGTGGTGGTGAGTGTTTTTAATAATATGGCTGCTTACGTGGTGGTGTGGTGTTTTGATCACATGGCAGTTAGTGGTTGTGAGGTGTTTTTAAATATATGGCTGTTACGGTGGTGGTGTGGTGTTTATAATGGCAGTACGTGGTTGTGAGGTGTTTTAATAATTGGCCATGACGTGGTGGCGAGGTGTTTTTAAATAATTGGCCATTATGTGGTGGCGAGGGTGTTTTTAATAATATGGCCATATGTGGTGGCGAGGTGTTTTTTAATAATATGGCCATGACGTGGTGGGAGGTGTTTTTAATAAATATGGCATGAGTGGTGGTGAGGTGTTTTAATAATATGTCCGTTATGTGGTGGTGTGTGTTTTTAATAATATGACCGTTATGTGGTGGTGAGGTGTTTTTAAATAATATGGCCATGACGTGGTGGTGAGGTGTTTTTAATAATATGGCCGTTATGTGGTGGTGAGGTGTTTTTTAATAATATGACCGTTATGTGGTGGGAGGTTTTGTT
>CM068959.1:132693223-132706129 GCA_035128595.1 Eptatretus atami | reverse complement strand
CCGAGGAAGAGGAGTTAATGAAAAGAAAAGGGAGAGGAGATGAGGCTAACAGTCTCTCAATACCTTGCACGATTGCCGACCGCGCCACCAGTATGTTTTGGTGGGATGCTCTGCTGGGCGATACCTCCCTGACAGCTGGCAGGTCATCTCTTGCTTCATGGCACTTCGTGCAGCTTGCGTCGATCCAGAGAATGAGACGCCACTGTCAGGCATGAGGGGAGGGACTTGGGTGGAGGCAGTAGCGAGTGGGTGGAGAAAGGCAGAGTCTGAAGCAAGTGGGCGGAGTGGCAGACAGGATCAGGTGGGTGGGTGGAGTCAGCGACGAGGCGGTGAAGAAAGGGCGGAATCAGCAGGCTGAGTGGGCGGAGAAGGGAGAGTGGAGAAGGCGGAGTCAGCAAGCGGGTCTGCGAAGAAGGGTGGGTGGAGAAGGCGAGTTGGAGATCCAGCACATGAGAGAGAGAGAGAGGACGGACGGCTTTGCGATCCGCCTTTTATAAACCCTGCGGTGCAGGGTGGGGGCGCCACCCCGAAGCGATGTGTCGCACTTGAATCGGGCACTTTGATTGGCCCCGGCCACTGCGCGGCCTGGCCGTGATGGCGGGAAGTGGCTCCACTCCACTTCGGGCAAGATGGTTCCAAGCTGTGGAATTGTAACGCTCTGAACCCCATGATATGAATCGCCTTGCACCGAACTCCGCAATATGAATCGCCTTGCACTGAACTCCATGATATGAATTGCCTTGCACCGAACTCCGCAATATGAACGCCTTGCACTGAACTCCATGATATGAATTGCCTTGCACCGAGCTCCGCAATATGAATCGCCTTGCACTGAACTCCTGATATGAATCGCCTTGCACCGAACTCCGCGATATGAGTCGCCTTGCACTGAACTCCGCAATATGAATCGCTTGCACTGAACTCCATGATATGAATTGCCTTGCACCGAACTCCGCAATATGAATCGCCTTGCACTGAACTCCATGATATGAATTGCCTTCACCGAACTCCGCAATTATGAATCGCCTTGCACTGAACTCCATGATATGAATTGCCTTGCACGAGCTCCCGAATATGAATCGCCTTGCACTGAACTCCATGATATTGAATCGCCTTGCACGAAATCTCGTGATATGAATCGCCTTGCACCGAACCGAGCTGTTCGTATAAAACCGAGCTGTCTCATGCTTAATTGTTAATAAGGCGAGCCTTGCACCTAACCGATACATACACATATACATATACATATACGTATACCTACACAGACACACACACACATATACATATACATATACAAACATACATATTGATATGCATTTCAGAATCAGATCTGACAAATGCACACAAACGTTTCGGTCCTCAGACAGTTATTTCCCTAAATGCATGTCCAGGATAGACCCATCCCCATGTCTGGTGGGATTCTAACTTTGATGCATTGAGAAGGGTAAAGAATAGATTCCCTTTCTTATGGGGTGACCTTTTTCTCTTTACGAGTGATAGTGTATACCTTGGGTTGTCCAACTGGATGACGTTGTGCAACCCCAGCTTCAGCATAAGTTCATCCAGGACTGCAATAACTGGCTTGCTTGTGACAAATGGAGTGAACGTACTCCCGGGATCATAAAGCCAGAATTTGTGGGTGAACGTGCTGTCATCCTTTGTTCCCAAGTGCAATTGCATGGATGACAATACCAAGTATAAACACTCAGCGAAAGGTATGTCACAAAGGCACAACACCCTCACCTGGGGTCACTATTAACCTGCTTTGGAGGGAAGTATAGATCGGGTTGAAAACAGAGGCTTCCGAATGTGGGATGGTGCAATGACCACCGACAGCCAGGCAAAGCTGGGGCTATCTGCGTACTATGACAAACGGCGGGTGCTACCTGATGGGATTCACAATGTGCCGCTCGAGGTTGGGGTACCCCCTGCTCCTTCAGAGCGGAATCGAGTACCCACGCAGTTGGCTGTTCCAGCATCGACATGTCAGCAAGTATCCAAGAAAGTGGAATTTACCCAAGATGATATGTACTTGTGAGAGATCCATATAATCACAATATCTCACCAATATATCACATATGGTAACATATAGTAAGGGCACACACCCACTGTAGGGATGACAGTCCTAAAATCTTAGCCCTTAAGCTTTAGCCCTCCGGGGTGCAGCAGAGCCGGCTTTTGTGCAACAGTTGCGGCAAGTCTGTATTTCGCCCCTAAAACAGTG
The DNA here is from genome assembly GCA_035128595.1 of Eptatretus atami. Classification (NCBI taxonomy): domain Eukaryota; kingdom Metazoa; phylum Chordata; class Myxini; order Myxiniformes; family Myxinidae; genus Eptatretus; species Eptatretus atami. The sequence continues at coordinate 132,703,905 of CM068959.1, read as the reverse complement.
GATGGAGAAAAACTCAAGGGGGGGGGGGGGGCTGGGAGCTGCGGGTGGGAGCAAATGGCAGTAAATGGGAATACAGCATGCTACGAGAGAAAAATCAGGATTGGTGGCTTCCAGAAGGGGTCCAGATGAAATGGTATATGCCCAGAAGAGGTGTACTGTTTTTCACTCTGATACTATGACTCACCGGTATCAACTTCCATATTCACCAGGATCTTATCAATTGGTTCGCGGGTGCCAGCAGTGACCACTATTTTCGTTGTGTCTGTGTGTCTGTCTGTCTGTGTGTCTGTTTGGACTCTCTCCAGAGCATAGGCTCCTGACGTTTGATGCGATCTTGATGAAACTTGGACACAAGCTAGATATCATAGTCTAGTTGTATCTTTTTGTATGAGGGGCGACCCACGCCCCTTGTGGGCGGAGCCACGCCCACTTGAACTTTTTAATTTTTTTGGGTTCGCGGGTGCCAGCAGTGACCACCATTTTTGTTGTGTCTGTCTGTCTGTCTGTCTGTTTGTGACTCTCTCCAGAGCATAGCTCCTGACGTTTGATGCGATCTTGATGAAACTTGGACACAAGCTAGATATCATGGTCAGTTGTGTCTTTTTGTATGAGGGGCATCCCACCCCCTTGTGACGGAGCCACGCCCACTTGAACTTTTTATTTTTTCTCGATTTTTTCTCGCAATTTCATTCCTAGAAGCTGTGCGAATGTCCAAAAGTACAACATATGAAAAATTCGATTTGATGTGGTCAATTTGACGGAAGAGATAGGTTTTTACGGTAGGGCTTCCTCAAAAGCTTCCCACTAACTCAATTGTACCTATCGTGGCATTGTTCAATAATGGCCGCGAACCATCGTCGCCTCCCGGGTTGTTGTTACCTCAACCATAAATGGAGCATCGGAGCTCTTGGTTCCGAAGGAAAATACTTCGTAAAGTTCCGTACCCGTGTCTCGGCTGCAAGCTGTGTCCGATGTACTTCCAATTTGTGACCTATTGTCCACTGCATCAGGGTCCATATGCCTGGTGTTGGCTTATCGGTGAGGGTGGTGGGCTTGGGATCCCAGGATCTTGAGTACCAATCCCACTCACCTGTTGAATTAATACCAGGTGGGGTTGACTCTGCCCGTCATCCTTCCGAGGTCGGCAAAATGAGTGCAGTTCTTCTAGTTTGTCTCCAAACTCACCATGTTCGGCGAGTCGGTGTAAATGAGCCACAAACTCGAATGCTCACTGACCATCCTGACGATGGTGGGAATAAAACTTCTATTATTGACAAATCCTCCAGAATTATTTACTTTATTTTAAAGGTCCACACAATCAGAAAACAATAAATAATTTTTTTCGATGTAATCATATTGATTTTTTTTTAAAGTAATAAACAAAGAACTGAAAGTGGTTGTTAATTCTAATAATTTTTTTTGAGGTGGTACAGTTTAAAAAGCAAACCCAAAATTCCACGTGACCTATGACGTCATAGAGGGAAAGAATGCCGGCCCGCAATTATGGATTTAGCGCTTCAAACTGGTCACAAAGTGAATTTGATCAAGAATCCCCAAATTACGACGATAGTTAAAAATCACAATGTAGAAGGTGTTGTAAAGACCGTCCGTGGATGAACGTGATGACGACAGACGTCGCGGGAGGGGCGGGGCCAATCGAGCGTTTCTTAGCAACGGAGACAATGGAGTGCTGAAGGGAACCGAACAACATTAAAATCTTCCTTTCAAGATATTCAATCAAGAAAAAGAACAACCATTACGTGCTCAGTGAAGCCATTAATCTATTAATTAAACCAAACGTGATTGTCCGATTCTGTGGAACTTTACAGCGTTTCTTCCCTTCACTCCGTGTTAAAATGATCACGATGCCCTTTGACCTCCGTCTTGGTGGAGTCCACAACGCTACTCCGTGTAATAAAAGATCGTACAATGATATTTTAATTCAGTGGAATATTTCTCGGCAAACGGTGGTTACCATTCAGAAAATGAAGAAGAAGAGGAGGAGGAATGACGCGTCGGAGGCGTGGCCACGGTTCACTGTGACGTCACGGACAATAGAGCGACACAAAGCAGAGCGTTGAACCGCCAGCTCGCCAGTTCGTGGGTCGGCGATCAGCAGAGATGTTGTTTTTCATCGCGATCTTGCGAGTCCTCGGTAATACAGCATCCCGAACCCCGCTGGAGGTAAGTGAAGATTGTAAACGACGACGACGTACTCAGGAAAGGTACACAATGAAGATATTAAGAGTTGCTTTGTTGGGAGAGTGTGAAATAGCTTTTTGTGGTCGGATGGATGATGCGTTCCAGGTGAAATTTATTTTGCTTTCGATTCCACCGGGAATTGGATCCGACGACAACGGTGTGATCCTGAATGTGGCAAATGTGATTCAAATGTAAAACGTTTCACCGAAATAACTTTCGTGCACTGAATATAGCATCCGATGGACGTGATGTGGTGGTCGTGGTAGTGTTGTGTGGTGTGTTGTGGTGCAGACGAGGGATCGAGGGAAGGCTGATGGGAGTGGTCTTTGGTTATTGGAGTGATGGTTGTTGTAAGAGTTGTGTTGAAAGTGATTGTGGTGATTGGAGTGGTCGTGGTGGTGGTGGTAAAGAGAATTTAAATTGCATTTACTGCCTTATTGATAAGCTCGCAGTAATTTCCCTTAATTGTTGAAACTAGTACCGTAGGTGCGTGTCCATACGTGCGTGCCCATACGTGTGTGGCCGTACGTACAAAATTTTTTTTTTAATTGTGACGTCAATAGTGATGTCATAGCACCGTGTCCCGTCATTGGTTGATAAATAAATGGCCATAACTTGGGAACCACTTGTCCGATTAATATCAAACCTTGAAAAGGCACATCCTCGGGTCCTCAGCGATATTCCTGACAAGTTTCAATTAGATCGGACCGGTGGTTGTCGAGAAACGGCGGTCGCAGACACAGACACACACACACATACAGACAGACACACAGAGATTGCTGGAATTATAGATAGATGAACTTGATGGCACTTTCCTGTACTTTAGAGATACCCGAGAAAGAGTTTATTAATTAAAGAGACAATCAGTGATGCAAAATAGTGGGCGTCGTCAAAGCTTATAATAGGTGGTTAGTGGTGACAATTAACAATGGGAATTCTAATGAGAACCACGGAAAAGGTGATGTAAGTAGGGGGCGTGGTCACTGTTCATTGTGACGTCAAACAATGAAAAACAGAGCGTTGGATCACCAGTTCGTGGCTTAGCGTGCACCAGAGATGTGGATTCTCGTTGCGGTCTTGCTCATCCTCGGGAGGAGAATACCTCGACCACACCAAGAGGTAAGTGGAGGTTGTGAGAGATGACTAGCTCAAGAAAAGTAGAGATAAAAGGGCACAAGTTGGGACTTCTTCAGGTGGTTAAACAGGAATTTTTTTTGATGTCCTTCCAGGGTCGGTGTGAGGGTCATCTTGATTTCACTTTTCTGAGTTTGATTCACAATGTAATCGGATTCGACGACAATCTGTGTCAGGGGAGTGCTTCATCATGGAATGGTAAGCTTGTCAGCCCACCCTTTCAGACAGCAAATGAAGTTGGCTGTCTGAACAGACCATTCTTGTCGAAAGTGAAGATTCGAGGAGAAGCCTTCAAAAAGGAGTAGGCCATTGTGTGTCAGCACCCATATTTAAATCGCATATATCTGCTTCCTGGTTTGTCCTTTCAGTTGTGCAATCTCTCTTTGCTGTGAGTTTATCTTTGGTTTGACACAGCAGGTGAACTTTCCCCACCACACAAAGTTTGAGTTTCTCTCTTAAAGATAAAAAAATCTCCTTCATGGTCGTGTTGATCTTCACAACACACTTCCACATGACTAGTTCCACACACTGCACTCCAATGGTCATGGGCCGGAAATGAAAACCTGGAAAATTCTTCTCAAAGTTGGGTCTGAACTCCAATAAGTCACAAAAAAAAAATCCATTTAAAACTGAACTTTTTCATGAACATTTTGTGAGAAAATCGGTTCTTATTTTCAACGAGCAAATACAACCCTTTCCTTTCCTGACAGAAATATGAAGGGGGGACGGTGGAGAGCGGCGACCGAGGAGATCGAGGATCGAAGAGAGCGGGGACCGAGGAGATCGAGGATCGAGGAGAGCGGGGACCGAGGAGACCGAGGAGAGCGGGGACCGAGGAGACCTAGGATCGAGGAGAGCAGAGAACGAGGAGACCGAAGATCCAGGAGAGCAGGGACCGAGGAGAGTGGGGGACCGAGGAGACGAGGATCGAGGAGATCGAGGATTGAAGAGAGCGGGGACCGAGGAGATCGAGGATCGAAGAGAGCGGGGACCGAGGAGACCGAGGATCGAGGAGAGCAGAGAACGAGGAGACCGAAGATCCAGGAGAGCAGGGACCGAGGAGAGTGGGGGACCGAGGAGACCGAGGATCGAGGGAGAGAGCGGCGACCGAGGAAAGCGGGGACCGAGGAGACCGACGATCGAGGAGAGCAGGAACAAGGAGATTGGGGACCGAGGAGACCGGGGACTGAGGAGAGCGGCGACTGAGGAAACCGAGGAGAGCGGGACCAAGAGAGCGAGGATCGAGGAGAGCGGGGACCGAGGAGACCGAGGATCGAGGAGAGCGGGGATCGAGGAGACGGTGGATCGAGGAAAGCGGGGACCGAGGAGAGCGGGGACCAAGGAGAGCAGGAACGAGGAGACCGACGATCGAGGAGACCGACGAACAAGAAGAGCGAGGACCGAGGAAAGCGGGGACCAAGGAGACAGAGGAGAGCGGGGACCGAGGAGACCGAGGATCGAGGAGAGCGGGGACCGAGGAGTCCGAGGATCAAGGAGACCGAGGATCAAGGAGAGCTGCGACCAAGGAGACCGACGATCGAGGAGAGCGGGGACCGAGGAGAGCGGGGACCGAGGAGACCGAGGATCGAGGAGAGCGGGGACCGAGGAGACCGAGGATCGAGGAGAGCGGGGACCGAGGAGACCGAGGATCGAGGAGAGCGGGGACCGAGGAGACCGAGGATCGAGGAGAGCGGCGACTGAGGAGACCAAGGAACGAGGAGACCGAGGATCGAGGTGAGTGGGGCCCTGAGGAGACACAGGACCGAGGAGAGCGGTGACGGAGGAGATGGAGGAGAGCGGGGAATTAGGAGACCGATGATCGAGGAGAGCGGGACCAAGGAGACCGAGGATCGAGGTGAGTGGGGCCCGAGGAGACCGAGGAGAGCGGTGACCGAGTAGACCAAGGATCGAGGAGACCGAGGATCGAGGTGAGTGGGGACCGAGGAGTCCGAGGATCGAGGAGAGCGGGACCGAGGAGTCCGAGGATCAAGGAGACCGATCAAGGAGAGCTGCGACCGAGGAGACCGACGATCGAGGAGAGCAGGGACCGAGGAGACCGAGGATCGAGGAGAGCAGCGACCGAGTAGACCAAGGATCGAGGAGACGAGGATCGAGGTGAGTGGGGCCCGAGGAGACTGGTGACCGAGGAGATCGAGGAGAGCGTGGAATGAGGAGACCGATGATCGAGGAGAGCGGGGACCGAGGAAACCGAGGATCGAGGAGAGCGAGGACCGAGGAGACCGAGGATCGAGGAGAGCGGGGACCGAGGATCGAGGAGAGAGGGGACCGAGGAGAGCGGGGACTGAGGGGGCCGAGGATCGAGGAGAGCGTGGACCGAGGAGACCGAGGTTCGAGGAGACCGAGGATCGAGGAGACCGAGGCTCGAGGAGACGAGGATTGAGGAGAGCAGCGACCGAGTATACCAAGGATCGAGGAGACCGAGGATCGAGGTGAGTGGGCCCGAGGAGACTGGTGACGAGGAGATCGAGGAGAGCGTGGAATGAGGAGACCGAGGAGATCGAGGAGAGCGTGGAATGAGGAGACCGATGATCGAGGAGAGCGGGGACCGAGGAGACCGAGGATCGAGGAGAGCGGGGACGGAGGAGACGAGGATCGAGGAGAGTGGGGACCGGGGGACTGAGGAGACCGAGGGGAGCGGGGAGCAAGGAGACCGAGGATCGAGGAGACCGAGGAGAGCGGGGCCGAGGAGACCGAGGACTGAGGAGAGCGTGACAGAGGAGATGGAGGAGACCGATGATCGGGAGAGCGGGGACGAGGAGACCGAGGATCGAGGAGAGCGGGGACCGAGGAGACCGAGGATCGAGGAGAGCGGGGAATGAGGAGACCGAGGATCTAGGAGAGTGGGACCGAGGAGACCGAGGGGAGCGGAGACCGAGGACACCGAAGATCGAGGAGAGCGGGGACCGAGGAGACGGAGGAGACGGGGACGAGAGAAGACGGAGGACGAGGGGGACCGAGGAGACCGAGGATTGAGGAGAGCGGGGACCGAGGAAACCGAGGATCGAGGAGAGCGGGGAAGGAGGAGACCGAGGATCGAGAAGAGTGGGACCGAGGAGACCGAGGGAGGCGGGGACCGAGGAGACCGAGGATCGAGGAGAGCGGGGAACGAGGAAACCGAGGAGAGCGGTGACCGAGGAGATGGAGGAGACCGATGATCGAGGAGAGCGGGGACCGAGGATCGAGGTGAGTGGGCCCGAGGAGACCGAGGACCGAGGAGAGCGGTGACCGAGGAGATCGAGGAGAGTGGGGAATGAGGAGACCGATGATCGAGGAAGCGGGGACCTAGGAGACCGAGGATCGAGGAGAGCGGGCACGAGAGACCGAGGATCGAGGAGAGTGGGGACCGAGGAGACCGAGGATCGAGGAGAGCGGGGAAGGAGAGAGACCGAGGATCTAGGAGAATGGACCGAGGAGACCGAGGGGCGGGACCGAGGAGACGGAGGAGAGCGAGGACCGAGGAGACCGAGGATTGAGGAGAGCAGGGACCGAGGAGACTGAGGATCGAGGAGAGCGGGGAAGGAGGAGACCGAGGATCGAGAGAGTGGGACCGAGGAGACCGAGGGGAGCAGGGACCGAGGAGACCGAGGATCGAGGAGAGCGGGGACGAGGAAACCGAGGAGAGCGGGACCGAGGAGAACGAGGATTGAGGAGAGCGGGGATCGAGGAGGTCGAGGAGAGCGGCGACCAAGGAGGTCGAGGAGAGCGGCGACCGAGGAGACAGAGGATGGAGGTGAGCGGCGACCGAGGAGACCGAGGATTGAGGAGAGCGAGGACCGAGGAGAGCGAGGTTCGATTAAAGTGTCGACCCAGGAGACCGAGCATCGAGGAGAGCGGGGACTGTGGAGACCGAGGATCGAGGAGAGCGTGGACCGAGGAGACCGAGGATCGAGGAGAGAGGGGACCGAGGAGAGCGGGAACTGAGGAGACCGAGGATCGAGGAGAGCGTGGACCGAGGAGACCGAGGATCGAGGAGACCGAGGATCGAGGAGACTGAGGCTCGAGGAGACCGAGGATCGAGGAGAGCAGCGACCGAGTAGACCAAGGATCGAGGAGACCGAGGATCGAGGTGAGTGGGGCCCGAGGAGACTGGTGACCAAGAGATCGAGGAGAGCGTGGAATGAGGAGACCGATGAGCGGGGACGGAGGAAACCGAGGATCGGGAGAGCGGGGACCGAGGAGACCGAGGATCGAGGAGAGCGGGACCGAGGATCGAGGAGAGAGGGGACCGAGGAGAGCGGGGACTGAGGGGCCGAGGATCGAGGAGAGCGTGGACCGAGGAGACCGAGGATCGAGGAGACCGAGGATCGAGGAGACGGAGGCTCGAGGAGACCGAGGATTGAGGAGAGCAGCGACCGAGTAGACCAAGGATCGAGGAGACCGAGGATCGAGGTGAGTGGGGCCCGAGGAGACTGGTGACCGAGGAGATCGAGGGGAGCGTGGAATGAGGAGACCGAGGAGATCGAGGAGAGCGTGGAATGAGGAGACCGATGATCGAGGAGACCGAGGATCGAGGAGAGTGGGACGGGGGACTGAGGAGACGAGGGGAGCGGGGAGCAAGGAGACCGAGGATCGAGGAGACCGAGGAGAGCGGGGACCGAGGAGACCGAGGACCGAGGAGACCGAGGACCGAGGAGAGCGGTGACAGAGGAGATGGAGGAGACCGATGATCGAGGAGAGCGGGACCGAGGATCGAGGTGAGTGGGGCCCGAGGAGACCGAGGACCGAGGAGAGCGGTGACCGAGGAGATCGAGGAGAGTGTGGAATGAGGAACCGATGATCGAGGAGAGCGGGGACCGAGGAGACCGAGGATCGAGGAGAGCGGGACCGAGGAGACCGAGGATCGAGGAGAGCGGGGAATGAGGAGACCGAGGATCTAGGAGAGTGGGACCGAGGAGACCGAGGGGAGCGGAGACCGAGGACACCGAAGATCGAGGAGAGCGGGGACCGAGGAGACGGAGGAGAGCGGGGACTGAGGAGACGGAGGAGAGCGGGGACCGAGGAGACGGAGGAGAGCGGGGTTCGAGGAGAGCGGCGACCGAGGATACCAAGGATCGAGGAGAGCCTGGACCGAGGACACCGAAGATCGAGGGGAGCGGTAATCGAGGAGACGGTGGATCGAGGAGAGCGGCGACCGAGGAGACAGAGATCGAGGAGAGCGGGGACCGAGGACACCGAAGATCGAGGAGAGCGGGGACCGAGTAGACAGAGGATGGAGGTGAGCGGCGACCGAGGAGACCGAGGATCGAGAGAGAGCAGGGACCGAGGAGACCAAGGACCGAGGAGACCGAGGAGACCGAGGATCGGGGAGAGCGGGAACCGAGGAGACCGAGGACGATGAGGAGACCGAGGAGACAGGAGACCGGGGACCGAGGAGACCGAGGATCGAGGAGAGCGGGGACCGAGGAGACCAAGGATCGAGGAGAGCGGGACCGAGAAGAGCGGGGACCGAGGAGAGCGGGCGAGAGAAGAGCGGGGACCGAGGAGATGGAGGATCGAGGAGAGCGGGGCCCAAGGAGACTGAGGATCGAGGAGACCGAGGACCGAGGAGAGCGGTGAACGAGAAGACCGACGATCGAGGAGAACGGGACTGAGGAGACGAGGAGAGTGGCGACCGAGGGGACCGAGGACGGAGGAGAGGCGGCGACCCAGGAGACCGAGGATCGAGGAGAGTGGGGACCGAGGAGACCGAGGATCGAGGGACCTGGGACCGAGGAGACTGAGGATCGAGGAGTGCGGTGACCGAGGAGAACGAGGATCGAGGAGTGCGGGGACCGAGGAGACCGAGGATCGAGGAGAGCGGCGACCGAGGAGACCGAGGATCGAGGAGAGCGGCGACCAAGGAGACCGAGGATAGAGGAGAGCGGCGACCGAGGAGACTGAGGATCGAGAAGAGCGGCGAACGAGGAGAGCGGGGACCGAGGAGAGCGGGGACCGGGCGACTGAGGATCGAGTAGACCGTGGATCGAGGAGAGCGAGGACCGAGGAGAGCGGGGACTGAGGAGACTGAGGATAGAGGAGAGCTGGGACCGAGGAGACCGAGGAGAGCGAGGACCGAGGAGATCGAGGGAGTGGCGACCGAGGAGACGGAGGATCGAGGAGAGCGGTAACCGAGGTGACCGAGGGTCGAGGAGAGCGGCAAACGAGGTGGCTGAGGATCGAGGAGAGTGGGGACTGAGGAGACCGAGGATCGAGGAGAGCGGGGACCGAGGAGACCAAGGATCGAGGAGAGCGGGAACCAAGGAGATGGTGGATCGAGGAGAGCGGGGACCGAGGACACCGAGGATCGAGGAGAGCGAGGACCGAGGAGAGCGGGGAACGAGGAGACCGAGGATCGAGGAAAGTGTCGACCCAGGAGACCGAGGATCGAGGAGAGCGGGGACCGTGAAGACCGAGGATCGAGGAGAGTGGGGAGAGGAGATCGAGGAGAGCGTCGACCGAGGATCGAGGAGAGCGGCGACCGAGGAGACCGAGGATCGAGGAGAGCGGCGACCGAGGAGACCGAGCATCGAGGAGAGCGGCGATCGAGATCGAGGAGAGCGGTGACCGAGGAGAGCGGGGACCAAGGAGACCGAGGATCGAGGAGACGAGGACTGAGGAGAGCGGGGACCGAGGAGACTGAGGATCGAGGAGGGCGGGGACCGAGGAGACCGAGGAGAGCGAGGTCCGAGGAGAACGGGGACCGAGGAGACTGAGGATCGAGGAGAGCGGGGACCGAGGAGACCGAGGATCGAGAAGACCGAGGAGAGCGGGGACCGAGGAGAGAGGGGACTGAGGAGAGCGGGGACCGAGGAGACCGAGGAAGAGCGGGGACCGAGGAGACCAAGGTGAGCGGGGTTCGAGGAGACCGAGGATCGAGGAGAGAGGAGACCGAGGATCGAGGAGACCGAGGATTGAGGTGAGCGGGGCCCGAGGAGACTGATGACCGAGGAGAGCCGTGACCGAGGAGAGCGGGGACCGAGGAGAGCGGGGACCGAGGAGAGCGGGGACCGAGGAGAGCGGGGACCGAGGAGACCGAGGATCGAGGAGAGTGGTGTGGAGGAAAAATTTATATTAATGTATTCTAAATTGTAACAAATGGGGTTTGAGAAATGTAAGTATACGCTATAAGTTGAATTGGCTGTCCTTTTTAGCCAAGAGTCTTTTTCCCGAAATGTTGATAAAATGTCTTTGTCTGGAGCGGTGTCACCTGGGCAGATAACAGCGAACCTTTGCCTCGAAATGTACGTCGTGTGCTTCTCAGCACCGAGAGGACACGTATGCACTCTGAGTTGGTAGCCCCACCACTCTCCCATGGAGGTATAAAATGCCTTGAAATGTAAAATTGT
>CM068959.1:132670245-132689294 GCA_035128595.1 Eptatretus atami | reverse complement strand
CATTAAAATGTGGTTCTATTGAAGTGTAGCAGTGAGGAAATGTTAGAGAACAACATCTGCTTTTAGACGATAAATTAAGGGGAGCTGATGCAATCATTCTCAGGTCATTGTGAGCATGGCGAAGAAGAAGGAAGTCAGTGAGGACCTTTGGTGTGCATTGTGAATGCTCACAAGGGGAGGGTACAAGGCAAGCTATTTCGAAGCAGTTCCCGAGTGCCAGTGCCACCATTACAAAGCATAATTAGGCAGTAAGCAAGGTTCCACACTGTAAAAAACATTGAAGGACGTGGTCGGAAGCCAAAGGTGTCGCCTCGTCTGGCAAGAAAAGTATGGCAGAGGCCAACAACAATCCACGGATCACTATTAGGCTCTCCTGAACACCTTGGCGAGTCTGGGACCAGATATCAAGGCAGACCACTCCAGGCGACGTTGCATAAGGGGGATCTCCATGGACGCGACCAAGAAAGACTCCACTCCTCCATCCAGCACAGAAAAGGCTCGTCTAGGCATAGCAAAAGCTCACCTGGACAAAGATCCAAGCTTTTGGTCCTCAGTTCTGTGGTCGATGAGACGAAAATGGAGCTTTTCGGGCACAGAGATGTTGCTTTCGTTTGGCGAAAGAAAGGTGAACATACACCCTAAGAACACAGTCCCGACCGTCAAGCATGGAGGCGGGAGCATAATGCTTTGGGGATGTTTCTCATCCAGTGGCCCGGCAATCTCGTCAAAGTGGATGGCATCGTGAAAAAGGAGGCAGTAATCAAGATCCTTGAGGAAAACATCAAACAGTCCGCAGAGAAACTTCACCTCGGGGAGCATTGGACGTATCAGCAGAAACAACGATCCAAAACACACTGCAAAGTCAGTCTAGAAATGTTCCGGGATAATGATGTAGACGTTCTAGAGTGGCCAAGCCAAAGTTCGGACCTCAACCCAATCGAGAATCTGGTGGAGGAGCTCAAGACCGGAGTGATGGCAAGAAGCCTTCCAACCTCAAAGACCTGGAGACCTTCGCGAAGGAGGGAGTGGGCCCAAAATCCTGTAGAGACATGCAAAAACCTTGTGAGCAAGTATAAAAAACGTTTGGAGGCTGTAATCACAAAACAGAAGCTTTTTCCATTGATTACTGAATGTGACTTTGAACTGATCTAAGCAAGGGTATGAAGAATTTGGTCATGACTATTTTTTGTAATCTATCAATAAAATACCCACGAAAACAATGTATTTCTTGATGTCTCTTGCAGTGATTCTTTCAGCTGTTTGTCACATTCTTAAAATGTAACTTAAGCAGAAGAAACTTCATTCCTCAAATAACACGATTCAAAATACTCCAAATTTGGTGAGGGTATGAATAATTTTGGGCTTCATGTAATATATATATATATATATAATATACTGAAATGCAAAAGAAACTACCACTTGTTTGAAAAATGTAATAAAATTGAAAAAGTTCAAAATAAAACAAACCAACAATTGCTAATTGAAACATTGGCATTTTATTGATGACATGTCAGTTTTTGACAAGATACACCATCTCATCAGTTTGTTCTACAGTACAGAACAGCACAGGGTGCAATGTCAGTCCCCTTTCAATAGCGTGTGTGGCCACCATTGTTTTGGTACAGGCAGTGCATCGTCGGCGCATACTGCCTACCAGTCTTTGGATGGATTGCTGCTGGATTCTGTCCCACTCAGTCCTCAATGTCTGAAGCCATCTGACTTCGGACCATCTGCCTGTCCTGCCTTGCAGTGGTGACTCTGGGCCTCCCTGATCGAGGTCTGTCATCTGCAGAGTTGTGGTGGGTGTTCTGTCCACCAGGGCCGATATCGTCTGGTTGTGAACGCCAAGGCGACGTGCCACCTCACGTAGCTCATCCGCCTTGCAGTATGCCAAGGCACACTGCCGTTGATCCCTTGACAAATCGTGGCATGTTGATTGAAATGCCCATTTTTGCACTAGCCTTTTTAAGCCAATATCAAAGACATCGACGTGCGACTCATTAAAATATATCCCGTACCCCTTGGCTAATCACTGACAGTCAAACGGCTGTTCAACAGCTGTGCTATGAAGTGACATTGAAGGTTCAAGTGACCATCGTGACCGTTTTGGCTGACAGCGAGGACAACATTGTCCACAAATAGTTCACACACTTACTACACGCAGTGTTATTGTTGATATTTGAAGGTTTAAAAGGTGTAAGTTTCTTTTGCGTTTCATATATATATATATTATATATAATATATATATATATATATATATATATATATATATATATATATACGCACACACACACACACACACACACACACACAACACACAACACCAACACAACACACACCCGGATATAACAAAACCCAATCACATCTCTCACCCGTATTTTGAGAGAATAACCAATCAGCTCTCACCTAATTACCCAACATGGTGTGGAATATAAATAAATAAACTACCATGCTCTTCTGCCATAAAAGCGCATAAGCAACCAAAAAAAGCTACACAAGGTAAGCCTTTTTGCTGGTTCAAACCCTATTGGGTTCCTCTGCAGCTGCAGGCATTACCTTTTTCAAAAAGATAAAAAATGATATCCAAATGGAATTTGGCCTCGATAAGTGTGCCAAGTGGCACATCCATAAAAGGTAGACCAAAAAAACAGATAAATAAAAATAGATTAATACAACAATACAGGAGCTACACAAACAAAGCATCAAACAAATACCACGGAGTAGAAGAGGCCACCAAATATATTTTTCAAAATGTGCAAAAATTACCAATGAATACCTTGTAGAACGAGCTGATCCTAAAGAACTACCTCTATCCTCCCAAGGAACAAATCAAAGCCATAACCATCTTGCAATACCAGTGTTCCAATACAGCTGCGGAAGAGTAAACTGTCCACAAGCGGAAATCAAACAACTCCATATAAAAATAAGGAACTCCTCACTATCCACAAAATGTTCTATAAAAAAATCAATGCATCCGAGAATGTACGTACAAGAACGAGGAGGAGGTGGCAGCCTGATGGAACTCAGACCAAGTGCACAGAGTGACGACTGTCGGATTAGCAGGGTACATGAAAAGTTCAAGAGACTCCTGAATACAATTTGTTCACAAGCATGTACACAACAAACCAGAAAAGGTTATCGTCACTCACCTTGCAAAAAACTTCCAAAAACAGGTGTGATGAAGATGTCACAGACCAAAATGAAACAGCAACAAATATAGACCAAACAATTGCAAAAAAAGACAAAAAAAATATAAGGCGAAATTTCAACAGATATATACGAACAATTGGGAGGGAGAAAGACAAAAGAGCAGGAAAATATATGAGAAAAAAAAGTTGGACAGATTGGGATGGACATAGAAGGATCACTGGAATGGCGAATAAAAGGTCAGCTCAATTGGGATGGAGAATGAATCTTATAATGCCAAGATCAAGGACACTACATGGATGGTGTAAAGAAAATGGGCAGGACCGAGTCATTCGGCCAAGTGTAGATTCTGCAAGGTAGAAAGAACAGCACGAGTCACCGCCTATCGGGATGTAAAAAAACTCATGTCTCAACAGCTGTACACACAAAGGCACAACAAGGTAGTCGAGTAATCCACTGGCACATCTACAAAAACTTCAATATCCCACTTCAAAAACTCAGTGAAACATGAACCAAAAAGCAATTTTGAAAACAAGGAAGTAATGCTCACGTACGACCTGATGATCCCATCCAGCATGAACATAGAAAACAAAGCACTGCGACTGGACATATTACTCAGATACAAAAAAGGAAAAGGCGGCATTTGTTAATTAAGGTTTCGAGTAACCGGTGATTTTGGTCTAAATAACGTGGAAATCAATAAAATGACCAAATATCAGGATCTCAAAAAATGAAGTGAAGAATCCTTGAAGCTGAAGTATGCAAAATTGTACGCAGTGATAATTGGAGCAACGGAATGATGAAGAAATCCTGCAAAGATCATACAAAACATCCCTGGGAACATTACCACAAACAAACTACAGTTGGAGGCTGTCCGGGCTCGGTGACAGTCGTGAAAAGAGCCCTTGGAACCGGATTATGAGAGAGCAAAACGCGCACGCACGCACGCACGCACGCACGCACGCACACACGCCACACGCACACAACACGATTTGGGTGCAAGCGCCATGAGCTGTAGACATCTCTGTTGCTTTCTCTAACACAGTGGGAGCCCCAAGAGAAAGACAAGCAGACATATTCGTAGCTTTGCGTGTCAGATCCTTTGTCCGCACGTCCACGGATCAATAAGATGCGCTTGGGTCTCATTGTGCTCTGCGGGCCGGATAACGTGTGAGCCTCCATCACAACCACAGGGAACTCAATTGTCTTACAAACGAGGTTCCGAGATGAAGGCGGGTCCATGACCGGGACAGTTTCGCAACAATGTTCACTTATCACCAATTTACCCCAAAATCAGACTCGAACGTTTGCCTTCCATTGTTCGGCGTTATCAAACGAGTTATTAATACAATTGTTAGGTACCAATCGCATTGGTGGGACATTGAAGATGTTATCCAAGTCATTCATCTTCTCTGTTTAATCCTTTTCACCGATGCACTCATATTAATCCTCATTCTTACCAATACAGTACCATAAACAATCTGCGCTACCCGAACAATTACGCGCCTCTCGTTGCACAAACTGAAGAAAACTTGAATAAGTAAACGCGACACGAAACCAAAGAGCGAACCCGAGAGGGCTTTCCACCTCAACCGTACCCAAACCTCACTCCCCCCTCCCCGAATCGAGACACAGATACACCCCAAAACCTCCACCCACCCCCCCCCCCCCGAATCGAGACACAGAAAACAAACAAACAAAAAAAAAATAGCCAATCGACAAAGGCTCAGCACAATGTTTCGACAACACTGACGTGCGATCATCGCAGACGGTTTGCAATTTGCTACTAATGATTCTAACCATGGCGCGCACACGCCATTATAGACCTCCACAAACTGCTCGGAGTGGAGGGAAGAAATTAAAACAGCTGATTTGTGTGTAAAGGTTTGTGCACGACATTGACTTATTCTGAGCCATGAAACTTCACTTGCTTTCAACGGATTATAAATACTTCGAAATAAAAACACAATATTTACAATTTGTCTTCCACCAGCAGAATCACCTAAATCAACGGGAAACTTAACGCAGATACGAATGAATGATGCACAAAGGAATTGCAAGAGATGGCAACATCTTTTTGGTGTGCATTCGCTCTCCAAGTCAATATACTCCCCGTGTACCTCAATACTGGTGTTCGATTTCAACACTACGTGGACGCGATACTTGGTATGTACATGCGGGGTGTGCTAAGATGCACAAGGGTGACGTTCATCTCCTCTCTCTCTCTCTCTCTCCAGTCATTCTCTTCCCTCCCATTCCCTCATGCTTTCTCCAGCCCCTGATCAAAGTACTGCCCCTCCCCCATCTCTCCTCCCCACCACTTCCTTCAGGGTATAAAAGGTGAGTTCGGGGCCGGAATGTATGAGCCGTGTATGTGCATCTGATCCGCGCCGTAAAATGCCAACTTCTCCGGCACTGGAAAATGAAGAGCAGCGAGAAATTGAGGATTACCTGAAAGAGCTTGGTAGGAAATTTTCGAATGTTTCTCTTGTTTTTTAACAAAATATTCCCACCCAACCCCTCTTACGCCTTCCCTCCCACACCACAATTCCCCTCGCGCAGATGTAACTCTGAAAATGTCTTGTGCGATCGGGACGGCTCCTCTATTGCTGGTTTTAACATCGATAACTAACTAATTGTTCTAAAGTGAAAGCATACATACGCAATGAAGGAGATAATGGTGATTCATTTTGATGACCTGCTGGTTAACCTGAACCAGTATCCCATGTTACTCCGGGAGGACTGTGGTAGTCAGTATCTAATAATAGTCCCTTGGACGCTCTTAAGACAGCTTTGATGTATGTTTCATTGCAAATGGCTAACAGAAGGGTGTGCACTCCGTTTATATAGGTATAAACGTGATGCTCCGTAAAATGGCAGCGACAGCCAAACCCACCGTGGAGATTCGGAGAAATGGAGAAAGCTTCTACATCAAACATGGACATCCATACGCAGTACCGAATCTCTTTGTGGGTGGGACAAGAGTTTGAGGAAGAACGATGGATGGAAGGAGAATGAAGGTACGAAACGTGTTGGTAATCTTTTGTTATGGGTATTGCCAGTGGAACGGGCCAGGAGCAGTGTGACCACTCCTTGGCTTTTTTCACAAGATCTTGGCTATTCGTTGTTCACCTTGGCGTCTTGGATTTCTATAGGTTTTCTTGGCGTATAGGTTTCCTTTTATCATCGCTTTCCCGAAACTTGTGATTCTTGGCTTTTTTCATTGGCTCACCTTGGCATTTATGAAAATGAGGAGTGGTCAACTGGCCAGGAGGACAGCCGAAAGGTATGGGCACTCACCTTCAAGCTGCGTAGCCCGATTCAAACCTCGACCCAGGTATAAACTGTTACCGGGTGTTTTGCACGCAGGTGAGGCATCATGTGAGAGCCTTCCATCGGAAGGACGTTGAGCTGGAGAGCAGTCTGCTAGCACGGTCGTTGGTGGACATTAAATATGCAATGTGTCCTTCCCGCGAAAAGGAGATGAGTTATCGCCGACACCTCGGTCAAATTGTAAATTCTGCCCGACTGACTGCTGGAGAGCAACAGCAAACACAGCATAACCTTTGCCAAGAACCGATTCGGCCAGCACAATGTCTTGTCAGTGGTATGGTACATTTGACTGATTGATTGCCAATGTGTGAAAACCCTTGGGGGTGGAGTTTTGCACGGAGAAAATTTCAGGTTTGGGGAGGGAGGAGGTACAATGGGTTAGCCGCCCGCTGGTGCGGTGTCGGAGGAATATCAGCGTCCTGGAAGCGCACCATTACCATGAAGATGTAATCCGACGCTTCGATGTGTTTGCGCATTGGCCTTTGTCATCTTGAATAACATTCATACGACAAAAGAAAAGCTCTGTTTTGTCTCCTGTGTCCTTTCCGCGTCTTCGCATTAACCCCACCCCAAACCCCACTGCGGAGACGCTCGAGATCGAGTCATGGGGTTTTCAAGGCAAGTGGTGTGACCGACTGACTGAGTGTTTGCAACGTTTGCTCAGGACATTTCACCTTGTCTGCACGCAGAGTTTGGTGAAGTATGAGAAAGACAACAAGCTGAGCTGTCAGCAGAGGCCGCTGAAAGGGGATGGGTTGGACACGGCGTGGACGCGGGGCTGGTAAACGACAACGAGTTGAATATTGGTGAGAAACTCAAACGGCATTCAATGCTCATCTCCACAACATCCATCCTGCAATATGTGCAACTTTCTGATATATCATACGTAGGAGAGTACATGTGCATTAAAACACGCGAGAATTTCATGAATCGTACAGAATCATCATCCTTGCGACAAGTTCCAAAAAGAGCATCATATAATTGTTTGAAGTTGTCCAAAAATTCAGAGGTGATTTTCCAAAATAACCTTTTTGTACCAAAGAACAGTTTGTTATTAGTCGAAGAAAAATCCGTATCACCAAAATCGAGACCCGCAGTGTGTAAAAGTGCAAAACTACAACCAACTCAACGTTTCAGCCACAGTAGGCTTCATCAGTGACCAACACAGGCAATGTTTGCTCAGATCTAAAATACCTCCCGAGAGATGGCTGAGGACCCAAGAACCAGATCACTATCCATGCCACTTATGCAATCTAGGAAGGCATTCAGATACGAATGCACATTGCCCGTGTTAGTTCCTCGCGAGGCCACTCTGTTGCTGAAAAGGTCGCACTTTGTTGCGACTGTCATTTTTTTGACAAAATTCTCGAGTTGGTTATCTCTTTGCTATTTCATGCTTTGCGGTACTTGCATCGACGGTGACTCAAGAATGAGTCTACCGGAGAATCTAATCGATTGCCTTAAAAAAATAAACTGGCTTTTACAATTTTAGGTCATTTCTGCTTTTGAGGAATCTATTAAGAAAGAGGCAACCGCAGTGACGTGTGGCTCACCTATTCTTTTTGCAGACGATGTCATGCAAGGACACGGTGTGTACCCGCGTGTACGTGAAGGAGTGAAGATACCGGAATGGACATGTCTCTGATTTTAGCATCAAGGACATGAAGGAGAATCCTGCGGTCTCTTCATTTGGGAACATCCTAACGTTTACATCTGTAGTAATTTTCAGTGCAAATATAGTGATTATATTGTAGCTTGTAATCTTGGAGACAGCGAGGGAGGGTCGTGCCTTTTCGCGACAAAAGCAGAAACTTTTGTTTTACAATTTAATCTTATCTAGGGTCAGTCAATCCGCTTGTTGTGAACTCTTGTCTTAATGTCAAGGCGCTTCTACGCTCCCTCTGCTAGAATATTAAATGACCCCGGTTTGTTCACTCGGCGTGCACTGTTGTTTGCTGCGAGCTACAAGAGCAAAGGTTTTCAAGGTTGGCAGGAGCCTTTTCCAAAAAGGCTTATGGATTAAATCAGCTGAGAAAGAATCACAGAAAAAGCACTTAACCAAAAATGAAATATTAAAAAAAAACAAAAACAATCGCATATACATATATACCAACTACAAGAACAGTCCTTTTTTAGGGAAGGTGTGCGTTTACGAGTAGTTTCACCTTTACATTTTCTAAATGTGAAACAAATTAGGATAGCCACACATTTCGTGAATACGAGACAAATTGTCAATGAGACTGCAAAATCCGTATAATGGAACAAAATATATAAAAAAAAAAAAAAACAATGTTATCTAAGTTATCAAACCATATTAAACATTTCAGATCATCATTTTGAGCAAATTAATAAATGCATGTATACTGGCAGGGGATACCAGGCGCTGCTCAGCTCGGTGCAGACTTTCCGGGCGGTGGTTTTGGGACGTGTTGGACATTGAAAAAGCTGTGGAGTTATCGCAGCATGCCCTGACCTCACATTCTATGTACCTTATCGTCTTTATATAGGCCTGACGGCCTTTGGTGGCCTCAAAAACAGATGTCAAGGCCAATGCATGGTAGCTTAAAACCATGACCAGCTGCTGAAGTACCCACCCAAAATTTAGGGCCTCCTGGTGATACGGTTTGGTTGTAAAAGAATAACGTAAAATCACAAACAAACACCCAACCACCCAAATACTTGAAAAAAAACAAAAATATTATATACATTTCTACTGTATAGTAATAAATAAGCAGGGCAAATCGGTCTTATGTGACATTTAACCTGCTTCCTGTGAGCGTCCTTAGCTGCAGCCAATAGACTTGAGGACACGGGTGAAATGTCACTTGAGACTAGATCTGCTCTTGCTTGTTTATACTCAATTAAGCAGAGTACGTCTTGGTACCTTTTCTGGTTTGATGCACCCTTTTTTCTTTTAAAATGCATAATCCAACCCCCACATGCCACATCAGCCCTTCAACTCCCTCCACATTTTCTTCACCGTTGGTCCAAACGTCCAGTTACCACCGAGGCAGGAAGGTTCACGACCAGTTACGTCTCGTGTTGCCCAGAAGGCGATTCGTACGAGTCTTAAGCCCGTAGGACACACAAGCAACGTTTGTTCAACTAACGAGCAGTGCACCCAGGCGGCGTCAGGGCGGCGTCACGGATGGCTGATTACACAAAGATTTCCCTCGGTATTACCATCCTCAATTTTCCTCCCTGAATGCCTTCCAACAGGAGGGGTAACGCTCCCAGATGCCGACAGTCCGATTTCACCATCGCTCTGGGGGTAGGAGAGGAATGGGTTAACCCAATTAGGTGGACTTCAACTGCGGACAAATTGATCTATGACAGCAAATACAGCGGACACTTTGAATAAAACAGAAAATGCAGCTCGTATATATCTCTCGAGGCGAGGTAGGCATAAAAAAATGAAAAGTTAAACAAATATGAAATGCAATTCTAGCAAAGGGTAAGATCATAAAGAGTCAACACTCGAGATTAAAAGCAGGAGCAGATCCAAAAGGAAAAACCAATATAAAGACAAAAAGACCAAAACAAAAAAACATACACAACACATGGGACACTCCGAATGAAGCAAGGGAAGCAGTTTAATTATTAAGATTAGTTTAATTATTAAGATTTAATTATTAATAATTAAGAAGCAGAAAGGGGAAACAGTTTAATCTGATATGATTATGACGTACCACATAAGGTTACAAATCTTTTCCTTCGATAAGTATACAACAAATTACTTTGCTGTATATATAAAGGGTGAACAACCTGATAATAACATTTATTAGACCCCAGATCTTGAAGAAATTAAACAAGCCAAAATTTCAACCACTTGGTAGATGAAATAAGAGGCACTAAACCATTTTTAGATGTCACCCTTTATATACCGGTATCTAACATGTTGTGCTCATTAAAAATGACATTCTTTTTTTTCATCAAAAATCATTTCCATTCTTACCCTATCCTTCCGCTCCAAAATCATATATATATTTATATATTATAATATATATATATATATATTATATATATATATATATATATGTACAATATACATATACCACATGTAAATGTCAAAGCAGTCAACCAGAACACCCCCACCCACCTCTCTCACCTGGGAATGGAGGGAATAACAATCAGCTCTCTCCTTATAAATTAAATCCAGGTGGCAAGGATTATAGAAATAAATCACTCCTCCCTGCTCTTTTTAATTTTTTTTCATTTATATGTTGACTGCGTTTGATGTTTACACGTGGTACATGCATGGGAGGGCTCGTTGGTAATGCATTTGTCTGCGATGTCGCTGATGATTCGCAACAAGAGATAAAACTGGTCCAGGCAGCTGAGGGGGTGGTAGCATTGGGATTCTCATGTGTGTACCATCTGTGAACGTCTTTACAGCTGTGGATGAAAGCTGGGAAGGGTTTACCTTGGTCGTCTTTCATGGTTGCTTTATGCAGCTTCTTCGGCTGGAAGAGCATGGGAGGTGTCAATTTATTAATATAATCCAAACCACCTGGTTTAATTGATCAGGTGAGACCCAAGTGGTTATTCCCTCCATTCGCAGGTGAGAGATGTGGGTGCGTTTCCGTTTTTTCAAATATATATATAGCCGATAGAAAGTCTAGACCCCTTTCAGAGTTTTCACTTTTTGTTGCCTTCCAGCCTGGATTAAAAGCATTGAATCAGACTTTTTCCTTCTTTTACACATCGTAACCACAACTTACTTAAATAAATAAAAATCAGGAAATTAATTAAAAATACAAAACAAGAATGTCTTGGTTTGGATAAGTGTCCACCCACCTTGTAATAGCAATCATAAATTAACTCAGGTGTAACCAATCACCTTCAAATTAATTAACACAAAGTTAATTGGCCTCTACCTGTGTTAAATTGAAGTGATTCTGATTATTTTAGAATAAAATCAGCTGTTCCTGTAGATTTCCTCTGCTTGGCAGTGCTTTCACAGCAAAGACCCAACCATGGCACCAAGGACAAAAAGCTTCCAGAGAGTTGTGGAAAGACACAGAACAGGTGATGGGACTAAAAATATTTCAAAGGCCTCGAATATCCTTGGAGCACAGTCAGACTATCATTATTAAGTGGAAGGCATATGGTACCACCAATACCCTGCCAAGACCCCTCTAAACAGGGTGACAAGCAGGAGACTATTCAGAGGTCACCAAGAGGCCAATGTGACTTGAAAGAGCTACATGCGTTTATGGCAAAGAGTGGTCAAGTGTGCATGTGACAACAATATCCACAAGCACTTCACATGTCTGGCCTCTATGGTAGGGTGGCAAAAAAGGAGCCATTACTGAAAAAGCCCACTTGAATCCCATTGAGGTATGCAAAAAAAGAACAAAAAACAACACCCCAGACATTCTGAAACCACGTGGCAAAAAGTTTTGTGGTCTCTAGAAACCAAGATGGAACTTTTTGGCCGAAATGCAAAACGTTAGTTTGGCGCAAACCCAACACTGCACATCACCCAAAAGAACACCATCCTACTGTGAACAATGTGGTGACAGAATCATGTTATGGGATGTTTCTCATCAGCCAGGGACTGTGGCACTTGTCAGATAGAAGGGAAAATGGATGGAGCAAATACAGAAAAATCAGAGAGGAAAACCTGCTGCCTCTGCAAGAAGCTGAAATTGGGACGGAAGTTCACCTTTCAGCACGACAACGACCCGAAGCACACAGCCAAAGCTACACTGGAGTGGTTAAGGAACAAAAAAGATAAATGTCCTGAGGTGACCCAGTCAGAGCACCAACCTAAATCCAATCGAAAATCTGTGGCATGACTTGAAGATTCTTGACTGAGCTTGAACAGTTTTGTGGCAGAAGAATGGGCAAATATTGCCCAATAAGGTGTGCAACATGCAACCTATCCTAAGAGAGCTACAACTGTCATGGCTGTCAAAGGTCATTCCACCAAGTAATGACTCAGGGGAGTGGACATTATCCAACCTAGATATTCTAGTTTGTATTTTTAACAATATTTTTTTCGAATTTTGCTTTTCACTTCGAAGTTGTGGGTTTAAATGTGTAAAAAAGGTGGAAAAAGTTATTTAATGCAATTTAATTACAGGCTACAAGGCAACAAGATGAAAATTTTGAAAGGGGGTGTAGACTTTCTATATATATATTGTTGTAGATTTCCCGCCTCGGCGTGCGAGCACCGCGTTTAGCCAATAGCGGTCGCTTCGCCCACCGAACGGACCAATCCAGTCGCGGATTCCGGATCAACGGGCGGAAACGAGCCACGGGTGTGTTTTTAACCACACCACAACCTTTTCCGCACTCTACCCGCGCTAACAGGGTCGATCGCCAAATCTTCGATTTACCTAATTATTCACGGCGGTAGGTTACCGAGAGATTGTACCTCAACGGGACTGCTTTGGAAACGAGCGCCTTAAGCAGCTCGCTTCTTTTGGGATAACCGAGCGGCGGTATTATCGCGCAGTCCCGTTGGACCGATCAATTCACCGGCTTATTTTAAAAACCAACTATATTCTGAGTGTAAGATGGCAGCTCAATTAAGGAAGAGGATGCAACGAACAGGTTTACATTCACACAAGGACATTTATTATAATAAAGCACGTATGCATTAAACAAGGCAAAACACGTATGCAATTATACAGCAACAAAAGCATGACAAAAGAACTACAAACCGTCTACTTATTATGTACAGTCCACTTGCACTTAACAGCAGTTCCTACTTATAAACGGGCCCACGGACACACGTACGCACACACACACCAAGAATGGTGACAGAGGCGTTTAATAAACGGGCTCCAGCTCGGAGGACAGGTGAGCTGAAACCAGAGCTATCTCAAACTCTCCACCTCGTGTGGTCTTCAAGTTGTTCGGACCGGGCTCCAGCGATAGCGAGCTGGATCCAATCGCCGTGAGCTGCGATCCTTCCGAGCTCCCCGATCCTCCCGCGCTTCTCAACACGTGCTGGTGAGACGAGGCGCGCCGATCCTTCCGTCGATGCGCCGATCCTTTCCGTCGATGCACCGCTTCCCAAGGAACCACCTCCAAGAAAAGGTCGACGAGTCGCACCAAGCCGGGAACAAAATGGAGAATAAAGAGCTCCACGAACCAAGAAGAAGAAGAAGAAGCCACCACTCACAGCTCGAGCCGAGTGACCAGCTCAACTCTCTTCCAAGCAAAAGCGCTCGAAGCAAAAGCTCTCCCGAGACAAGCAGAAGCTGAAGCTGACTGAACCACCAAAGCAAAAAGCCTCCAAAAAGCCTCCTCCCAAGCCAGGCTCAGCCGAAGCTCACTGAGCAGCCGAAGCAAAAGCTTCCGAAGCCTCAACCCTAACCCAAGCCAAACAGGACCCGAAGGTCTGCTGAGCGACTACTCTCTGCCGAAGCAAAAAGCTTCTACTCCAACTCTGAACACGAACAAAGAAAGATCTCCTCTTATCCTTCTCCGCCCTTCCCCCGCTCCCGGCGTGACTCATGACTCATGCCCTCGTGCTCCATCCCCGCTCAGCACGGGTGGAGGGAGTTGTTGACATCATGAATCACGGGACGGCAGGATTCTTCTTCCTCTTCGCAGAAGAGGGGAGGGATGTCTCCATTTGTTCAATTCCTTAACTATTAAATCGATCCGCAGCACGATTCTAATCAATTTCTGAACATTTAAACAATGGAAGGGAGCTATCTAAGGGAACAGCCACTTATCGACATAGCTGACTAAAAGACCTGTATGCTGTGTGCAATCGTAATTCCAAATTCGTAACAATATATATATATATATATATATATATATATATAATAATATATTATATATATAATATACTATATATATAGTCACAGTGCTGGTGGTTAAGTTAACCCACGCACAAATTGGTGGTGACGGGCAGTTTATACAGCGCCAGCCCGGATAGCGAGCGCAGTTTCCTTAGGGGCGGACAAGTTGATCGCAGAGATTATAAACACATGGGAAGGGTAGGGCGCGCACTGGCAGAATGACGGAGGCACGGATGGATACACAGCACAGGGGGTTTTATATCTCACCCAAAATACATGGACAATCACTTAAAGAGCAGGTTGCGGGTCACCAAACATGTTCTGAAAATTTAATCAATATGATATATGTGCATTAAATAGTTCGAAATTGCAAATATTTGTGGTTGCTACTATTGGAAAATTAATGAAATTAAACTCCGAAGTTGTTATTTCTCGAGGCTGTTGAAACATAACAGCCGCGTGCATAATATGGATGGTGACGTCACGTTCTCCAAAACAAAGCGGACGGCTCCTCGGCTCATTGAAGAATCGATCATCTCAGCCCCGGCCCGTTCTCTGTCGCTTTTTTTGAGCTTGCCATTGTCTAATTATCCTTTTTTATTTTGAATATTGTAGAACAAAGTTTATTTGGATATTTTTACATCATGCCTCGTCGTGTGGTCGTCATTTTTGCGACAAATGCTGGAAAACGGTAATCGCTCTCACCGATTCCCGAAGGAATCAAACATTCGCCGGCAGTGGTTAAGATTTGTACAAACAAAGGGCGATTTCCCAAATAAACGGGTTAAAGAGGATCTTTGGATCGAGACTTGTCTATTTGTGGTGACCATTTCACAGCCGAGGATTACGAGGCATAAAGACATCTGACTACACTCTGTGAAATGAGTTGTTGGTTGAAGCAAGTTCTCCAAATCTGCTCTGTACAGGATCAATTGTTGAGTGAAGTGAGAAAAACCTTGAATGTTTCGTAAGAGAACAGAAAACACATAAATAAACTTTCTGAAAAACAAAGCATTAAAAAATTTTCTCACAAATCAAATTATTGTTGATTAAATTACTTTTTTAAGCAGCATAGCAAATTGGGCTATTTCATTTCATTGTAAATAAATTGTATCAATTTTCCACTTTTTTTCTAAATTGGTAGAAATATTTTCCCCATGAGGCTAAACATGTTTTGGTATTTTTTATGCCTACAACAGTCTTTTGAAGTTGGGTTTTGTTTCTAAACTGTTTCATTTTGCTGGGGTCAAGTCAGCTGTCAGAAAGACTTCAACGCAAGGCTACGGTGTATATATATTTGGTCCATTAAATTATTGATTCATTCTATTTTCTGACTCTTGAGTGACTCAGAGGGTTAAATTATTATATCAAGTCACAGACGATCAACTTTACATTTTTTAATGGCCTCGAACAGAAATGAAAATCTACAAACCATCTGTCTGGTGGAGTCTGTCAGTGTGACTGCGCGGGCAGTCAGGTCTGCCAACTTGTACAGAAATAGGCCGTTTTCTGGCACTTGCAAGTGGCTCAAATTTATATGGCTCAGGGCCAGAACTCCATAGTAATAAATTCCCATCTCTTCCGACCGTCCTCGGCAATATCGGAATGAAAACACTCAATTTCCATCGGCCGCGGAAATCACTCACTCTGATTGGCATCTCGGCATTGTTCACACGTACGCTGTTTCGATGTTCCGAAGTTTTCGGAGAACGTGACGTCATCGCATCTTCGGTAAATCCGGTCTGTTTTTTCGATCACTGACAAAAGTTTTGACCTTTAAAGTTAATTTAGCATATTTTGAGTTCAATGTAAGAAATAATTGCCCAACGATTATTAATTCGTATTAACAACTTCGAATCACCGACGTCATACGACCAAAACCTGCCTCTTTAAAAATAAACAGGAAATTCTATGAATAATAAATATTTTGCAAATGGAATAATGCAAAGTGTAATAACACATGAGAGGTAAACTAAGTCGACAGTCGAGGTGGCCTCACACAAGACTTAAATACAGACAAGGGGGAAACGAAATAAAAGAAAATCCTCCCTTTATTCTGCACTTGCTTGTCTAGAGATGGTCTCTGTGGAATTTTGGAATTGAGGCGTTCGTCCTGCACGTGTCGACGGCCCACAAAAATTGGCTGCAAGCCATATTTCACAGTGGGAAAACGTACATTGGGGCATTCGTGAGCGGATTTAACACCACAGGCTCAGAGACCCGTGCAGCTGTTTCGGTGTCAATCGCCCTCACTGACCGCTGTTTGACATACATGAGGCTCCGGGGTCCATCTCATGACCCACCAAGAGCCAATGGCTAATGTCTTGCTCAGTAACGCGAGCCAATTCGGCCGAAGCACGAACACGAGAACCGCCGTCTTCTTCAATGCGTCGAAGAAAAGCCATTTTGTCGTGCCGAGACGGAGAGCAAGCGAGATCCTCCATCCCAGTCCCACATCCTACCAGACTACAACTGCCTCCCTACACTGACCTCGTGTGTTTTTGCTCTGATCTCTCTCCGAACACACAACGAACACCGTTTTTTTTGGATGTGAGCGTGGCTTGCTTGCATGAAACCCGGGGCCTCTGTCTGTTCGGCACGCCCTGGCTGGCGTTTGTTATCGTGTGGTTTATTATATAAAAGCCATCTTATTTCATGTTTGGTTTGGAATGCAAAAACGTAGGATAGGTCACAGGGGGCCAATGCACATACTTGGAGACTTACCTTAATCCCTATCTAATTACAGCGCAACCCCCCCCCCCACACCATGTGGTGAACATGTACACTAAGCTCACAGTTTCCTACTTAATTACATCGAGATGTCTCCGCACACGTCCACGGACCAAAACATCGATTCAATCCTAACCTTCCCATGAAATTCTCCGTCTACCCCCACACCATCAGCAATATATAGGTATAATGTATATGCATTGCATATGTTGCTTAATGGTTAGGGCTGGGTTGGGGCTTGTGGATCCTAAGGATCCTGAGTTCAATCTCCATTGGCTGTTGAATTAATATCAGGTGGGGTTGACTCTGCCTGTCATCCTCTGAGGTAGCAGAACTGAGTGCCAGCTGCTTGGTATCCTGTGTCGGAGTGGTGACCGTCCAGGATTGTAACCAATAGCCAAGGAGAACTGCTTCAGCAGCACCAAACGCTCTGCAACAGAGTAATGGTCCCAATGGATGGATGGATGGAATGTGATAAATTACGAAACCATAAAATATAACCATACCTACGATGTAGAGGTTACATGGGCTGCATCGGTGCATCATCTCCCCTCAAATCCTGAAATTGTGGAAACTATCAAATCCTAACTTCTCACCTGGAGGGGAAGTTAAGCACACCCAGTCATTTGATGGCGTATAAATGAACTACAAGCAATTACCATTGGTTTTGCCTCAAAATAAAATAATAACGAGATGATTCCCCAAATTTTGAATAGCACAGCAACCTGACATCTTCAAAATCCCAAGTTGTTGATGTTGAGGCTTATTTGTACTATCGAATCTCTAGATTTTAACTGCTGACAAACTCCAACAGGAGAAAACAAAAAAAATCTCATGATTTTGCAATTCTGCTGTCATCAAGAGTAAATCTCCCCTATATAGTTTTACAATTCATGTTTGTATACACACAAGGACGAAGGCACACACACGACAAATGAGCCAGTGCAAAATGTTTAGGAGAAGAGAAGCCTCAGAGTTTACATCTTTTCCCAACATCCTGAAATAGTCGTTGACATCCAAATTCTGCTTTTTCAAAATGACTAAAAAACAAAACAACTACACTGGACGTTCCATGAAGAACAGAAGGGTACTCGGTAGAGCGCATACCTCCGCCACGTAATGCATGATCCACGACAATAAATTGGGCCCACCAATACATTTTTGAAAATTTCAGGCTGTGTAATACGTTTTTGGCCCAATCTCTCATGGTAAGAACACTTAAAAAAACTTAAATAAATTCTGTATTCCAGATTTAGATCTTCACCAAAATCGATCAATTATCCTTGCCACACCCAATCTGCCCACCAAGTTTCGTTGGAATCCGTCACAACCTTTTGAGATATTGTTGTTATATAATCGTTTTTGGCCGCGAATCTCCTAAAGGTGAAGAATCACTTTAAAACCTTATCAGATCGGATCTTCACCCAAAATTTAATCAATTCTTCCTCGTCACACACCAAAACTGCCACAAAATTCCTTCCGGATCTCCACAACGTTTTGAGATATCCTGTACACAAAGGCAAGACAGACAGACGCCAGACAAGCCGGTAGGCGACATGGGTGGTCCGCTAATATATTGCTACTATTCATTCAGTTTTTGACGGATCGGGCTGAAATTTTTGAACAAGAGGTTGATTATAATGCGCATAAAAGCGCGGAAGCGCGATTTTGATTTTCGAAAAAAAAAATAATATTATAATATTTTTCGGATTTTTTCAAAATTTTAAGTCGCCGTTGCTGGCAAACGGTGGCGTCCATAGCAACGGTGGCTCAAAAGCATACAACTAGATTCCTGGTATAACCTACAGTCAAGTTTCATCAAATCGGTTGACATCCTCTGCCCCTCCAGAGCTGTCCACTTACCATACATACATACAGACAGACGGAAACCTGAGAATAACGGTAGTCCTAGCGACCACCGCAACAAAGCCGGGGATCTCCATGGACGCCGACCAAGAAAGACTCCACTCCTCCATCCCAGGCACAGAAAGGCTCGTCTAGGCATAGCAAAAGCTCACCTGGACAAAGATCCAAGCTTTTGGTCCTCAGTTCTGTGGTCGGATGAGACGAAAATGG
>CM068959.1:132651467-132669824 GCA_035128595.1 Eptatretus atami | reverse complement strand
CCTACAAAGACCTGGAGACCTTCGCGAAGGAGGGTGGGCCAAAATCCTGTAGAGACATGCAAAAACCTTGTGAGCAAGTATAAAAAACGTTTGGGAGGCTGTAATCACAAACAGAAGCCTTTTCCATTGATTACTGATGTGACTTTGAACTGATCTAAGCAAGGGTATGAAGAATTCTGGTCATGACTATTTTTTTGTAAATCTATCAATAAAATACCCACGAAACAATGTATTTCTTGAAATGTCTCTTGCAGTGATTCTTTCAGCTGTTTGTCACATTCTTAAATGTAACTTAAGCAGAAGAAACTCATTCCTCAAATAACACGATTCAAAATACTCCAATTTGGTGAGGGTATGATAATTTGGGCTTCACTGTAATATATTATATATATATATATATATACTGAAATGCAAAAGAAACTTACCACTTGTTTGAAATGTAATAAAATTGTAACAGTTCAAAATAAAACAAACCAACAATTGCTAATTGAAACATTGGCATTTATTGATGACATGTCAGTTTTTGACAAGATACACCATCTCATCAGTTTGTTCTACAGTACAGAACAGCACAGGGTGCAATGTCAGTCCCCTTTCAATAGCGTGTGTGGCCACCATTGTTTTGGATACAGGCAGTGCATCGTCGGCGCATACTGCCTACCAGTCTTTGGATGGATTGCGTGCTGGATTCTGTCCCACTCAGTCTAATGTCTGAAGCCATCTGACTTCGGACCATCTGCCTGTCTCTGCCTTGCAGTGGTGACTCTTGGCCTCCCTGATCGAGGTCTGTCATCTGCAGAGTTGTGGTGGGTGTCTCTGTCCACCAGGGCCGATATCGTCTGGTTGTGAACAGCCAAGGCGACGTGCCACCTCACGGTAGCTCAATCCGCCTTGCAGTATGCCCAAGGACACTGCCGTTGATCCCTTGACAAATCGTGGCATGTTGATTGAAATGCCCATTTTGCACTAGCCTTTTTAAAGCCAATATCAAGACATCCGTGCAGCTCTTAAAATCAATCCCGGTACCCCTTGGCTAATCACTGACAGTCAAACGGCTGTTCAACAGCTGTGCTATGAAGTGACCATTGAAGGTTCAAGTGACCATCCGTGACCGTTTTGGCTGACAGCAGGACAACATTGTCCACAATAAGTTCACACACTTACTACACGCAGTGTTATTGTTGATATTTGAAGGTTTAAAAGGTGTAAGTTTCTTTTGCGTTTCAGTATATATATATATATATATATATATATAATATTATATATATATATATATATATATATATATATATACGCACACACACACACACACACACACACACACACACACACACACACACACACACACACGCACGATATAACAAAACCCAATCACATCTCTCACCCGTATTTTGGAGAGAATAACCAATCAGCTCTCACCTAATTACCCCAACATGGTGTGGAATATCAAATAAATAAACTACCATGCTCTTCTGCCATAAAAGCGCATAAAGCAACCAAAAAAAGCTACACAAGGTAAGCCTTTTGCTGGTTTCAAACCCTATTGGGTTCCTCTGCAGCTGCAGGCATTTACCTTTTTCAAAAGATATAAAAAATGATATCCAAATGGAATTTGGCCTCGATAAGTGTGCCAAGTGCACATTCATAAAAGGTAGACCAAAAAAACAGATAACATAAAAATAGATTCAATACAACAATACAGGAGCTACACAACAAAGCATCAAACAAATACACGGAGTAGAAGAGGGCCACCAAATATATTTTTCAAAATGTGCAAAAATTACCAATGAATACCTTGTAGAACGAGCTGATCCTAAAACATACCTCCCAAAGGAAACAAATCAAAGCCATAACCATCTTGCAATACCAGTGTTCCAATACAGCTGCGGAAGAGTAAACTGTCCACAAGCGGAAATCAAACAACTCCATATAAAATAAGGAAACTCCTCACTATCCACAAAATGTTCTACTAAAAAAAATCAATGCATCCAGAATGTACGTACTAAGACGAGGAGGAGGTGGCAGCCTGATGGAACTCAACCAAGTGCACAGAGTGACGACTGTCGGATTAGCAGGGTACATGAAAAGTTCAAGAGACTCCTGAATACAATTTGTTCACAAAGCATGTACACAACAAACCAGAAAAGGTTATCGTCACTCACCTTGCAAAAAACTTCCAAAAACAGGTGTGAATGAAGATGTCACAGACCAAACTGAAACAGCAAACAATATAGACCAAACAATTTGCAAAAAAAAAGACAAAAAAAAATATAAGGCGAAATTTCAACAGATATATACGAACAACTGGGAGGGAGAAAGACAAAAGAGCAGGAAAATATATGAGAAAAAAAAAGTTGGACAGATTGGGATGGACATAGAAGGATCACTGAAAAAGAAGTGTGTTATGAATAATGAAAAAGGAGCGGATAGCAGCTCAATTGGGATGGAGAATGAATCCTTATAATGCAAAGATCAAGGACATACATGGATGGTGTAAAAAAAAATGGCAGGACCGAGTCATTCGGCCAAGTGTAAATTCTGCAAGGTAGAAAGACACACCGAGTCACCGCCTATCGGGATGTAAAAAAACTCATGTCTCAACAGCTGTACACACAAAGGACAACAAGGTTGTCGAGTAATCCACTGGCACATCTACAAAAACTTCAATATCCCACTTGCACAAACTCAGGAAACATGAACCAAAAGCAATTTTGAAAACAAGGAATAATGCTCACGTACGACTGATGATCCCATCCAGCATGAACATAGAAAACAAAGCACTGCGACTGGACATATTACTCAGATACAAAAAAGAAAGAAAAGGCGGCATTGTTAATTAAGGTTTCAGTAACCGGTGATTTTGGTCTAAATAACGTGGAAATCAATAAAATGACCAATATCAGGATCTCAAAATGAAGTGAAGAGATCCTTGAAGCTGAAGTATGCCAAATTGTACGCAGTGATAATTGGAGCAACGGAATGATGAAGAACACCTGCAAAGATCATACAAACATCCTGGGAACATTACACAAACAAACTACAGTTGGAGGCTGTCGGGGGCTCGGTGAAGTCGTGAAAAGAGCCCTTGGAACCGGATTATGGAGAGAGCAACGCGCACGCACGCAGCACGCACGCACGCACGACACACGCCACACGCACACAACGATTTGGGTGCAAGCGCCATGAGCTGTGACATCTCTGTGGCTTTCTCTAACACAGTGGGGAGCCCCAAGAAAAGACAAGCAGACATATTCGTAGCTTTGCGTGTCAGATCCTTTGTCCGCACGTCCACGAGATCAATAAGATGCCGCTTGGGTCTCATTGTGCTCTGCGGGCCCGGATAACGTGTGAGCCTCCATCACAACCCACAGGAACTACATTGTCTTACAAACGAGGTCCGAGATGAATGCGGGTCCATGACCCGGGGACAGTTCGCAACAATGTTCACTTATCACCATTTACCCCAAAATCAGACTCGAAACGTTTGCTTCCATTGTTCGCCGTTTATCAAACGAGTTATTACAATTGTTAGGTACCTAATCGCATTGGTGGACATTGAAGATTGTTATCCAAGTCATTCATCTTCTCTTGTTAATCATTTTCACCGATGCACTCATATTAATCCTCATTCTTACCAATACAGTACCAATAAAC
Organism: Eptatretus atami; assembly: GCA_035128595.1. Classification (NCBI taxonomy): domain Eukaryota; kingdom Metazoa; phylum Chordata; class Myxini; order Myxiniformes; family Myxinidae; genus Eptatretus; species Eptatretus atami. The sequence continues at coordinate 132,666,170 of CM068959.1, read as the reverse complement.
AATCTGCGCTACCCGAACAATTACGCGCCTCTCGTTGCACAAACTGAGAAAACTATGAATAAGTAAACGCGACACGAAACCAAAGAGCGAACCGAGAGGGCTTTCCACCTCAACCGTACCCAAACCTCAACTTCCCCTCCCCGAATCGAGACAACAGATACACCCCAAACCTCCACCACCCCCCCCCCCCCCGAATCGAGACACAGAAAACAAACAAACAAAAAAAATAGCCAATCGACAAAGGCTCAGCACAATGTTTCGACAACACTGACGTGCGATCATCGCAGACCCGGTTTGCAATTTGCTACTAATGATTCTTAACCATGGCGCGCACACGCCCAATTATAGACCTCCACAAAACTGCTCGGAGTGGAGGGAAGAAATTAAAACAGCTGATTTGTGTGTCAAAGGTTGTGGCACGACATTGACTTATTCTGAGCCATGAAATTCACTGCTTTTCAACGGATTCATAAATACTTCGAAATAAAAAACACAATATTTACAATTTGTCTTCCACCAGCAGAATCACTAAATCAACGGGAAAACTTAACGCAGATACGAATGAATGATGCACAAAGGAAATTGGCAGAGATGAGCAACATCTTTTTGGTGTGCATTCGCTCTCCAAGTCAATATACTCCCCGTGTACCTCAATACTGGTGTTCGATTCACACTACGTGGACGCGATACTTGTGTATGTAACATGCGGGGTGTGCTAAGATGCACAAGGTGACGTTCATCTTCCTCTCTCTCTCTCTCTCTCCAGTCATTCTCTTCCCTCCCATTCCCTCATGCTTTCTCCAGCCCTGATCAAAGTACTGCCCCCTCCCCATCTCTCCTCCCCACCACTCCTTCAGTGTATAAAAGGTGAGTTCGGGCCGGAATGTATGAGCCGTGTATGTGCATCTGATCCCGCCGTAAAAATGCCAAACTTCTCGGCACTGGAAATGAAGAGCAGCGAGAAATTTGAGGATTACCTGAAAGAGCTTGGTAGGAAATTTTCGAATGTTCCCTCTTGTTTTTTAACAAAATATTCCCACCAACCCCTCTTACGCCTTCCCTCCCACACCCAATTCCCTCTGCCCAGAACTTAACTCTGAAAATGTCTTTTGGCGATCGGGAACGGCTCCTCTATTGCTGGTTTTAACATCGATAACTAAACTAATTGTTCTAAAGTGAAAGCCACTACAGGCAATGAAGGAGATAATGGTGATTCAATTTTGATGACGCTGCGGTTAACCTGAACCAGTATCCCATGTTACTCCGGGAGGACCTGGTAGTCAGTATCTAATAATAGTCCCTTGGACGCTCTTAAGACAGCTTTGATGTATGTTTCATTGCAAATGGCTAACAAGGGTGTGCACTCCGTTTATATAGGTATAAACGTGATGCTCCGTAAAATGGCAGCGACAGCCAAACCCACGTGGAGATTCGGCAGAATGGAGAAAGCTTCTACATAACAAACATGGACATCCATACGCAGTACCGAATCTCTTTTGTGGTGGGACAAGAGTTTGAGGAAGAAACGATGGATGGAAGGAGAATGAATGGTACGAAACGTGTTGGACTAATCTTTTGTTATGGGTATTGCCAGTGGAACGGGCCAGGAGCAGTGTGACACTCCTTGGCTTTTTTTCACAAGATCTTGGCTATTCGTTGTTCACCTTGGCGTCTTGGATTTCTATAGTTTTCTTGGCGTATAGGTTTCCTTTTATCATCGCTTTCCCCGAAACCTTGTGATTCTTGGCTTTTTTCATTGGCTCACCTTGGCATTTATGAAATGAGGAGTGGTCCACTGGCCAGGAGGACAGCCGAAAGGTATGGGCACTCACCTTCAAGCTGCGTAGCCCGATTCAAACCTCGACCCAGGTATAAACTGTTAACCGGGTGTTTTGCACGCACGGTGAGGCATCATGTGAGAGCCTTCCATCGAAGGACGTTGAGCTGGAAGAGCAGTCTGCTAGCACGGTCGTTGGTGGACATTAAATATGCAATGGTGTCCTTCGCGAAAAGGAGATGAGTTATCGCCGACACCCTGGTCAAATGTAAATTCTGCCCCGACTGACTGCTGGAGAGCAACAGCAAACACCAGCATAACCTTTGCCCAAGGACCGATTCGGCAGCACCAATGCTCTGTCAGTGGTAGGTACATTTGACTGATTGATTGCCAATGTGTGAAAAACCCTTGGGGTGGAGTTTTGCCGGAGGAAAATTTCAGGTTTGGGGAGGGAGGAGGTACAATGGTTAGCCCGCCGCTGGTGCGGTGTCGGAGGAATATCAGCGTCCTGGAAGCGCACCATTACCATGAAGATGTTAATCCGACGCTCGATGTGTTTGCGCATTGGCCTTTGTACATCTTGAATAACATTCATACGACAAAAGAAAAGCTCTGTTTGTCTCCTGTGTCCTTTCCCGTCTTCGCATTAACCCCACCCCAAACCCCACTGCGGAGACGCTCGAGATCGAGTCATGGGGTTTTCAAGGCAAGTGGTGTGACCGACTGACTCGAGGGTGTGCAACGTTTGCTCAGGACATTTCACCTTGTCTGCACGCAGAGTTTGGTGAAGTATGAGAAAGACAACAAGCTGAGCTGTCAGCAGAGGCCGCTGAAAGGGGATGGGTTGGACACGGCGTGGACGCGGGAGCTGGTAAACGACAACGAGTTGATATTGGTGAGAAACTCAACAGCATTCAATGCTCATCTCACAACATCCATCCTGCAATATGTGCAACTTTCTGATATAACATACGTAGGAGAGTACATGCATTAAAACCACGCGAGAATTTCATGAATCGTACAGAATCATCATCCTTGCGACAAGTTCCAAAAAGAGCATCATATAAATTGTTGAAGTTTGTCCAAACAAATTCAGAGGTGATTTTCCAAAATAACCTTTATGTCACCAAGAACAGTTTGTATTAGTCGAGAGAAATCCGTATCACCAAAATCGAGACCCGCAGTGTGTAAAAGTGCAAAACTACAACCAACTCAACGTTTCAGCCACAGTGAGGCTTCATCAGTGACCAACACAGGCAATGTTTGCTCAGATCTAAAATACCTCCCGCAGAGATGGCTGAGGACCCAAGAACCAGATCACTATCCATGCCACTTATGCAATCTAGGAAGGCATTCAGATACGAATGCACATTGCCGTGTTAGTTCCTCGCGAGGCCACTCTGTTGCTGAAAAGGTCGCACTTTGTTGCGACTGTCATTTTTTGACAAAATCTCGAGTTGGTTATCTCTTTGCTATTTACTGCTTTGCGGTACTTGCATCGACGGTGACTCAAGAATGAGTCTACCGAGAATCTAATCGATTGCCTTAAAAAAATAAACTGGCTTTTACAATTTTTAGGTCATTTCTGCTTTTGAGGAATCTATTAAGAAAGAGGCAACCGCAAGTGACGTGTGGCTCACCTATTCTTTTTGCAGACGATGTCATGCAAGGACACGGTGTGTACCCGCGTGTACGTGAAGGAGTGAAGATACGGAATGGTAAATGTCTCTGATTTTGAGCATCAAAGGACATGAAGGAGAATCCTGCGGTCTCTTCATTTGGGAACATCCTAACGTTTACAATCTGTAGTAATTTTCAGTGCAAATATAGTGATTATATTGTAGCTTGTAATCTGGAGACAGCGAGGGAGGGTCGTGCCTTTTCGCACGACAAAGCAGAAACTTTTGTTTTACAATTTAATCTTATCTAAGGGTCAGTCAATCCGCTTGTTGAACTCTTGTCTTTAATGTCAAGGCGCTTCTACGCTCCCTCTGCTAGAATATTAAATGACCCGGTTTGTTCACTCGGCGTGCACTGTTTGTTTGCTGCGAGGCTACAAGAGCAAAGGTTCTAAGGTTGGCAGGAGCCTTTCCAAACAAGGCTTAATGGATTAAATCAGCTGAGAAAATGATCACAGAAAAGCACTTAACCAAAAATGAAATATTAAAAAAAAACAAAAACAATCGCATATACATATATACCAACTACAAGAACAGTCCTTTTTAAGGAAGGTGTGCGTTTACGAGTAGTTTCACCTTTACATTTTCTAAATGTGAAACAAATTAGGATAGCCACACATTTCGTGAATACGAGACAAATTGTCAATGAGACTGCAAAATCCGTATAATGGAACAAAATATATAAAAAAAAAAAAACAATGTTATCTAAGTAATCAAAACCATATTAAACATTTCAGATCATCATTTGGAGCAAATTAATAAATGCATGTATACTGGCAGGGGATACCAGGCGCTGCTCAGCTCGTGCAGACTTCCCGGCGTGGTTTTGGGACGTGTTTGGACATTGAAAAAGCTGTGGAGTTATCGCAGCATTGCCTGACCTCACATTCCAATATTACGCTTATCGTCTTTATATATGGCCTGACGGCCTTTGGTGGCCTCAAAAACAGATGTCAAGGCCAATGCATGGTAGCTTAAAACCATGACCAGCTGCTGAAGTACCCACACCAAAATTTAGGGCCTCCTGGTGATACGGTTTGGTTGTAAAAGAATAACGTAAAATGCACAAACAAACACCCAAACACACAAATACTTGAAAACAAAAAAAAATATTATATACATTTCTACTGTATAGTAATAAATAAGCAGGGCAAATCGGTCTTATGTGACATTTAACCTGCTTCCTGTGAGCGTCCTTCAGCCAATAGACTTGAGGACACGGGTGAATGTCACTTGAGACTAGATCTGCTCTTGCTGTTTATACTCAATTAAGCAGAGTACGTCTTGGTACCTTTTCTGGTTTGATGCACCCTTTTTCCTTTTAAAATGCATAATCCACAACCCCACATGCCACATCAGCCCTTCAACTCCCTCCAACATTTTCTTCACCGTTGGTCCAAACGTCCAGTTACCACCGAGGCCAGGAAGGTTCACGACCAGTCACGTCTCGTGTTGCCCAGAAGGCGATTCGTACGAGTCTTAAGCCCGTAGGACACACAAGCAACGTTGTTCAACTAACGAGCAAGTGCACCCAGGCGGCGTCAGGGCGGCGTCACGGATGGCTGATTACACAAAGATTTCCCTCGGTATTACCACTCCTCAATTTCCTCCCTGAATGCCTTCAACAGGAGGGGTCAACCGCTCCAAGATGCCGACAGTCCGATTTTCACCATCGGCTCTGGGGGTAGGAGAGGAATTGGGTTAACCCAATTAGGTGGACTTCAACTGCGGACAAATTGATCTATGACAGCCAAATACAGCGGAACTTTGAATAAAACAGAAAATGACAGCTCGATATATCTCTCGAGGCGAGGTAGGCATAAAAAAATGAAAAAGTTAAACAACAAATGAAATGGCAATTCTAGCAAAGTGGTAAGATCATAAAGAGTCAACCTCGAGATTAAAAGCAGGAGCAGATCCAAAAGGAAAAACCAATATAAAGACAAAAGACCAAAAACAAAAAAACATACACAACACATGGACACTCCGAATGAAGCAAGGGAAGCAGTTTAATTATTAAGATTAAGTTTAATTATTAAGATTTAATTATTAATAATTAAGAAGCAGAACAGGGGGAAACAGTTTAAATCTGATATGATTATGACGTACCACATAAGGTTACAAATCTTTTCCTTCGATAAGTATACAACAAATTACTTTGCTGTATATAATAAGGGGAACAACCTGAATAATAACATTTATTAGACCCCAAGATCTTGAAGAAATTAAACAAGCCAAAATTTCAAGCACTTGGTAGATGAAATAAGAGGCACTAAAACCATTTTTAGATGTCACCTTTATATCCGGTATCTAACATGTTGTGGCTCATTAAAAACATGACATTCTTTTAATCATCAAAAAATCATTTCCATTCTTCCCCTATCCTTCCGCTCCAAAATCAATATATATATATATATATTATATAATATATATATATTATATATAATATATATATATATGTACTAATATACATATACCACATGAAATGTCAAAAGCAGTCAACCAGACACCCCCCACCTCTCTCACCTGTGAATGGAGGGAATAACCAATCAGCTCTCTCCTTATAAATTAAATCCAGGTGGCAAGGATTAAGAAATAAATCGACTCCTCCCATGCTCTTTTTAATTTTTTTTCATTTATATGTTGACTGGTTTGATGTTTACACGTGGTACATGCTATGGGAGGGCTCGTTGGTATGCATTTGTCTGCGATGTCGCTGAATGATTCGCCAACAAGAGATAAACTGGTCCAGCAGCTGAGGGGTGTGTAGCATTGGGATTCTCAGTGTGTACCATCTGTGAACGTCTTTACAGCTGTGGATGAAAGCTGGGAAGGGTTACCTTGGTCGTCTTTCATGGTTGCTTTATGCAGCTTCTTCGCTGGAAGAGCATGGGAGGTGTCAATTTATTAATATAATCCAAACCACCTGGTTTAATTGATCAGGTGAGAGCCAAGTGGTTATTCCCTCCATTCGCAGGTGAGAGATGTGGGTGCGTTTCCGTTTTTTCAAATATATATATAGCCGATAGAAAGTCTAGACCCCCTTTCAGAGTTTTCACTTTTTGTTGCCTTCCAGCCTGGATTAAAATGCATTGAATCAGACTTTTTCCTTCTTTTACACATCGTAACCACAACTTACTTAAAAATAAATAAAATCAGGAAATTAATTAAAAATACAAAACAAGAATGTCTTGGTTGGATAAGTGTCCACCCACCTTGTAATAGAATCATAAATTAACTCAGGTGTAACAATCACCTTCAAATTAATTAACACAAAGTTAATTGCGCTCTACCTGTGTTAAATTGAAGTGATTCTGATTATTTTAGAATAAAATCAGCTGTTCCTGTAGATTTCCTCTGCTTGGCAGTGCATTTCACAGCAAAGACCCAACCATGACCAACCAAGGACAAAAAGCTCCAGGATGAAGTTGTTGGAAAGACACAGAACAGGTGATGGGACTAAAAATATTTCAAAGGCCTCGAATATCCTTGGAGCACATCAAACTATCATTATTAAGTGGAAGGCATATGGTAACCCATACCCTGCCAAGACCCCTCTAAACAGGGTGACCAAGCAAGGAGACTATTCAGAGGTCACCAAGAGGCCAATGTGAACTTGAAAGAGCTACAATGCGTTTATGGCAAAAGAGTGGTCAACAGTGTGCATGTGACAACAATATCCCAAGCACTTCACATGTCTGGCCTCTATGGTAGGGGGCAAAAAGGAGCCATTACTGAAAAAGCCCACCTTGAATCCCATTGAGGTATGCAAAAAAGAACAAAAAAAACACTCCAGACATTCTGAAACCACGTGGCAAAAAGTTTTGTGGTCTCTAGAAACCAAGATGGAACTTTTTGGCCGAAATGCAAAACGTTAGTTGGCGCAAACCCAACACTGCACATCACCCAAAAGAACACCATCCTACTGTGACACATTGTGGTGACAGAATCATGTTATGGGGATGTTTCTCATCAGCAGGGACTGTGGCACTTTGTCAGGATACGAAGGGAAATGGATGGAGCAAAATACAGAAAAATCAGAGAGGAAAACCTGCTGCCTCTGCAAGAAAGCTGAAATTGGGACGGAAGTTCACCTTTCAGCACGACAACGACCCGAAGCACACAGCCAAAGCTACACTGGAGTGGTTAAGGAACAAAAAGATAAATGTCCTTGAGTGACCCAGTCAGAGCACCAACCTAAATCCAATCGAAAATCTGTGGCATGACTTGAAGATTTTGACTGCAGCTTGAACAGTTTTGTGGCAGAAGAATGGGCAAATATTGCCCAATCAAGGTGTGCAACATGCAACCTATCCTAAGAGACTCACAACTGTCATGGCTGTCAAAGGTCATTCACACAAGTAATGACTCAGGGGAGTGGACACTTATCCAACCTAGATATTCTAGTTTTGTATTTTTAACAATATTTTTTTCGAATTTGCTTTTCACTTCGAAGTTGTGGGTTTAAATGTGTAAAAAAGGTGGAAAAAGTTGATTTAATGCAATTTAATTACAGGCTACAAGGCAACAAAGATGAAAATTTTGAAGGGGGTGTAGACTTTCTATATATAATATTGTTGTAGATTTCCGCCCGTCGGCGTGCGAGCACCGCGTTTAGCCAATAGCGGTCGCTTCGCCCACCGAACGGACCAATCCAGTCGCGGATTCCGGATCAACGCGGAAACCAGCCACGGGTGTGTTTATAACCACACCACAACCTTTTCGCGCACTCTACCCGCGCTACAGGGTCGATCGCCAAATCTTCGATTTACCTAATTATTCACGCGGGTAGGTTACCGAGGATTGTACCTCAACGGGACTGCTTTGGAAACGAGCCGCTTAAGCAGCTCGCTTCTTTTGGGATAACCGAGCGGGGTATTATCGCGCAGTCCCGTTGGACCGATCACTTCACCGGCTATTTTAAAAACCAACTATAATTCTGAGTGTAAGATGGCAGCTCAATTAGAGGAAGAGGATGCAACGAACAGGTTTACATTCACGACAAGGACATTTATTATATAAAGCACGTATGCAATTAAACAAGGCAAAACACGTATGCAATTATACAAGCAACAAGCTGACAAAAGAACTACAAACCGTCTACTTATTATGTACAGTCCACTTTGCAACTTAACAGCAGTTCCTACTTATTAACGGGCCCACGGACACACGTACGCACACACACACCCAAGAATGGTGACAGAGGCGTTTAATAACGGGCTCCAGCTCGGAGGACAGGTGAGCTGAAACACCAGAGCCTATCTCAAACTCTCCACCTCGTGTGGTCTTCAAGTTGTTCGGACCGGCTCCAGGATAGCGAGCTGGATCCAATCGCCGTGAGCTGCCGATCCTTCCGAGCATCCTCCGATCCTCCCGCGCTTCTCAACACGTGCTGGTGAGACGAGGCGCCGATCCTTCCGTCGATGCGCCGATCCTTTCCGTCGATGCACCGCTTCCCCAAGGAACCACCTCCAAGAAAGAGGTCGACGAGTCGCACCAAGCCGGGAACCAAAATGGAGAACAAAGAGCTCCACGAACCAAGAAGAAGAAGAAGAAGCCACCATCTCACAGCTCGACCCGAGTGACCAGCTCAACTCTCTTCAAGCAAAGGCGCTCGAAGCAAAAGCTCTCCGAGACAAGCAGAAGCTGAAGCTGACTGAACCACCAAAGCAAAAAGCCTCCAAAAAGCCTCCTCCCAAGCCAGGCTCAGCCGAAGCTCACTGAGCAGCCGAAGCAAAAAGCTTCCGAAGGCTCAACCTAACCCAAGCCAAACAGGACCCGAAGGTCTGCTGAGCGACTACTCTCTGCCGAAGCAAAAAGCTTACTACTCCAACTCTGAACACGAACAAAGAAAAGATCTCCTCTTATCCTTCTCCCGCCCTTCCCCGCTCCCGGCGTGACTCATGACTCATGCCCTCGTGCTCCATCCCCGCTCAGCACGGTGTGGAGGGAGTTGTTGACATCATGAATCACGGACGGACGGAATCCTTCTTCCTCTTCGCAGAAGAGGGGAGGGATGTCTCCATTGTTCATTCCCTAACTATTAAATCGATCCGCAGCACATCTAATCATTTCTGAACATTTAAACAATGGAAGGTGAGCTATCTAGGGAACAAGCACTTATCGACATAGCTGACTAAAAGAACCTGTATGCTGTGTGCAATCGAATTCCAAATTCGTAACAATATATATATATATATATATATATATATATATATATATATATATATATATATATATATATATATATACAGTGCTGGTGGTTAAGTTAACCCACGGCACAAATTGTGGTGACGGCAGTTTACAGCGCCAGCCCGGATAGCGAGCAGTTCTCCTTAGGAGGCGGACAAGTTGACCGCGCAGAGATTATAACACACATGGGAAGGGTAGGGCGCGGCACTGGCAGAATGACGGAGGCATCGGATGGATACAACAGACAGGGGGGTTTATATACTCAAACCCACAACAATACATGGACACATCAACTTAAAGAGCAGGTTGCGGGTCACCAAACATGTTCTGAAAATTTAATCAATATGATATATGTGCATTAAATAGTTCGATGCAAACTATTGTGGTTGCCTACACTATTGGAAAATTAATGAATTTAAACTCCGAAGTTGTTATTTCTCGAGGCTGTTGAAAAAAAACAGCCGCGTGCATATATGGATGGTGACGTCACGTTCTCCAAAACAAAGCGGACGCTCACTCGCTCATGAAGAAGTGTCAGCTTCAGCGGGCCGTTCTTGTTCGCTTTTTTTGAGCTTGCCATTGTCTATATTTATCCTTTTTTATTTTGAATATTGTAGAACAAAGTTTTTGGATATTTTGTACATCATGCCTCGACGTGTGTCGTCATGTTTTGGCCGAAAATGGCTGGAAAACGGTAATCGCTCTACCGATTCCCGAAGGAATCAAACATTCGCCGGCAGTGGATAAGATTTGTACAAACAAAAGGGCGAATTTCCCCCCAATAAAACGGGTAAAGAGACTCTTTGGATAGACTTGTCATTTGTGGTGACCATTTCACAGCCGAGGATTACGAAGGCATAAAGACATCTGATCACACTCTGTGAATATGAGTTGTTGGTTGACAAGTTTCTCAATCTGCTCTGTCACAGAATCAATTGTTGAGTGTAAGTGAGAAAAACCTTGAAATGTATTCGTAAAGAGAACAGGAAAAACACATAAATAAACTTTCTGAAAACACAAGCATGAAAAAATTTCTCAACAAATCAACTTATTGTTGATTAAATTACTTTTTTAACAGCATCATGCAAATTGGGCTATTTCATTTCAATTGTAAATAAATTGAATCAATTTTCCACTTTTTTTTCTAAATTTGGTAGAATATTTCCCAATGAGGCTAAACATGTTTTGGTATTTTTATGCCACAACAGTCTTTTGAAAGTTGGGTTTTGTTCTAACTGTTCACTTTTGTGTGGGTCAAGTTCAGCTGTCAGAAAGACTTCAACGCCAAGGCTACGGTGTATAATATATTTGGTCCATTAAATTATTGATTCATTCTATTTCTGACTCTTGAGTGACTAGAGGGTTAAATTATTATATCAAGTCACAGACGAATCAAACTTTACATTATTTTATGCATCGAACAAGAAAATGAAAATCTACAAACCATCTGTCTGGTGGAGTCTGTCAGTGTGAACTGCCGGGCAGTCAGTCCTGCCCTTGTACACGAAATAGGCCGTTTTCCTGGCACTTGCAAGTGGCTCAAATTTATATGGCTCAGGGCCAGAAACTCCATAGTATAAATTCCCATCATCCTCCGACTCGTCCTCGGCAATATCGGAATGAAAACACTCAATTTCATCGCCCGCGAAATCACTTCTGATTGGCATCTCGCCATTGTTCACAATAGCACGCTGTTTCCGAATGTTCACGAAGTTTTCGGAGAACGTGACGTCATCGCATCTTCGGTTAAATCCGGTCTGTTTTTCGATCACTGACAAAAGTTTTGACCTTAAAGTTAATTTTAGCATATTTTGAGTTTCAAATGTAAGAAATAATTGCCCAACGATTATTAATTGTGATTACAACCTTCCGAATCACGCGACGTCATCACGGACCAAAACCTGCTCTTTAAAATATAACACGGAAATTTAATGACAATATAATATTTGCAATGGAATAATGCAAAGTGTAATAACACATGAGAGGTAAACTAAAGTCGAAGTCGAGGTGCCCCTCCACACACAGACTTAATACAGACAAGGGGGAAACGAAATAAAGAAAATCCTCCCTTTATTCTTGCACTTAGCTTGTCAGAGATGGTCTCTGTGGAATTTTGGAATTGAGGCGCTTCGTCCTGCACGTGTCGACGCGCCCAAAAAATTGGTGCCAAGCCACTATTTCACAGTGGGAAAACGTACATTGGGCATTGTCGTGAGCGGTATTTAACACCAAGGCTCAGAGAACCCCGTGCAGCTGTTTCGTGTGTCAATCGCCCTCACTGACCGCTGTTTGACATACATGAGGCTCCGGGGTCCATCTCATGACCCAACCAAGAGCCAATGGCTAATGTCTTGCTCAGTACGCGAGCCAATTCGCCGAAGCACGAACACGAGAATCACGCCGTCTTCTTCATGCGTCGAAGAAAAGCCATTTTGTCGTGCCGAGAGGAAGCAAAGCGAGATCCTCCATCCCAGCCACATTCCTACACGACTACAACTGCCTCCCTCACACTGACCTCGTGTGTTTTTTGCTTCTGATCTCTCTCGACATCACACCGAAACAACCGTTTTTTTTGGATGAGCGTGGCTTGCTTGCATGAAACCCGGGCCTCTGTCTGTTCGGCACGCCTGGCTCGTTTGTTATCGGTGTGGTTATTATAAAAACACACTTCTTTCATGGTTGGTTTGGAATGCAAAAACGTAGGAATAGGTCACAGGGGGGCAATCACATACTTGGAGACTTATCCTTAATCCCTATCTAATTAACAGCGCACCCCCCCCCCACCACCATGTGGTGACATGTAACACTTAAGCTCACAGTTTCCCTACTTAATTACATCGAGATGTCTCCCACACGTCCACGGACCAAACAACTCGATTCAATCCTAACCTTCCCATGAAATTCCTCCGTCTACCCCACAACCATAGCAATATATAGGTATATGTATATGCATATGCATAGTGTTGGCTTAATGGTTAGGGTGGTGGGGCTTGGGATCCTAGGATCCTGAGTTAAATCTCACTTGGCTGTTGAATTAATATCAGGTGGGGTTGACTCTGCCTGTCATCCTCTGAGGTCAGCAAAATGAGTGCCAGCTGCTTGGTATCCTGTGTCGGAGTGGTGACCCGTCCAGGATTGTACCCAATAGCCAAGGAGACTGCTTCAGCAGCACCAAAGCTCTGCACAGAGTATGGTCCCAATGGATGGATGGATGGAATGTGATAATTACGAAACCATAAATATAACCATCACCTACGATGTAGAGGTTAAATGGCTGCATCAGGTGCATCATACTCCCCTCAAATCCTGAAATTGTGGCAAACTATCAAATCCTAACTTCTCACCTGGAGGGGAAAGTTAAGCACACCCAGTCATTTGATGGCGTATAAATGAACTACAAGCAATTACATTGTTTTTTGCCCTCAAAATAAAATAATAACGAGATGCTTCCCCAATTTTGATAGCACAGCAACCTGCAATCTTCAAAATCCAAGTTGTTGATGTTGAGGCTATTTGTACTATCGAATCTCAGATTTTAACTGCTGACAAACTCCAACAGGAGAAAACAAAAAAAAATTCCATAGTTTTGCATTCTGCTGTCATCAAGAGTAAATCTCCCCTATAAAGTTTTACAATTCATGTTTGTATACACACAAGGACGAAGGCACACACACGACAAATGAGCCAGTGCAAGATGTTAGGAGAGAGAAGCCTCAGTTTACATCTTTTTCCCAACATCCTGAATATAGTCGTTGACATCCAAATTCTGCTTTTCAAAATGACTAAAAAACAAAACAACTTACACTGGACGTTCCCATGAAGAACCAGAAGGGTACTCGTAGAGCGCATACCTCCGCCACGTAATGCTGATCCACGACAATATATTGGGCCCAACAATACATTTTTGAAAATTTCCAGGCTGTGTATAAGTTTTTGGCCCAATCTCTCATGGTGAAGAATCACTTAAAAAAACTTAAATAAATCTCGTATCCAGATTTAGATCTTCACCAAAATCGAAAATCAATTCTCCCTTGCCACACACCAACGTGCCCACCAAGTTTCGTTGGAATCCGTCACAACCTTTTGGATATTGTGTTTTATATAATCGTTTTGGCCCGATCTCTAAATGGTGAAGAATCACTTTAAAAAACTTATCAGCCGGATCTTCACCAAAATTTAATCAATTCTTCCTCGTCACACACCAAAATGTCCACAAAATTCCTTCCGGATCCGTCCACAACGTTTTGAGATATCCTGTACACAAAGGCAGACAGACAGACAGCCAGACAAGCCGGTAGGCGACATGGGTGGTCGCTATATAATTGCATACTATTCATTCAGTTTTTGACGGATCGGGCTGAAATTTTTTGACAAAGAGGTTGATTATAATGCGCATAAAAGGCGCGGAAGCCGATTTTTGATTTTCGAAAAAAAAAATATATATAAATATTTTTCGGATTTTTTCAAAATTTTAAAGTCCCGTTGCTGGGCAACGGTGCGTCCATAGCAACGGTGCTCAAAGCATACAACTAGATCCTGGTATGAACCTACCAGTCAAGTTTCATCAAAATCGGTTGACTCCTCTGGCCTCCAGAGCTGTCCATTACATACATACATACAGACAGACGGAAAACCTGAGAATAACGGTAGTCCTAGCGACCACCCAACAAAGCAGCAGGGTGAAAAAGCATAAACCTATAACGCATTGAAAATACCATAAACTTATAACTGTGTGTGGTGGGTCAGTGGGCCACCCACCGCAAGTTCATTTTCGGCATCAGAAACAAATGGTTTTCATTTCAAAGAATGAACAGCCAATCAATTCCTCCAACAGAATTAGAAACTGGTGACTTGCGATAGTACCTTGTGTGCAAAGCGAAAGCGGGGTAAAGCAAATTGTTCACATTTTGTGACGTTTGGAGGCTGTAATCACAAACAGAAGCTTTTCCATTGATTACTGAATGTGACTTTGAACTGATCTAAGCAAGGGTATGAAGAATTCTGGTCATGACTATTTTTTGTAAATCTATCAATAAAATACCCACGAAACAATGT
>CM068959.1:132602275-132612482 GCA_035128595.1 Eptatretus atami | reverse complement strand
TTTTATCTGCGGCCCTGGCCAAATGGCTTAGGACCCAAATTTGTAGCATTCCGAAGTGAGGTCTGCTCACGTAGAAAATTTGAAGGAATTAATGATTTCACAAAAATTGGACTAGTCGACCGATTTCTTCACACTTCCGGTCATGCTGGATCATCATGCCTCCGCTATTTAACATCCTAGCCCCTGCCTTAAATGTGCCTTAACCCAACTTGGGTAACAATGCTGACTGTGGGTCTGGAGAAGAAGATTTTGAAGAAATTTACTAAGTTGCGCCATTTGACATACTTAAAGTCATGTGACCAGAAGAGCTTGCAATTCCTTTGTACCAGTCGGAAGGCAAGTAGTTGCCTACAAAATTTCAGCCGAATCGGCTTTGCCGCGTATTGGACCGGAAGGAGTCGAACAAGGCGCAGGACGACTGAACGGTTGGGTGCACGATGCACATACCTATCTGGAAATTAAATTCCAGATAAGCTAAAAATAAAAAACTTAAAAAAAAGACCATAAACGAGACGCGACGGATTGCATGCCGACGGACAGACAAACCCCAGGAAAGAACACCTCCGGCCATCAGCTGAAAGGCATAAAAACAGCACATATGCCTGCAGAACTCAGACTTAGTGTTTTTTTATTTTATTTTTCTCCAAACATGGTGTCTAAGACAGTCTTTATGGACCGAGCTGCTAGCTATAAGAATCGAGCTGTATGCCAGATGGTGTCAAAAAACAAAGTGTGGAAAACATGCAGAAAAGGGTGGGAAGTAAGTCATAGGAGCAGTAAGTGACCAAAAAAAAAAAAACCCACAAAAAAACCTTCTAGCCTTGGGCACGACCCTGTTTTTCTTTCACAGTTTCGTTCTACTAGCCTACGACTCGACTACACCAGATTTACATGAAAAAAATGCATCAAAATATGTTGAAATACCGAATTATGGGGTTCTTTTGTCAAAAGTTTCCACATTAGTGAGAAATTATCAAAAAAACTGGAACATTTTGGAGGCGCGTTTAAAATATGTTGGCATGCTTCACCGAAATTCGGCGATTGCGTCTTTAAAAATAACGTGAATACACTGATCACAACTCAATAGCCGCTGACAGAGTAGCATGGGCTGGGGGGGGCAAATACGGCACGGACGAGCGTGTTATACGTGTGTTCTGCTGGGCGTGCCATGATGAATTGGCGTGCAGAAACAGACGCTGCACCGCAAGTTCCAAACATGGACAGTTTGTTGTATGCACGTCTGTTCGTCACCAAAATCCAAGATTTCATCGTTTTCCTTCGAGCTCCTGGATCAAATTTTAGGCAGTGTGCGGGAGCCGATGAAAGAATATATGTGGCATTTATCGCGATTAAGCAAATGAAATTGGTCCAGCTTTGCGGCCGCTGGAGATGAACGCATACCTGTCAGGACGATCTGAGGCTTACACCTGTTGGCGACTGCGGGGCCAGAAAGTTAAGAGGATGAATAAAACATAGTTCAACAAGGTGCCAGAGAAGCCGGCAGTCCGCATCATGCAAGTGCACTGACTTGGACTGCATGCCTTTACGGAGATGTGACAGTCAGTTCTTTCTATGGGAGAGGGAAGGTGAAGCCTGGAATCATGGTATGGAGGAAGAGAAGAGTGAGTGATACCTTCATCTCTTCTTGGAAGAGAATACACACCCTCGAGAGGAAGTTATGTATGCGACTGGAGTAGCTTTACATGTGCTCGTGTACTAACAGAAAGGAATGGTACC
Source organism: Eptatretus atami (assembly GCA_035128595.1). Taxonomy (NCBI): domain Eukaryota; kingdom Metazoa; phylum Chordata; class Myxini; order Myxiniformes; family Myxinidae; genus Eptatretus; species Eptatretus atami. The sequence continues at coordinate 132,610,745 of CM068959.1, read as the reverse complement.
TCTGCGTAAACGCAAAGTAGTATAGGCTTTTCAATGCGACATTACCAAGACCCTGAGATCAGGTATGCCCCGCAAATCAAGACTCACTTCATAAGCATGTGGCAGAGAGCTTTAATTTCCGCAGCTTGCTATTTGGAGGACGTTCTCTGCCATAGGCAATATGGAATTTCCTTGCACCTGGCTGCTCAGTGGCTGAAGATTGAAGATGGACAATCTTGTCATAGACTGGGATGGACCTGGCTCGCAAGCTCCAGAGGAGATCCCGAGCTCACATCCTGCCATATTGCAGCGAAGCGCAACAGTTGTGAGAAAACATGGCAGGTTCCTTGCGTAGCAACGACGGCTATGTTCATTTGCATGACTACCTCTGCAGTTGCATAAATTGTGTTCACAAGTACATGACAGTGCATGACTGAAGAGAATAATCCAGAGTGACTGGTGACGCAAGAGGAGGAAAGTAGAATATACAATAGACCCTCATTAAATTCCTGTAGCTGTTTGAGTAAACACACATTTGGCTGCAGACATTTGGTATCACTTGAAATATGTTATTCTTAGGTGCCACGCTTGAAATACTAAGTCAATGCAACAATTATCATCTTGATCGTTGTATGACTACTGAACAAAACAAATAACAAGTTGGGGCAAATAGTTCCAATGAGCAGGTCATATATATTAGATTTTATAGTATTATGATATATCTGGCTAAATAACTTGACTATTGGGTGATGTGGCGATCGATACATGTTTATTTAAGTTAAAGGACAAGTCCAAGTCTTTATCCTATCTTTTGTCCTCATAGCAGATGCGCAGTGACACCATCTATTTATACACCCACATTATTTGTTTTTTATAGATTATCACACCTCCTGGAAACAATTTTGATAATCTTGTTGAAGTAACACTTGGAAGAGGCAGTGATGAACGTAGAGAGCGACCAAAAACATGCAAATGATGAGAGGGCAGGTATAAAGTCCGGCCAAAAATGATGTGCACTATTCGCACAGGTTTACTCTCTTTTGCGAATGATTGTGCATCGAATCAAATTTCCAGACAATTCAAATACTTGATGCGTATGCATGTCAGCGCATACCTTGTCAAGAATATTTTTATTTCAGAATTTAAAGTAATAACTAACATACTCATGATGTATGTTTCATCAGTAGATTACCATTCTGGAAGCTTGTATAGTTTCATTTTAGTATGACAAGCTTAGATTAATGGTTGGGCCTTCTTGTCTTTTAAATACTTTGGTATTCTTGTGAAGTTAAATATGGTGGGATTTGTGGTTATGGCTTGTTATGATATATAACATTAGGTGATAACAGACATAATTCCAAAGTTTGTTTTTTTCTTTCTTAGTGTTAGGAGAGCAGAAAGGAAATTTAACTCGCAATTACTTCGAAAACCGTATCATTGAAATATTCACGCACCTGGTAAAATGATGATTGACATGAAAACAGTACCAAGGTCGTCAGAGAACTGAAAGAGCTAAAATTATATACCTTGGTACTGTGCTATAAACAAGCAGCTTGTACGTATCTATAAAGACTTGTGTGCGTTTCATACATTATGTGGTGAGTATTGTCAGAATCGGCATAAACATTCAAGCCAAACAGAAATTCACATCTATTGCATATTGAATCTGATTACTTTAGAAAGTGAGTATGAATGCTATTTGTCAAAAAGTAGGTATGCAGCTTTGTTATGATGAAGTGAAAGTCATAATAGCAAACTATAGACAATAATTCTAAATGCGATGGAATACACCTTTACGAGTATATAGGATTGGTGGTGGGCATGGCTAGATTTGTTGTCATCGAGTGGGCGGGTAAGATTATTGATATTCAACTGACGTATCGTACCGCACAACTAAAATCTTTGCTCAGCTATAGAGGGGGTGGGTGGGTGGGGTGTAGTAGCCACATTTGTTTGCCAATCGACATAATGTCCTATATCAGATTGTACCATTTCATACTACGATGAGCAACATTTATATAATTTTAGTATCAATATAGCATTAAAAAAGTGAGATTATTACTCCCCCCACCGGAGTCTCCGTGCGTTGGGTAGGGGGTTCTGGTGGTAAAACCAGCGTGACGAGATATGTGGGTGTGAATGCATGATCATAAATATTCTGAGTAATGTTATGAAGTGTAAATTTGAAGACTAATATTACACTATGGTCACATGTTCTGTAGGGAAGCCAGAGGTTCAGAATTGATTTACTAGATAGACCAAATTCGTTTCGAAATGCTTGATAGTTTAGAGATAAGTCTATCCCGAATGATCATGAAACAATTAATCGATTGACAATTTTTTTTTTTACATATGTCAATGATTTCATGGCCCCTTACAAAGATGCACTTCCTGTCAAAAGCACCAAACAAGATTTAAAATATAGCATTAAAAGTAATACAAATGCGCGAGAATATATTTTTATTCATCTATCTTATCCACTTATGAAATCTGTCCAATCAAAAATCCGTCCCTTATCTCTTTGTCAGACAATGTTGTCTGCAGGATTGGGAGTGTTCTGCGAGTACTAATAATCTTTAGACACGCATTTAAATCGGCAACGCAGAGGTTGTATGCGCCGTTGCACACACGTGTGTGGTGCCTATGCACAGATTACACACCTACTCAGTGCACGCAGTGTGTCGTGTCTCACCAAACGCTGCCAGTTTTGTACTATAGTGCTGTCAACTGTTTCTGGCACAGTAAGTCTGTCGTTTTGTTCGTAGATTTCTCCATAATGTGAACTTTTGTCAAAAAAGAAACAATTTATTGTTATAAATGCGGATTTTAGCATAATTAACCTCGCGCATCGAAGATCGGAGGTTACTGTTTTCACCCTTTCTGTTTGTTTGCTACTTACGAAATCTAAAGATTTCAAGTATATTGATGACTTCCGTTTCTGTTTGTTAGATTTCGTAAGTATATTGATGACTTCCGTTTCGTGTTTGTTTGTTTGTAGTTTGTGTTGTTGTTTGTAGGCACGAAACTCGAGAACGAAGAAGCTACCAATGTCAAATTATACAACGTGATTCAGGAGGGTGATGGCTAGTGCTGATTAGATTTTGGTCAAATCGGTCAACGGCTCAAGGTCACGTGAGTAAACATTCGATTTTTCATGGTTTCGTACAGAATCATCGTAGAAACTTCTGGTTTGCGTCGCTACCTTCTCTAGAGACAGCTTTTATTAGACAAGGTCAGAGGTCAAGTTGACGATTTCGTAAGTACCAGTCTATGACTGCTTGTTTGTTTGTTTGTTTGTTTGTAGGCACGATAACTCGAGAACGGAAGAAGCTACCAATGTCAAATTACATCACGTGATTCAGGAGGGTGATGGCTAGATGCTGATAGATTTTGGTCAAATCGGTCAAAGGTCAAGGTCACGGTGAGGTCAAACATTCGATTTTTGATGGTTTGGTACAGAAACTCGAGAACGAAGAAGCTACATGTCAAATTACACCCACGTGTTCAGGAGGGTGAGGCTGTGCTGATTAGATTTTGGTCAAAATCGTCAACGGTCAAGGTCACGGTGAGGAGTCAAACATTCGATTTTTGATGGTTTGGTACAGAATCATCGTAGAAACTTCTGGTTGCGTCGCTACCTTCTCTAGAGACAGCTTTTATTAGACAAGGTCAGAGGTCAAGTTGACGATTTCCGTAAGAGTACCAGTCTATCGATGCTTGTTTGTTTTGTTTGTTTGTATGTTTGTTTGTTTGTTTGTAGCACGAAACTCGAAACGGAAGAAGCTACAATGTCAAATTACATCACGTGAATCAGGAGGGTGATGGCTAGTGCTGATTAGATTTTGGTCAAAATCGGTCAAGGTCAAGTCACAGTGAGGTCAATATTAGATTTTTGATGGTTTGGTACAGATAACTCGAGAACGGAGAAGCTACCAATGTCAATTACACCACGTGTTCAGGAGGGTGATGGCTAGTGCTGATTAAGATTTTGGTCAAAATCGGTCAAACGGTCAAGGTCACGGTGAGGTCAAACATTCGATTATTGATGGTTTGGTACAGAATCATCGTAGAAACTTCTGGTTGCTGTCGCTACCTTCTCTAGAGACAGCTTTTATTAGACAAGGTCAGAGGTCAAGTTGACGATTTCGTAAGTACCAGTCTATGACTGCTTGTTTGTTTGTTTGTTTGTAGGCACGATAACTCGAGAACGGAAGAAGCTACCAATGTCAAATTACACACGTGATTCAGGAGGGTGATGGCTATGCTGATTAGATTTTGGTCAAAAATCGGTCAAAGATCAAGGTCACAGGAGGTCAACATAATTCCGTAAATTCACGTGGCAGATATGGAAGTATTTTTTGCTCGCTCGACGTTACGAGTTCGTTTTAACTTCGATTTTAATTTTGTCTTCGGTTTTTAGCGATCGCTTAGGACGCTAACACTCGGTTGTCGAAATTCTGGTAAAAATCGGATGTTTTGGAGACGTTTTAACATTGTATAAAAGATATTTCACTCGACGCGTCAGGTCGTCCCATGATGCAGTGCGCTCGAGCAGATGCGTCGTTGAGTTACGTTAAGGTTTAATTGCGTGGAGAAATGGAGATTTTTGCTTCGGTCGACGTTACGATTTTGATGGTTTGATACAGAATCATCGTAGAAACTTCTGGTTTGCGTCGCTACCTTCTCTAGAGACAGCTTTTATTAGACAAGGTCAGAGATCAAGTTGACGATTTCGTTAAGTACCAGCTATGACTGCTTGTTGTTACTTACGAAATCTAAAGATTCGTAAGTATATTGATGACTTCCGTTTCTGTTTGTTTGTATGTTTGTTTGTTTGTTGTTTGTTTGTAGGCACGATAACTCGAAACGGAAGAAGCTACCAATGTCAAATTACACGCACGTGATTCAGGAGGGTGAGGCAAGGTGCTGATTAGATTTTGGTCGAAATCGGTCAAAGGTCAAGGTCACAGTGAGGTCAAATATTCGATTTTTGATGGTTTGGTACAGATAACTCGAGAACGGAAGAGCTACCAATGTCAATTACACCACGTGATTCAGGAGGTTGATGGCTCGTGCCGATTAGATTTTGCTCAAAATCGGTCAAAGGTCAAGGTCACAGTGAGGTCAAACATCCAAAAATGATAACTCGAGAACGGAAGAAGCTACCAATGGTCAAATTACACACGTGATTCAAGGATATGGCAAGTGGCTGATTAGATTTTGGTCGAAATCGGTCAAAGGTCAAGTCACAGTGAGGTCAAATATTCGATTTTTGATGGTTTGGTACAGATAACCCTCGAGAACGGAGAAAGCTACCATGTCAAATTACACCACGTGATTTCAGGAGGTTGATGGCTCGTGCCGATTAGATTTTGCTCAAAATCGGTCCAAAGGTTCAAGGTCACAGTGAGGTCAAACATCAAAAAATGATAACTCGAGAACGGAAGAAGCTACCAATGTCAAATTACACCACGTGATTCAGGAGGGTGATGGCCATGCTGATTTAGATTTTTGGTCAAAATCGGTCAACGGTCAAGGTCACGGTGAGGTCAAACATTCGATTTGATGGTTTGGTACAGAATCATCGTAGAAACTTCTGTTTGCGTCGCTACCTTCTCTAGAGACAGCTTTTATTAGACAAGGTCAGAGGTCAAGTTGACGATTTCGTAAGTACCAGTCTATGACTGCTTGTTTGTTGTTTGTGGGCACGATAACTCGAGAACGGAAGGAGCTTCAATGTCAAATTACACCACGTGATTCAGGAGGTGATGGCTAGTGCTGATTAGATTTGGTCAAAATCGGTCAAAGGTCAAGGTCACAGTGAGGTCAAATATTCGATTTTTGATGGATTGGTACAGATAAACTCCGAGAACGAGAAGCGGACCAATGTCCAAATTACGCCACGTGATCAGGAGGGTGATGGCTAGCGCTGATTAGATTTTGGTCAAAATCGGTCAAAGGTCAAGGTCACGGTGAGGTCAAACATTCGATTTTTGATGGTTTTGTACAGAATCATCGTAGAAACTTCTGGTTTGCGTCGCTACCTTCTCTAGAGACAGCTTTTATTAGACAAGGTCAGAGATCAAGTTGACGATTTCGTAAGTCCAGTTTATGACTGCTTGTTTTTATCTTCCAAAACGAAGTTTTTGCAAGATATGTTAGTCAGTCTGATGTTTATTTTTTATTTTTTTATTTATTTTTTTTTGTTTGTCTGTAATCACGAAAAAAAAATTCTGCAGACCACAGTTTTCATTGGAAATTTTTGAACTTCGCATATCAGAGCCTATGGAGGTCCCTTTCAGGCCATAAAATTTGGAAGTCAAGGTCAAAGGTCAAGGTCACTTTTTCGCAAATCAGGGTAATCGACAAAACCCTCATTTTTGATAATTTTGATTCGGATCGTCTTCAAACTTCATGGAATATAGTTCTTGATCTGGCGCTCAGCTGATTAATTTGGTGGCGATTGGCCTTGACCTTCATGTGTTTTTTTGTTGTTTTTTTTTATTTATCTGTAATCACGTATAAATCACTCTGCAGAGCACAGTTCATTGGAAATTTTTGGAACTTCGCATATCAGGCCTATAGAGGTCCCTTTCAGGCCATAAAATTTTGAAGGTCAAAGGTCAAAGGTCAAGGTCACTTTTTCGCAAATCAGGGTAATCGACAAAACCCTCATTTTTTGAGTAATTTTGATCGGATCGTCTTCAAACTTCATGGGAATATAGTTCTTGATCTGGCGCTCAGCTGATTAATTTTTGGTGGCGATTGGCCTTGACCTTCATGTGTTTTTTTTGTTGTTTTTTTTATTTATCTGTAATCACGTATAAATCACTCTGCAGAGCACAGTTTTCATTGGAAATTTTTGTAAACTTCGCATATCAGAGCCTATAGAGGTCCCTTTCAGCGCATAAAATTTTGAAGTCGAAGGTCAAAGGTCAACGTCACTTTGTCGCAAATCAGGGGAGTCGACGAAACCCTTATTTTTGAGTAATTTTGATCGGATCGTCTTCAAACTTCATGGGAATATAGTTCATGGTCTGGCATTCAGCTGATTAATTTTTGGGTGGCGATTGGCCTTTGACCTTCATGGTTAACGCCTAAGGTCAAACATATTTGACCCCAAGGTCAAATTTTCAAGTTTTAGGAACCATATCGTGTAGTACCTCAAATTGAACACCTCGATGAGTGCTTTCTAGATATATCAAGCTTGAGACATTATGACGTGATTTGGTGACGTTATGAGGCAAACGCATATTTTTCATGGTTACTCTGTTAGAACGATTCTCATCGGAATCTCTCGTAGGCAGATATTCCTCAAGGAGTCGCTCCTGGTGGATAGCAGCTTTGTCACCTCAGTGTGACCTTAAAGAAGTCACACGTGGGTCACCTTTTGGCAAGATACGGATCACCCTACGGGTGACATTGGTTTTTTGTTTGTTTGCTTGTTTGTTTGTGAACAGTATTACGGAAAAACTCCTCGACGGATTTCGACGAAACTTGGGGGGGGGGGTTAGGTATGGTCCAAGGATCATACCATTAGAATTTGACTTGGTCCCCCCCCCCCCAAAAAAAATTGTTAGAGAAATTTATTTTTTTTTGCATTTCTACATGTTTTAAGTGATTTCCAACCCCCCAAAAAAAATGAGAAATTTTTATTTTTTTGCATTTCTACATGTTTTAAGTGATTTCCAACCCCCCCCCCAAAAAAAATTGTTGGAGAAAAAAAATTTTTGCCAACTTTTTTTTCAACAAAATTTCGATTTCTTTTTTTTTGCATTTCTACATGTTTTTAAGTGGATTCTACCCCCCCCCCCCCCCCCCCAAAAAAAAAAATGTTGGAGAAAAAGAACTTTAACTCTGTCAGCACTGTTGACATCATATTTTAAAGAATAAGATATAAGGTTCACTTTGAGTGACCCAGCAGTATTGGCGGCGGAGGTTTTGCACTCTCCCGAGTGCTCCCCCTCTAGTTTTGAACTGTGTATCTCGTAGTTCCTCGGACCTAGTGAACGAAACTCGAAAACTAAGCCGTTTTCAAGCGCTCGTCCCACGGCCTACTTTGGGCAATGTGGCGGCACACACGTACGCAAACAAAAATGTTGCATACACAACCATACCTGTAACCTCGTCCGAACAACATCCATTGGGTTCGTGACCACATTGGCTGTGGCTGCAGCGAGAGGGCCTGCAATTGCCTGCAGCAGCAGATGGGGACAATGTGCTGGCACATGGTTGGACAGCTGCTCTGTTGGAAGGCAGCAGAATGTATTAACAAAGCTGTTTAAAATGCAATAATATGTCATTCATTTGTCAATTCAGTGCACTTCTGCATTAATGTGGCTCATGGCAAAGGTAAGATCATCAAGTCCCATCATGCTGTGCATGCTGCAGCAGTCAACATCTTGAGAAGTCCATCCATCAATAGGGATCATACTCTGTGCAGAGCGTTGGTGCTGCCGAAGCAGACTCCTTGGCTATTGGACACAATCCT
>CM068959.1:132492175-132501999 GCA_035128595.1 Eptatretus atami | reverse complement strand
GGTCATTTAATTCAACCACCAATTATTTTTAAGGTCAAGCTTGTTTTAGGGATTTCGCAGGTATCATGCTCTGCACGACATCTTTCTTGTTTGTTTGTCTGTCTGCGAACAGGATATCTGAAAAAGTTGTGCATGGATTTGGAAGAAATTTGGACAGGTTGGGTGTGTAACAAGGACAAAATGATTAGATTTTGATAAAGATCCAGACAATAAAATTAAAAAAAAGTGATTCTTCACCATTGATACGCCAAAAACTATATATATATGCCATGATATCTCAAAAACTTGAACAGATTCGGACAAAACCTGGTGGACACGTTGGTTAGGTGACAAGAATAAGCCAATTTGATTCTGGTTCAGGTCTGGATCCAGATCCGGCCTATCAGTAGGGTATATGTGACCTGTTCAGCCTGGTGAAGGTATGCACTCCAAGTTCCCATTCTAGTATGTGACCTGTTCAGCCTTGTGGAGGTATGCGCTCCACCGAGTACCCGTTATAGTGTGACCTGTTCAGCCTTGTGGAGGTATGCGCTCCACCGAGTACCCGTTATAGTATTGTTACGGTTCTGGAAATTCGCAAACACCATAAAGGTCCCGTAGGTGAGATATATTTCTTAAGTAGTACATGTGTAGTTAGCCCAAACCCATTGTATAGAGGGAATTAATGTGATTCATTCGGGCTGCGATCCTTTGAGTTAGGCGTTTTTTCTGTTCTACCTTTGTTTTGAGCCACCCACGCCAACAACAACAACAACGCCAGCAGCAAAAAACCTACCTTCACCACTCGCTACCGCAAACCTCACATCACCGCCATTCCAAACAGCGCCATGGCCATCGGACACCGCCGAAAACCTCCACCACCTTCTCCTACGGCCATTCCCGCGCCACCTGTGGACGCCGAGCGTCGAGCTGTCTTCAGCGAGACACGCGAGACGCGAGTGCAGATGGCGGGGTTTTCTGAGGAGAATTCGGATCAGGAATGATACACGCCCACATCTGATCCACCCAATCAGGAAGCGCGGGGCGGCTTGGCCCCGCCTCCAGACGCGCCTGACGAAAATCGCATATGCAAATTTGAGGATCAGGAATGATACACGCCCCCCTTTTTCTCCGTCCAATCGGCGAGCGTGGCTCCGCCCCTGAGGTCGTTTGGATCCGATAATTTGCATATGGTGGGTTCCCGAAGCCAATAAAAAGGCGAGCTCAGTGAGGAGCTGAGTCAGTATCGAGCAGTGTCGGTGGAGAGTATCGAGGAGTGTCGGTGGAGCAGCCAGTTGAGCAGTATCGTGGGGCGAAGCCAGTAGAGCAGGATCGTGAGCAGTATCGGTGGAACAGGAGATCGGCGAGGCGAGATCGGTGGGGCAGACGGCTGCGGAGGCGAACGGCTGAGGTGGACCTGGAGGCTCGCGTCGCGGGATTCGAGCGAGCCAGCCATACTCCCTCCCCAGAGCATCAACAATTCCCCCTTTTCCCCCGCGCTGAGAGAGTGCGACAAGGGGCCCCGTTCCACCCACACCAGCAGGTGCCCACGGAACCGCCGTGCAGCGACATTCTGCGGCTCGCCAGGAGGCGCGGGTAGGACCCTTCGGTCTCGTGGGCCTGGCCGCTCATCCAGGTTCCACGCGCATTAGGCCCACGGGCCCAGTCTGACCCCTTGCCTGTGAGGGGGTCTTTTCTTTGCTTCGGTGTGAATGCGTGTTGTGGCGCCGTGTCTTGTAAGGTAGTAACTGTATAAGTGGTCCGTGTGTCGTGTAGTCGGTTTAACTTCTCTTATATGTGCATTTCTTTTGTTCAATGTGATATATGTGCGATCGCTTATTGTGATGTAAATACATGCTGTTTGCTTTACGTGTGCTATAGGTGTGCTCCGTGTGCCGGAAATAAATGTGCATTGTGTGAACTTTTTCCCGTTTCGCTTCGTCTTTTCTTAATTGAACCTCCATCCTGCTTCACGTAAAGGGTTCGTAGTGGGTGCAAAACGCCCGTAAATAATCTGAACCGTCGAGGTCGACGATAACACCGCTCGTTATCCCGATAGTACGGAACGGCCCGCCCCAGCGGCCGTGTCCGGAGTCGACCTGCGGCGAGGTACGATCGCCCGGTTTACCATCCGCGTGGGTACTTAGGTAGGTCGAATTTGGCGAACAACCCTATCCTACGCGGGTGGCCGATTGGCACGATTGTGGTGAGGTCGAAAGGCCCACCGTGACTGGATCCCGGCGTTAGCCGGGAGGGTCACGACTGAATTGTCCGTCCGGTGGCGAGGCGGTCGCGGTTCGAGTCGCGTGGCCGATCGCACGCCGACGGCGCGAATTCGCAACATTGGTGTACAGGAGTGTGATTCAAATCCCTCCCGTCTCCAAGCTAAATTCATAGGGAATCGGTTCAGGAGGAGCGACCCCCGATTCCCTCCAAATTACGAGCGATTAAAATTAATCCCTTACGTGGAATAAGATGGCGTCTCAAGGCGAGCGGAGCCGGGGGTATTAGGAATGTATATGTGTAGTGATGTAGAATCCATGGTCCAGGATGTAGACCCCGAGCAGGACATTGGTGTGCAGGAACAGTTTCCCCCAAACGAATCCAGGGCCCGAAATGGGTGCGGCGGCGGCAGAGGCGCCGGTGTTATAACACCTCCTCCCCCTCTCCACCAAAACCCCCGATCCTGGCCGCATCGGCTCAGCTGAGTGCACCCGACATGGCCCGGCTATTCGCCGTGCTGGCAGAAATGAACGAAAAAATGGATGGAAACGCACGCAAATAGAAGGGGTGAACAAGCAGATGGAAACAAACACAAACAAAATGGAAGGAATGAATAACGAATTGAACGAAAAAATGGATGGAAACGCACTCAAAATGGAAGGAATGAATAACGAATTGAACGAAAAATGGATGGAAACGCACTCAAAATGGAAGGAATGAATAACGAATTGAACGAAAAATGGATGGAAACGCACTCAAAAGGAAACAAACAAAAACGAAATGAAGGAAGAAATAAAAGAAATGCGGGGTGAAACGCAGCAAATGGGCCGGAGCCTGCAGGCGGGCATGAAGCAACAACAGCGAAGTGCGTAATGGCGACCCACGTGTGGGAGCGAACGAGCTGGGAGGGGTGCAACGGTTGTCAGGCCCGCGGTGAAGGCGGGTGAGGAAAAATAATTCGGAGACGTGTTGGCGAGAAGCGTGAAGGTGACGGAAAAAGTGACGGTAACCGAGAGGGAAAAATTAATTGGGGTGACGGAGACGTGCACGAAGGAAATAAAAATAGTGGAGTGTGAGAAAAGACTTCAAGACATGACGAAGAGAGTTGATAAGCTGGGACTGGAGGTAAAAACGGAGACAGAGGAACTGGGAAGACTGATAGACAAACACAAGGGCAAGATGGAGAAACAGTTAGAAGCCAAAGCAAGGTCGGAGTGTGCGGAGATGAGAAAAGAAGTGGAGAAGAAAACTGAGTTACAGAAACACCAGAACAAAGAGACGGAATTACAAGACGAACTGAAGATGTTAAAAGAGGAAAGGAAGAGAACAGAGAATGAAACGTTAAGGAACCACACTGAGCAGATTGAACAATTAGAAGCCAAAGCAAAGTTGGAGTGTGCGGAGATGAGAAAGGAATTGGAAAAGAAAGCTTCTGAGTTACAAAACGAGCTGAGGATGTTGAGAGAGGAAAGAACGAGAACGGAGAATGAAACGTTAAGGAACCACGCTGTACAGATCGAACAGCTGGAAGCAAAGGCCAGATTGGGGAATGAGATGCAAGAAAGAGTAATGATGGAAGAACGAATGAGACAGAAGAAGGAAATCGATCAATGGAAGGAAACCACGAGATTGCAGAATGAGGAACAAGAAAGAGTCCTGAAAGAACAAGGATTACGACAGGAGAACGAAGTCTGTCAGTTGAAAGAAATAACGAGATTGCAGAACGAGGAACAAGAAAGACAGTGGAATAGAAAACTGAAAGAGTATGAATTTGAAACTGAACGACAAAAGGAAAAAAATAAGTTGGAATACGAGGAGAAGTTGAAGGAGCAACGAATGAAGCAGGAAGGAGAAATGAGGAGATTGAAGGACACAACGAGATTGGAGAGGGAAGAACGAGAGGAACAATGGGATAGAAAACAAAAGGAACATGAAGCCGAGGTTGACCAATTGAAAGAAAAGGCAAGGCTGGAGTGCGAAAAGGTAGACAAAGAACAGCGAATGAAACACAAAAGGGAAATTAACCACATGAAGAAAACCATGAAACTGCAGAAGGAAAAACAGGAGAAGAAACAAGGAAGAGTAATGAGACAGCAGCAACTGAAACACAAGAAGGAGATTAACCAAATGAAGCAAACCATGAAACTGGAGAAGGAAGGACAGGAGAGGAAGCAAGGAAGGGTAACGAGAGAGCAGCGAATGAAACACAGGAAGGAAATGGGCCAATTGAAAGAAACGATGAGATTGGAAAATGAGGAGCATGAGGAAGAGTGGAGAGAAAACAAAAACTATACGAGTTTGAAATTAATGAACTGAAGAGAGAATGAAATTGAAGTCCAGAGAGATGGAAAAACTCCAGCAGAAACAGAAACTATAGATGTATAGAGACCAGGGAGATAGAGAAAATAGAGGAGAGACTGCATGATAATGACGGGGTTAAAGGAACAGAACACACACACACAGAGGTAGTGGAGGATAATGGGGTGAGCTCGCGGACTGGGTAGAGACCCGGTGTGAGCAGCTGGATGGCCGCCTCCAGGAACGAGGGGAGGAAGTATGCCCCCTTGAGGCGAATCACGACCAGGTGGGTTCGGTCGTGCCAAGCGGAGTTGAGGGGACGAGTGCTGTGGATAGGTGCACGTGTAGCTTGGGGGGTATAGAGCCCCGGGAACCCTTGTGGGGACACGAATCCCCAGTGTGGTTGTGCAGGGGTGTGTGTTTGCGAGTGTGCGGAGATGCGTGCTTTCCGGCACGCATGGTGTGAGTGAGACCCCCTGGGCAGGTGAAAGGTTGGGTGTGAGTGAGAGGGTCCGTGTGAGGGAGACCGTGTGTGTGAGGTCTCTGTATGTGAGGGAGATGTCGTCGGCATGCGTGAGCATGCAGCCGCGTCTCCCGGTGTGAATGTGTGTGTTGGAGTGGAGTCTGTGCGTCGTAACACGCAGGTGTGCGTGGGTGGAACGGAGACGACGGGACAGAGGGACAAAGGCCGGGTAGGGCCGTAGCTGTTGTGGGGACCGTGCCGGGTTCACCCAGCAGCGAGCGCGAGGTCCGTGCTGTGCAACGCACGAGACCCCCACGTGCTCGCTTGCGGGAGTGAAGCCCGGTCCGGAAACGCCAGCGGTGGATTTGCCGATCCCGCGGACGGACAAAGTCTAGGCAGGTAAACGGATTTGGACCGGATGGGTCTCCACGCGAGCTTGTGTTAAGCTCTAACGGGCAGAGCACATGTGTTCGCGTGGGGAGCCCCTCGGAGTGCGAGGTTTGCTTATGGGGGTGCGCAGGGTGACGTCATGGCTGCACGTAGGGTTGGAATCCGGCAGGAGGGTGAATCCCTGCCGGATGGTACCGTCCAAGAGGGACGAGGTACACGTGCAGCTGCATGACGTCACGGGAAAGGTGCAAGAGCGCAGGCTGTGAGTTGCCGCGCTGGTGCTGCGCATAATTGGAAAACAAAATTACGAAAGCAAGCCTCGCTTTCGTGGTGAACAGGATTCCCTGGGCAAGGGGTGAAAGACCCCCTTACCCAGGGCACAGGATGGAACTAGCTAGGGGGAAGGGTTAGCTTAGCTAGACCGGCTTCATGGGGCAGGGGTAAGTCCTCATGGAGCCCGTGGAATGGATTAGGTAGAGGGATTGTAGTGAGCTTAGGATGGGAAATAATTTTTGAGGATTTGGAGACAGTGACAGACTGTGGATGTGTAGAGGGGACGTAGTTTAGCTACGTATGGTTAAAGGAACGTGCTGTAGTTAAAGGGACGACGTGGGAGCACGAGTTAGTTAGGGAGGTAGTTAGAAGGATGGCAGAGTTCACGCGGTGTGTGTTGAAGAGTTGGAAAGTTGTGAGGAGAGTACATGGTGAGTGAGTGAGGCCAGCGGGTCTGTGTGAGTGGAGCGAATGTGGAATGCATGGTGCGATGAGTGATTGGGGGAGGAGTGACTCCCGCCCAAGGGACCCCGGGGTCAGTGTAAGTGAGTTAGTGGGTTAGTTAATTGACAAAATGGAGGTCGTTTTGCTGTTGGTGGAGAGTGTAGGCTCGAAACCTATTTGGAGGGGTGCAGGAGCCCTGTTGACGGGCTGGGAGCGTGGCTGCGAACGGTGAGTATCGCTGAGTGGGTACCCCGGGCACCGGGCTAGTCGGCCGTGGTAGGCCAAGGCCATGGGGGCCGGGGTTAGCGTAGTGGGCACGGGTGCGCCCGCTTGGTGCGGGGGCCGGAGCGCCGTTAGCCGCGTGGGCAGTGTCGTGGGCACGGGTGACCCTCGGAAAGGGGCCCGGGGCGCCAGCCTGCCACGTGTGCGTTTCAGGGGAGTTGCCATGGGGGCACCCCCGGTGTTTAGGGAGCTGGTAGGCTCGGAGGCAGTGTAGTGCCCGGGGGTGCCATCGTAGGGGATTCGGCAGAGGGTCGTGCCTGCCAAAGGGAGCCACGCGTCCCAGCCATGAGACCGTGCAAGGGCACGAGGGAAAATTCGGGCGAGGCCCGAAACTGTAAGGACACCAACACAGGCGACGGGAATCTGGGTTGTTAGAACAATAGTGTAAGCGCGAGCGCTTGTTGGAAGCCCCGGGGTAGTTTAAAGGTTAATGGATAGGGTAGATTAGGAAGTTACCCCTCCGCACCATCCATCCCTTCGCTCTCGTTGTGGGCCGCTGGACCCACTTTGGGTTAGAGATCGCTGAGATCTGGGGAGGCCATCTCTGAGGCTTGGTTGGGCCTCGACACAGGACGCTAGCTCTCCCTCATTCCCCTCCGGGAAGGAACGTAGGGTTGGGAGGTAGGCTAGGTGACGATAGGTTAGCCGAA
Source organism: Eptatretus atami (assembly GCA_035128595.1). NCBI lineage: Eukaryota > Metazoa > Chordata > Myxini > Myxiniformes > Myxinidae > Eptatretus > Eptatretus atami. The sequence continues at coordinate 132,494,997 of CM068959.1, read as the reverse complement.
CAAGGACGATAAAGGGGGTTAGGGGACGATTTCTAGTGGGGAAAGGGTAAAATAAAAACAACAAAAAAAAAAAATAAGTTGGGGCTAAATTGGGTTTTGCAAATTAAGGGTGGGGTATGGACAGTGACAGGCAAAGGCGATAGGTGGGAGGGAGACAGGTAGGGTAGGTCCGAGTCCACCTTCTGTGTGGCCAACACCACCGCACTCCCTCCACCAACCTCCACTGCAAGGCAAAGGCTGGCCAACTTCATCGTCTGCGGCTGTGTGCTGCGGGGCCTGTGCCGGCCAACTTCATCGGCTGGTTGTTTTCTGCAAGGCCTGTGCCGGCCGGATCGTCTGCTTGTGTTTTGCTGCAAGGCCTGTGCCGGCCGGATCGTCCGACGCTGTTTTTACTGCAAGGCCTGTGCCGGCCAGTTCGTCTGCCGGCTGTGTTTGCCTGCAGCGGCCTTGTTCAGCGGGCTGTGTTTGCCTGCTCACCTTTGCTTTTGCCCATGCCCACTGCCCACATCTGCGTTTGCCCCGTTCAATTTTGCCCCCCCCTTGTTCATTTCCATGCGCGCCAGATCCGCAAGCAACAGTTTGCAAGCTGCAGGAACTGTCCTGTTGGCAGCTGCAACACGGGCCTGCAGTGGCGGCCCGTGCACGCGGTTCTTCTTTGACTCTCACCTTTTTTCCTGCAGAGTCCATTGATCCTGGGCCATGGTTTAGTGTAAAATTTGTAAGTTAAGGTGTTAAGTTGTATTGTAAATATGAGTGCGCCCCCGGCATGTGTTAGCGCCGGCAATTTATTTAAGTCGTCTGTATGAGTGAGTTTGTTTAGTTAGTTACTCAGCCTCAGGTTATTTATTTGGGGACACGAATACCATGAATGTCGCACTCAGGGATCCGTAGGTAAAACGTACTAGGGGAGAACTACACATGATGGCACACGATAATTTGACGACTCGGGACGAGTCTGTAAAAAAGGGAGGGGGTAGTGTTACGGTTCTGGAAATTCGCAAACACCATAAAGGTCCCGTAGGTGAGATATATTTCTTAAGTACATGTGTAGTTAGCCCAAACCCATTGTATAGAGGGAATTAATGTGATTCATTCGGGCTGCGATCCTTTGAGTTAGGCGTTTTTCTGTTCTAACCTTTGTTTTGAGCCACCCACGCCAACAACAACAACAACGCCAGCAGCAAAAACCTACCTTCACCACTCGCTACCGCAACCTCACATCACCGCCATTCCAAACAGCGCCATGGCCATCGGACACCGCCGAAAACCCTCCACCACCTTCTCCTACGCCATTCCCGCGGCCACCTGTGGACGCCGAGCGTCGAGCTGTCTTCAGCGAGACACGCGAGACGCGAGTGCAGATGGCGGGGTTTTCTGAGGAGAATTCGGATCAGGAATGATACACGCCCACATCTGATCCACCCAATCAGGAAGCGCGGGGCGGCTTGGCCCCGCCTCCAGACGCGCCTGACGAAAATCGGCATATGCAATTTGAGGATCAGGAATGATACACGCCCCCTTTTTTCTCCGTCCAATCGGCGAGCGTGGCTCCGCCCTGAGGTCGTTTGGATCCGATAATTTGCATATGGTGGGTTCCCGAAGCCAATAAAAAGGCGAGCTCAGTGAGGAGCTGAGTCAGTATCGAGCAGTGTCGGTGGAGAGTATCGAGGAGTGTCGGTGGAGCAGCCAGTTGAGCAGTATCGTGGGGCGAAGCCAGTAGAGCAGGATCGTGAGCAGTATCGGTGGAACAGGAGATCGGCGAGGCGAGATCGGTGGGGCAGACGGCTGCGGAGGCGAACGGCTGAGGTGGACCTGGAGGCTCGCGTCGCGGGATTCGAGCGAGCCAGCCATACTCCCTCCCCAGAGCATCAACAATTCCCCCCTTTTCCCCCGCGCTGAGAGAGTGCGACAAGGGGCCCCGTTCCCACCCACACCAGCAGGTGCCCACGGAACCGCCGTGCAGCGACATTCTGCGGCTCGCCAGGAGGCGCGGGTAGGACCTTCGGTCTCGTGGGCCTGGCCGCTCATCCAGGTTCCACGCGCATTAGGCCCACGGGCCCAGTCTGACTCCCTTGCCTGTGAGGGGGTCTTTTCTTTGCTTCGGGTGAATGCGGTTGTGGCGCCGTGTCTTGTAAGGTAGTAACTGTATAAGTGGTCCGTGTGGTGTGTAGTCGTTTTAACTTCTCTTATATGTGCATTTCTTTTGTTCAATGTGATATATGTGCGATCGCTTATTGTGATGTAAATACATGCTGTTTGCTTTACGTGTGCTATAGGTGTGCTCCGTGTGCCGGAAATAAATGTGCATTGTGTGAACTGTTTTCCCGTTTCGCTTCGTCTTTTCTTAATTGAACCTCCATCCTGCTTCACGTAAAGGGTTCGTAGTGGGTGCAAACGCCCGGTAAATAATCTGAACCGTCGAGGTCGACGATAACACCGCTCGTGTTATCCCGATAGTACGGAACGGCCCGCCCCAGCGGCCGTGTCCGGAGTCGACCTGCGGCGAGGTACGATCGCCCGGTTTACCATCCGCGTGGGTACTTAGGTAGGTCGAATTTGTGCGAACAACCTATCCTACGCGGGTGGCCGATTGGCACGATTGTGGTGAGGTCGAAAGGCCCACCGTGACTGGATCCCGGCGTTAGCCGGGAGGGTCACGACTGAATTGTCCGTCCGGTGGGCGAGGCGGTCGCGGTTCGAGTCGCGTGGCCGATCGCACGCCGACGGGCGCGAATTCGCAACAGTATGTTACCTGTTCAGCCTTGTGGAGGTATGCGCTCCACCGAGTACCCGTTATAGTATGTGATCTGTTCAGCCTGGTG
>CM068959.1:132463304-132480824 GCA_035128595.1 Eptatretus atami | reverse complement strand
TTGTGTGTGTGTGTGTGTGTGTGTGTGTGTGTGTGTGTGTGAAATATGTGTGTATGTGTGTATATGTGTGTGTGTGTGTATGTGTGTGTGTGTGTGTAACTGTGTGTGTGTGTGTATGTGTGTTGTGTTATATGTGTGTGTGTGTATATGTGTGTATGTGTGTATATGTGTGTGTGTGTTGTGTATGTGTGTTGTGTGTAGTGTGTCTGTGTGTATATGGTATATGTGTGTTATTGTGTATATGTGTGTGTGTGTGTGTGTGTGTGATATGTGTGTGTGTGTATGTGTGTATGTGTGTGTGTGTTATGTGTGTGTGTATATGTGGTGTGTGTATGTATGTGTGTGTGTAATGTGTGTATATGTGTGTATGTGTGTATGTTGTGTGTGTATGTGTGTGTGTGTAATATGTGTGTGTGTGTATGTGTGTGTGTATGGTGTGTGTTGTGTGTGTGTGTTTGTGGTGTTTGTGTGTGTGTGGTGTGTGTTTGTTGTGTGTGTGTATGTATGTGTATGTTTGTGTGTGTGTGTGTTTGTGTGTGTGTATGTGTGTGTTTGTGTGGTGTATGTGTATGTGTGTATGTGTATGTGTGTGTATGTGTGTGTGTGGAAGTGTGTGTTGTGTGTATGTGTGTATGTATGTGTGTGTATATGTTGTGGTATATGTGTGTTTATGTGTGTGTAGGTGTGTTGTGGTGTGTGTGTGTGTGTATTGTGTGTGTATGTGTGTGTGTGTATGTGGATGTTCGTGTTCGTGTGTGTGTGTGTGTGTGTGTGTGATATTTCTGTATGTAATGTCACGTATAATATGTGTGTATATTGTTACGAATCTCCGCCCGCCCGGCGTGCGAACGACCGCTTTCACTAAATAGTAGCCGCTCGCCACCGGACGGACAATTCGGTCGTGACTTTCCGGAACAACGCCAGAAACCAGTCACGGGTGGGTTTTTAATCCCCCACGGCCCAGTCCGTATTCAACCGCGCGAATAGGGTCAATCGCCAAATATCGATATACCTAAGTACCCGCGCGGTAACTACCGAGGGACCGTACTCGGCGAAGGCCTGCTTGGACACGACCGCTTAAGCGGTCCGTTCCGTTTCTGGATAACCGAGCGGGTATTATCGCCAGACCTCGCCGGACCCGATTCTATTTATCAGTTATTTAAAAACCAACTATTATTCCGAGATGCAATATGGCGTTCCAATGGGGGAAAAAGGACATGACGAACGGTTAACATTCACACAAGCACATTTATTGTTTTCCACACGTATACAGCCATGCAGGTATGGAATCGAATAAAGCAAAAGCAAAGGGTGCTAACGACCGTCTATAAGCAATTATGTACAGCCACTTATACAGTTTTTACTTACAAGACATGGCGACACAACATGCATTCGAAAGCAAAACCCAAGGAAAAAGACCACCCCCACAGACAGGGGAGTCAGACTGGTCCCGTAGACCTTTATGGCGTGGTACTTGGCAGACCGAACGAGTTCCACAAGACGTTGCAGGTTACCTGCACCCTCGTGGCGCCTTGTGGTGTGAGCCTCGACGTCTGTCCCCACGGCCAGCTAGTGTATCCGCGGCTGAGCTCGGGCCTTCGCGTGGCCGGCGAGCTCTCTCCGCTCTCCTTACACGAACGCGCAGGTGCGTGAACAGCTGCAGAGCGGCGCCTCCAGTCCGCGTCCCCTCCGCGACGCCCGGACTCTCCACCGACTGCAAGCTCCAACGAACGGGTCGCTGCACGGACCGCTTCTTCCAAGACCAAGACAGACAGAAGACCACCAGAAGACCACGAGCCGCCGACTCTCTCCTTGCGGCCGCTCGTGCGCCCTTTTATTCCTCCTCGCTTATCGCCCGCCCTCCTTCTAGTTCCTGGGGAAGCTTCAGAAAGGAGGCGTTACCCAGTTTCCAACGCTCGCTCCTCTCTGTGTATCGCTCCGCCCCACTTCCAGCTCCTGCGGGAAGCTTCCAGAAAGGAGCGTTACCCATTCAATGCCTCGCTCCTCCCTGTTTTCGCTCCGCCCCACTTCCAGCTCCTGCGGGAAGCTTCCGAAAGGAGGCATTACCCATTTCCAACTCCTCGCCCTATGAATCGACCAATGACGAACGATCTCCCCTTGCGGCGCGCAGGAAAAACAGGCGGGAAATCCGCGGCGCATCGGAATACCTTCTTCTTTTTTCATGGCGGTTACTGGAATCCCTTGTTCCTTTTCCTTGGTAAGAGACGGTTTTACAAGCGGAGTGGTTGTAGTGTGGTTTATGGAGAAGGTGATCGGTAGTTGCGTAGCGGGGAAGGTGGTTATGTGATTGGCGTAATTGTGATTGGCGTTGTGGTTGAGGTGATGGAGATGGCGTGGTTTGTTGAGAGGCACGTGTGGTTGTGGTGGTGGGAGGACGGTGGGTCTGAAGCGGTTGTTTGAGAGCGATGTTGGTGGTGGTGGTGGGGTTGTGGTTGGTGGTTGTTGTGAAGCGGTTGATAAGAGTGATGTTGGTGGTTGGTCCAAAATAAACGATAGTAAAGAAAAACGGCTATCTCAAAGATCAACAGCCCTGTGACACGAATATTCCATTAAACAACGGTGGGGAAATCTAACTGAACACAGACTTATCGATCTAACTGAACTGAGGACCTTTATGGGTGTTCTGCGAATTTCACAGCCGTAACAATATAAACATGTACAGCATGTCACGTATAATATATATTTATAACATGTACAACATGTCACATATAATTGTGTGTATATAAACATCTACAGCATGTCACGTATAATATATGTTTATAACATGTACAACATGTCAATGTGTAATATGTGTGTTTATAACATGTACATATCACATATAATGTGTGTGTATATAACATGTACAGCATGTCATGTATATATATGTATATTAACATGTGCAACATGTTCCATATAATGTGTGTTAAAATATGTACAGCATGTCAACGTATAATATAATGTATATAACATGTGCAACATGTTACATATAATATGTGTGTTTATAAAGATGTACAACATGTCACATATAATATGTGTGTTTATAACATGTACATGTCATTTATAATGTGTGTTATTAACATGTACAACATGTCACGTATAATATGTGTTTATAACATGTACAACATATCACGTATAATTTTGTGTGTTTATAAAACATGTACATGTTACATATAATATGTGTGTTTATAACATGTACAAGATGTCACATATAATATGTGTGTTTAATAACATGTACAACATGTCACATATAATATGTGTGTTTATAACATTTACAACATGTCATATAAATATGTGTGTATAACATGTACATGTTCATGTGTAATTGTGTGTTTTATAACATGTACAACATGTCACATATAATGTGTGTTTATAACATGTACAACATGTCACATATAATGTGTGTTTATAACATGTACAACATTCACGTATATATGTGTGTATATAAATGTACAGCATGTCATGTTTAATATTGTATATAACATGTCAACATGTCACGTATAATATGTGTGTGTTTATAACATGTACAACAGTCAATGTAATATTTGTGTTATAAACATGTACAACATGTCACGTATAATATGTGTGTTTACAACATGTACAACATGTCACATATAATATGTTGTTTTATAACATGTGCAACATGTCATGTATAATAAGTGTGTATTAACATGTACGCATGTCACTTTAATATATGTATATAACATGTGCAACATGTCATGTATAATATATGTGTTTATAACATCTACAAGCATGTCCACGTAATAATATATGTATCTAACATGTACAACATGTCACGTATAATATGTGTGTAATAACAATGTACAAATGTCACATATATGTGTTTATAAACTGTACAACATGTCAGTATAATATGTGTGTATATATTATAACATGTACAGCATGTCACGTTTAATATATGTATATAACATGTGCAAATGTCACGTATAATATGTGTGTATATAACATTACAGCATGTCACGTATAATATATGTATATAACTGTACAACATGTTCATGTATAATATGTGTGTATATAACATGTCAACATGTTACATAATATAGTGTTATAACATATAAACATGTCACGTTAATTATGTGGTGTTTATAACATGTACAACATGTCACGTATAATATGTGTGTATATAACATGTACAACATGTTACATATACTATGTGTTTATAACATGTACAACATGTGACGTATAATATGTGTGTATATAACATGTCCAGCATGTCATGTATAATATATTGTTACGGAATTTCAAGTATCCGGTCTGATGAATACATCCACACATCCAGGTCTAGGCAGTTATTCCTTAAATGCAATGTTCAGATTAGCCCATCCCCATGTCGACTGGATCTTAATGTTGATGCGTTGGAAGGGTAAAGGATAAATCCCCTCTCTTATGGAAAGCTTTGTCTTTACGACAGACACGTTTACACACATTTCTTTCACGAGCTCTGAAACCCGCGCCCTCATTTTTTCCTCAGCAAATATTATTTCGCAAGCGCCGACGCCGCCTTTTTTTGAAGAGCACATGGGTCGTCTTGGTAAACCGTGCACAAGTGTGCGGGTGAGCTGGGGCGGCACCCGCGGAGATGGCTGGAGATATAAAAACGAGCGAGAGGTACGTTCCTGAAAGAAAAAGCGGAAGGAGAGGGTAGTTCTAGAGACAAAAGTGTGAAGAGAAAAAGCTCGTGGAGAGAAAAGCGTGAAAGTAGGTATGGTTCTGAAGAGAAAAAGCGGAGGAGAGTACGTTTGAAGAGAATATGTGAAGAGAAAAGCGGGAGAGACAACGTAAGAGAAGAGTACGTTCCCTGAAGAAAAAAGCGTGAACGAGAAAAGTGTGGAGAGAAAAGCGTAAGGAGGGTACGTTCTGAAAGAAAAAGTGTGAAGAAATAAAGATGTGGAAGAAAAGCGTAAGAGAGGACAATTCTGGAATGAGGAAAGCGTGAGGAGGGTACGTTCTGAAGAAAAAAAGTGTGAAAGGAAAAGCGTGAGAGAGGTACGTTCTGAAAGAAAAAGCGTGAAGAAAAAGTGTGGAGAGAAAAGCGTAAGGAGAGGTACGTTCCTGAGAGAAAAAGGTGAAGAGAAAAAGTGTGGAGAGAAAAGCGTAAGGAAGGTACGTTCTGAAGAAAAGCGTGAAGGAGGTAGTTTGAAGAAAAGAAAGTTGTGAAGAAAAAAAAGTGTGAGAACGAATAGCGTAATGGAGAGGTACGTTCTGAAAGAAAAAAGCGTGAGGAGAAGTACGTTCTGAAAGAAAAAAGTAGTGAAGAGATAAATGCGTAGGAAAGGTACGTTCTGAAAGAGAAAAAGTGTGAAGAAAACGTAAAAAGCGTAGGAATAGTTGAACGCAGAAGGAGAGGTGAGGAGAGAGCGGAATAACGTTCTTGAAGAGAAAAAGTGTGAAGAGAAAAAGCGTTGAGAGAAAGCGTAAGGAGAGGTACTTCTAAGAGAAAAGCCGTAGGAGAGGTACGTTCTGAAGAGAAAAGCCGTGAGGAGAGTATGTTCGAAGAAAAAAGTGTGAAGAGAAAAAGTGTGGAGAGAAAAGCGTAAGGAGAGGTTACGTTCTGAAGAGAAAAGCGTGGGAGAGGTACGTTCGAAGAAAAAAAGTGTAAGAGAAAAGGTGGAGAGAACAGCGTAGGTGAGGTACGTTCGAAAGAAGAAAGCGTGAGGAGAGGTAACGTTCTGAAAGAAAAAGCGTGAGGAGAGGTACTTCCTGAAAGAAAAAGTGTGAATAGAAAACGTGAGGAGAGTACTCTGAAGAGAAAAAGTGTGAAAGAGAAAAAGCGTGAGAGAAGAAGCGTAAGAAGAGGTACTTCTGAAGGAAAAAGCGTGAGGAGAGGTAGTTCTGAAGAGAAAAAAGTGTAAGGAAAAAGCGTTGAGAGAAAGTGTAAGGAGAGGTACGTTCGAAGAAAAGCGTAAGGAAGAGGTAACGTTCTTGAAGAGAAAAGCGTGAGGAGAGGTACGTTCTGAAGAGAAAAAGAGAAAATGGAGAGAACGTATGAAGGTATGAAAAAAAGGTAGATCGTGAAGAGAAAAAAGGGAAAGCGTGAAGAGAAGGTAGTCTAGAGATTAAGAGAAACAGCGGAAGGAAGTACTTCTGAGAAAAAAGTGTGATAGAGAAAAGCGTGAAGAGAAAAGCGTAAGGATGGGTTAGGTTCTGAAAGAGAAAAGCCGTGAGGAGAGGTAACGTTCTGAAGAGAAAAAGGTGAAGAGATGAAAAAGCTGTGAGAAAAGGAAGAAAAGCGTAAGATGGAATTGAGAAGGTAAAGACGTTCTGCTAAGAAGAAAGAGAAAGAGACGTAAGGAGAGGTAAAGTTCAGGGGGGAATAGAAAAGCGTGAGGAGAGTAACGTTTGAAGAAAAAGTTGTGAAGAGAAAAGCTGTAAGGTACTCAGAGAAAAGCGTGAAGAAAGAAGTTGTGAAGATAGAAAAGCGTGAGGAGAGGTCGTTCTGAAGAAAAAGGAAGTACGTTTGAAGAGAAAAAGTGTGAAGAGCAAAAATGCGTAGTATCGAGAGAAAGGTAACGTTCTGAAGAGAAAAGCGTGAGTGAGAGGTACGTCTGAAGAAAAAAAATGTAAGAGAAAAAGTGTGGAGAGAAAAGCGAGGAATACGTTCGCTGAGAGGACGCAAAAAAAAGTGTAAAGAAAAAGCTGAGAGAAAAGCGTAAGAGAGGTACGTCGAAGAGAAAAGCGTTGAGAGGAGGTACGTCTGAAAAAAATGTAAGAAAAAGCAGAGGTACGTTGAAAAATGAGAAAAAGCGTGGAAGAAAGGAAGATAGGCGTCGAGAGAAGCGGAGAGGGTATTCGATGAGAAAGGAACGAGAATCGTGGGGGTACTCGAAGAGAAAAGGAAGGAAGGTAGTTCTGAAGAGAAAAGCGTGAGGAGAAGGTCTGTTCTGGAAAAAAAAGTGTGAAGAGAAAAATGTGGAGAGAAAAGCGAAGAAAGTACGTTCTGAAGAGAAAAAGCGTGAGAGAGTACGTTCTGAAGAAAAAAAGTGTGAAGAGAAAACGGAGAGTAGTCGAAAAAGGAAGATAAAATCGAACGAAAGGAAGGATACTGAAACTGATACTGAAGAAAGTGGAAAAAAGCTGAGGAGAGGTACGTTCTGAAGAAAAAAGTGACAGAGAAAACGTGAGGAAGGTACGTCGAAGAAAAGTTCGTGAAGAGAAAACTAGAAGTGTTCTGAAAGAAAAGAGAAAAAACGTGAGAAGAAAAGCGTAAGGAAAGGTACGTCTTGAAAAGCTAAGAAAGTTATAAGAAAAACGTGAGGAGAGGTACGTTCTGAAAGAAAAGCTGGAAGAAAAAAAGTGTGGAGAGAAAAGCGTAAGAGACGCGAGAAGGTACGGAGAGTTTCTGAAAAAAAAATGAAAGAAAAGTTAGAAACGAAGAGAGGTACGTTCTGAAAGAAAAGCGTAGGAAGTCGTGAGAGTAAGGTGAGTGGTACTGAAGGAAAAAAAGTGTGAAGAGACAAAAGTGTGGAGGAGAAAAGCGTAAGGAGAGGTACGTTCTGAAGAGAAAAGCGTGAGGAGAAGGTACGTTCTGAGAAAAAAAGTGTGAGAAGAAAAGCGTGAAGGAGAGGTACGTTCTGAAGAGAAAAAGTGTGAAGAGAAATCGTGGGAGAGAAAAGCGTAGGAGAGGTACGTTCTGAAGAGAAAGCGTGAAGGAGAGGTACGTTCTGAAGAAAAAAAGTGTGAAGAGAAAAGCATGAGGAGACAGGTACGTTCTGAAGAGAAAAGTGTGAAGAGAAAAGCGTGAGGAGAGGACGTTCTGAAGAAAAAAGAGTGTGAGAGAAAAGCGTGAGGAGAGGTACGTTCTGAAGGAAAAGTGTGAAGAGAAAAGCGTGGAGAGGAAAAGCGTAAGGAGAGGTACGTTCTGAAGAGAAAAAGCGTAAGGGAGAAGGTAGCTTCTGAAGAGAAAAAGCGTGAGGAAGAGGTAACGTTCTGAAGAAAAAAACGTGTGAAAGAGAAGTGTGGAGAGAAAAGCGTTTAAGGAGAGGTACGTTTCTGAGAGAAAAGCGTGAGGAGAGGTACGTTCTGAAAGAAAAAAAGTTGAAGACAGGAAAAAGTTGAAGAAAGCGTAAGAGAGGTACGTTCTGAAGAGAAAAGCGTGAGAGAGGTACGTTCCTGGAAAGAGAAAAGCGTGAGGAGAGGTAATCGTTCTGAGAAAAAAATGTGAAGAGAAGCGTGAAGGAGAGGTAACGTTCCTGAAGAGAAAAAGTGTGAAGAGAAAAGCGTGGAAAAGAAAAGCGTAAGGAGAGGTACGTTCTGAAGAGAAAGCGTGAGGGAGCGGTACGTTCTGAAAGAGAAAAATGTGAAGAGAAAAAGCGTTGAGGAAAGCGTAAGGAGGAGTACGTTCTGAATTAGAAAAGCGTAAGGAGAGGTACGTTCTGAAAGAGAAAAGCGCCCCGTTTGAGGGAAGGGAAAAGGGTTTTTTTTTTTTTTAATGTTTTTTTTTTTTTTTTCTGAAGAAAAAAAGTGTGAAGAGAAAAAGTGTGGAAAGAAAAAGCGTAAGGAGAGTACGTTCTGAAGAGAAAAGCGTGGAGAGAAGGTTACGTTCTGAAGAAAAAAAGTGTGAAGAAGAAAAAGTGTGGAGAGAAAAAAGCGTAAGGAGAGGTACGTTCTGAAGAGAAAAGCGTGAGGAGAGGTACGTTCTGAAGAAAGAAAAGCGTGAAAGGAAGAGGGTACGTTCTGAAGAAAAAAGTGTGAAAGAGAAAGCGGAGGAGAGGTACGTTCCTGAAGAGAAAAAGTGTGATAGAGAAAAGCGTAGAGAGACAAGCGTAAGGAGAGGTACGTTCTGAAGAGAAAAGGCGTGAGGGAGAGTACGTTCTTGAAGAGAAAAAGTGTGTTAAGAGAAAAAGCGTTGAGAGAAAGAGCGTAAGGAGAGGTACGTTCTGAAGAGAAAAGCGTAAGGAGAAGGTACGTTTTGAAGAGAAAAGCGTGAGGAGAGGTATTTCTGAAGAAAACAGTGTGAAGAGAAAAAGTGGTGGAGAGAAAAGCGTAGGAGAGGTTTACGTTCTGAGAGAAAGCGTGAGGAGAGGTACGTTCTGAAGAGAAAAAGTGTGAAGGAAAAATCGTGGAGAGAAAAAGCGTAAGGAGAGGTACGTCTGAAGAGAAAAGCGTGAGGAGAGGTACGTTCTTGAAGAAAAAAAGTGTGAGAGAGAAAAGCGTGAAGAGAGGTACGTTCGAAGAAAAAAAGGTGTGAAGAGAAAAAGTGTGGAGAGAAAGCGTGAAAGAGAGGTACGTTCTGAAGAAAAAAAAGTGTGAAGAGAAAAGCGTGAGGAGAGGTACGTTCTGAAGAGAAAAAGCGTGAAGAAAAAAAGTGTGGAAGAAAAAGCGTAAGGAGAGGTACGTTCTGAAAGAAAAAGCGTTAATGAGAAAAATGTGGAGAGAAAAGCGGCAGGAGAGGTACGTTCTGAGAGAAAAAAGTGTGAAGAGAAAAAAAGCGTGGAGAGAAAAGCGTAAGGAGATGGTACGTTCTGAAAGAGAAAAAGCGTGAGGAGAAGGTACGTTTCGAAGAAAAAAAAGTGTGAAGAGAAAAAGTGGTGGAGAAAAAAGCGTAGGAGAGGTACGTTCTGGAAGAGAAAAGCGTGAGGAGAGGTACGTTCTGAAGAGAAAAGCGTGAGGAGAGGTCGTTCTGAAAGAGAAGCGTGAGGAGAGGTCGTTCTGAAGAGAAAAGCGGAGGAGAGGTAGTTCTGAAGAGAAAGCGTGAGGAGAGGTACCGTTCTGAAGAAAAAAAGTGTGAAGAGAAAAGCGTGAGGGAGAAGGTACGTTCTGAAGAGAAAAAAGTGTGAAGGAAAAAGCGTGGAAGAGAAAGCGTAAGAGAGGTACGTTCTGGAAGAGAAAAGCGTGAGGAGAGGTACGGTTCTGAAGAGAAAAAGTGTGAAGAGAAAAATCGTGGAGAGACACAGCGTAAGGGAGGTACGTTCTGAAGAGGAAAAGCGTAAGGAGAGGTACGTTCTGAAGAGAAAGCGTGGGAGAGGTATTTCTGAAGAAAAAAAAAGCGTGAGGGAAAAAGCGAGGAAAAAAGAAAAAAGCGAAAGGATGAGAGGAAAGCAAAAGGGCGAAGAAGGAGCAAGAAGTGGGTGTCTGACCAGCGGCCAACGAGACAATTCGTCTTCCAGTGCCCGCAAGCGAGCGTGTGGGTGTGAGCAGCGCCGCCAAACAAGTGAGGCACGGTCGCGGTCCAACAACAACACCACAGGGTCTAAACCCTACGACGAAACGATCTCGGTGCCCTCCCAGAACATTCGACTGGCGTTCAAGGCTGCAACAGCGAGAGGTGCACGGCAAGGCTGGATGCTGGCGACGGACGTGACACGCACCGCATTTCAAAGACGTTTTTCGCTTCAGGACGACTTTTCTGGTTGAGCGAGATGATTCTCTTCCCTCCCCCCCCCCGCCTGAATGAATCTGCTGGGTACCATGTCTGTGTTTAGCTGTAGTCAACCCCCGATCAACTGCTGACATCCCAAACGCGGTTGGGGGGAAATGTTGATGAGAATGTTGAAAACAAATGCGCAAAGAAATGAATGCGAATATGCAAGCGATGGGGAAATAAGATGAAAACGAGCACGAAAGCATCAGGGACGATATGCAACCCAAACGGGTGAATGCAGTGCCATGGGGCGAAGCCTGAATGCAGACATACAGGCATGGGGAGAGGAAACGCGGACCGCGGGCGAAGAAAAATGGCGACACCGACGTGGCAGTATGATCGAACCAACGACGAGGGAGTGCAACGGCTGTCCGGCCCGGCGATGGAGACGGGTGTAGGTCATGAACGAGAGACGCCGTCAACGGTGAATTGGGAGAACGGGGATGTGTAGGGTGAGACACGAGGGGTGACGAGAGAAATAAAAGAGGGTTGACTGAAACGTGTAAGGGCGAGACACGAGGAGACGACCAGAAGAACAACATAAGATAGCGGAAATAAAAACAAGAGACACGGGAGATTAGAGGGTGAATTGGACGAAAACAAAAAGACGAGCACAACACACGTGGGGTAGTGGAGGCAATGAGGGTGGAGGCTTGGGAAATGTGTGTGACACGGTGCGAGCAGCAGTATAGCCTCCTTCGAAACGACGGGAGACGCTATGCCCCTGAACGGATCACGACCAGTTGGGTCCGGTCGAGCTGTGCGAGGTTAAAGGGGGCGAGGTGCTGTGAATGGGTACAAACGCGGAGCTTGGGGGGTAATGGAAACCCCGGTATTGGCTTGTGTGGCGCGAAATTCCCAGCGTGATTATCTCGGTATGTGTGGTTAAGGGTGTGTCGAAAGGTGAATATGGGTACGAGTGTGTTCGAGTGGTGTGCAGTAAATGGTCCGAGTGTCACGGCGTGCCGGAGTGCACAGCATGGGGAAATGGACGGACACGGTTCAGATGGAGACGGGAACAGGAGCCGAATGGGCCACTTGTAGTTATTGGTGGAAATCGCGCGGTTTCGCAGAACGTGGCGTCCAAGGTCTGTTCCTCATTTCGGAGCGGCCTGGGCAGAGCGAAGACTCAAAAGCCGGGGCGTGAAAGTCCCGCGTTTCGAAAAAAGACCGTCGCGCGCGGTTAAATGGCGAAGAGTGTTTAGGTGAATTCGAACAGGGGGTTTTTTCCATGTGCGCGCGGGCACGTTCTGGGCACTACGTGGTGCATCCGCGTGTCCTGTTTTCGCGGGGCGCGGCGGAGCGGGTTCCCGGGACGAAACGCGCGGCACAGAGCCAGATGCAGGCTAGGTGCGCGTGTGACGTCTCACCGGGAATCCTCGCGGCACAAATGCCGGAGAAACGGCGCATGTCGTCCCCACGTGGGGAATTCCTGCGAGCGAGCGCTTGGATGGAATTGGCGGGGTGGAACGTCATGACCGCAACGGCTCGGCCGTTGAGGGGACGTTGTAAGCCCAGACGACGAACGGGCGTGCCGAAAAACCTCCACCATGGAGGTGTAGAAAAACAAGGAAAGGAAAAAGCCTCGCTTCAGGTCACGGCCCGAGCAGGGATGTGGCAGGCATTCTGAGTTTGGGCACAGGAAGACTAGCCTAGGTGGGATAGGGTTAGCTTAGACTAGACCGGCTTCTGCAGGTGCCATGGACCCGTGGAATGGGTTAGTTGAGGGATTGTATAGTTTAGATGAATGAATTTTTGAGGATTTTGGAGACATGACAGACAGTGAATTGGAGTGTAGTGGGGAAGTAAGTTTAGCTACGTAGTGTTAAAATGGAACGTGCCGTGAGTTAACGGGAGACGTGGGAGCACCTGAGTATAGGGATGTAGTTAGAAGGATGGCAGTAGTCAGGTGATGTGGCGAGTTGGAAACAGATTGTGAGAGTCATGTGCTGAGTGAGGGCCAGCGGGTCTGTGTGAAGTGAGGGCGAATGTGGAATGCATGGTCGATGACGTGATTGGGGGGAGGAGTGATCCAGCCCAAGGGACCCCGGGGTCAGATGTAAAATCAGTTAGTGGGTAGAAATGACAAAATGGAGGTCGTTTTGGCTGTTGTGGAGTGTAAGGCCTCGAAACCCGTATTTGGAGGGGTGCAGGAGTCCTGTTGGACGGGCTGGAGCGTGGTGCGAACGGTGAGTATCGCTGAGTGGGTACCCCGGGCACCTGAGCTGTCGGCCGTGGTAGGCGCAAAGGGCCCAAGGACGGGCCGGTAGCGTAGTGGGCACGGGTGGCGCCCGCATGAAGCGGGGCCCGAGCGCCAAGAGCGCGCGTGGGCTAGTGTCCGTGGGCACGGGACGCCTGGGAAAGGGGCCGGGGCGCCAGCCTGCCAGCCATGAGCGTTCAGGGGGAGTAGCCATGGGGGCACTCCCAGTTGTAGGGACTGGTAGGCTCGGAGGCAGTGTAGGCCGGGGGTGCCAATCGTTAGGAGGATTCGGCAAGAGGGTAGTGCCTGCCAAAGGGAGCCACGCGCCGCCAACCATAACCGTGCAAGGCACGAGGGAAAATTCGAAGGCGAAGGCCCGAAACTTGGAAGGACCAAACAGGCGCGAAAACGGGGAAATCTTGGGGGGTTTGTGTAAAACCAAAAGTTAAGATTTTTTTTGAGTACGCTTGTTGTTTGAAGCCCGGCGGTTTAAGTGTGTATAAGTATGTGATGGGTAAGATAGGGAATGTACCATCTCGCACCATGCCATTCCCTTCGCTCTCTGTGTGGGCCGCTGGAACCACCTTGGAGAGAGATCGCTGAGACTGGGGAGGCCATTCTGAGGCTTTATTGGGCCTCGACACAGGACGCACCCTCCTCATTCCCTCTCGCAGGAAGGAACGTAGGGGTTGGGAGTAGGCTAGTGATACATAGGTTAGCCGGACAAAGGACGATAAAGGGGGTTGGGGAGACGATTTAATGGAAAGGGAAAATAAAAAATAACAAAAAAAAAAAATAAGTGGGGGCTCAATATTGGTGTTGTGCAAATAAGGGGTGGGGGTATGGAGCCAGAGACAGGCAAAGGCGGATAGGTGGGAGGGAGACTTGTAGGCTAGGTCCGAGTCCGACCTCCTGTGAGGCAGCACCACCGCACTCCCCTCCCAGAACGAGAGAGGCCCGGCCAGCTTCAAACCTGCCGGTCTGTTTGTGCCACATCGGCTGTTCCGGCTTGCTTTTGCCATGCCTCGTTTGCCTGCCTTGCTGTAACCCCATGCCTGCTAGCCCTATTTGCATGCCCCTGGTCAGCAACCATCACCATGTTGCGCCAGGGCTCATCCCGTTTTCAAGGACTGCCTGCAAGGCAGCCACACCACGGGGACTGCATTTGGTACAGCCGTGCATCGTTTTGCATCCATCCAGCCCCATTTTTGTGTTTTGTTTGCATCATCCATCCAGTTCACTTCAAGGAGGAGCCAGGGACGGCATTGAGCAGCCCGGCTACCCTTCCTGTTCTGCAGCAGGGAGCCAGCAGACTGCATTTGGGCAGCCTGCACCCCTTCAAATGGCTGTGGGATGGCATATGGCATGCCGGGTTAGGGTGAGTGCCTCCAGCAGCTAAAAAACTGAAAAATAAGAAGGTTCAGTGATAAACAACAGGGGCCTTTTGAACAGGCCCGCAGCACGACTGACTTCATCTGCGGAGCACTAACCCTCACAATAACTATTGACTGACATTGCCATGCGTTTCTTTCCCACAGAGTCCATCAGTCCTGGGCCATGGTTTAGTGTAAAATAAATTATACAGTAAAGTAGATTGTAGATATCGGGTGCACCCCCGCCTGCATGTTTGTTTTCGCGCACGGCAATGGCAGTTAAGTCGTCCGATATGAGTCCTGTGGAGTTGTTTAGGTTAAGTTACGCAGCGCAGTAGGTTATATTATTTTTGGGAACACGGATACACGAAATGTCGCACTTCAGGGATCCGTAAAGGTAAGGATGTACGAGGGGAAAACTTACACTTGCTGGGCACACGAATTTGACGCTCGGACAGTCTGTAAAAAAGGGGAGGGGGTAGTGTTATGATCCTGGAAGCCATGGAGACTCAAATACAGGTTCCTATGATTAGTTATCTCCGTAAGTACGTGTTTAATAGATATTCCCTTTCCCTAGTCTACGGGTAATTAAATGTTCCTGCGCTGTGATTTATTATAATAGTCCAGGTTTCCTTTTCGTTCAATTTTTTACACCACCGCCAGCGCCACCCGACATTACCGGGCGACCACGAACCGCATCGCCCATCGCTAGCTGCAATTCCGCTTCCTCCACCTGGTCTCGTACGTGGGGTTGCCGCCGTTTTTGGCGAAATGAGAGGAATGTGAGTGCGCAATGCCGGAGAAGGTCCGTCCGGTGTGAAGGTGGCCGGAGCTCGGGAGTCTTGCCACGTTGCGGCGGCCCTACGACCAATTGAATGAAGCGGTACGGCGGAGCCACGAAACTCCCCCCGCTGGAGCTGCGGCCCAAGGGAAGGGCGCCCCGCAGAATCACGCGCGCCTGTCCAATGGCGATGTGGAAAGGAAGTTCGAAACGATGTTTCCTGTCCAATGGGAGAGCGAGCGTGGAGGAGACATAGCGTTCGACTGAGCGGAAGGGGGGGCGGAATTAACGGGTCTTCGAGGAGATTATCCGGGGTCGCTCTCCTACTGAAGTTGTTTCTGGTACAGTTTTCCTCTCTCTCTCTGCCGTTCTTCGCTTCCCGGCTCTTTCAACCTTGGGCCTCTCGCGGCATCCTCGTCCCGGTCCAGAGCACCTACGTCTCGTCCTTTGGCAACCTGGGCTAGTAACGGGACACAAGCCCCAAGAGAGGGGGAGTCACCGCGCTAAACGCGGCAGGTAGTCTGCCGCCCCCTGGCTCTCACAACGTTTTGCGGACTGTCTCCTCGCTGGAGAGCCCGCAATAAAGACCCAAGAGGGTCATTTCTGTCTGTGTGTGTGTGTGTGGTGTGTGTGTTGTGTGTGTTCGTGGCCCATCTGAAATAAGTAGTGAACTGTTAAGTGCTTTTGCCCTGTATATTATTTGCCTTTGCTTGATATTCGGTATCTGCCTCTCCTCTTTGCGTGCTCCCTAATCCCCCATCATGGTAATAATATACCTAATTGTTTAAAATTGTATAACTCAGCTCGCGTGTCAATTTCTGCCATGACTGGTTGTCGTGCGTGTGGGAAAGTGAGGCAGTCATTGCTCGCTAATTAAAAAACGGAGTAACAGTGATAATCGGGCCCGGCCAGAACTTGGCGATTAACCGCTTTCGGCTTTCGCCACAAGAACGGGCGTCGTAAGCGGTGTTTCCGTACGTTCCGTCGAGGGTGAAATTCCCGGTAGCTGGACCACGTTGGGTACTTAGGTATATCGAGAATGCCTATTCACCTACCACGTGGTCTACCCAAATTGGCATAATTTCGGTCCAGAAATAACCAGGACGTCGATCCCGGACTTCTCCGGGCGGGGATCTGAAATTCCGGCGATACGAGGCCGAGGCGAACTCCACTGCTTCCGTCTAGTTGGTCATGCCTCGAGGCGACGCGCCCGGCGAAACCACATATTTAATAATGTGTTTATAACACGTGCAACATGTCACATAATATGGTGTGTATATAACACGTGTAACATGTCACGTATAAATATGTGTGTATATAACATGTACATGCATGTCATGTATAATATCATGTATAAACATGTGCAACCATGTTACATATAATTGTGTTTTATAACATGTACAAACAGTCAATGTGGTTAATATGTGTTTATAATATGTGGCAAACATGTCACGTATAATGTTGTTTATAATATGTGCAGTACATGTCACATTAATATGGTGTGTATATAAACATGTACAGCATGATCATGTAGAAAATATGTATATAACATGTGCAACATGTTACATATAATATGTGTGTTTATAACATGCACAACAATGTCACGTATAATATCTGTGTTTAATAACTATGCCAACATGTCACGTATAATATTGTGTTTATAACATGCACAAAACATGTCACGTATGAATATGTGTGTTATAAAATGTAACATGTCACGTATTAATATTGTGTGTATCATAACAACACATCGTACCGTTGGTGGCCAAGCAGCAACCCCCTTCACTGTGACTCTTCAATCCAGAAACATCTGCTCACCTCAACTCAATTTATCTCCCCTCTTTTCCCCCTGTGGAACCATTCTACACGTCCCCTTTCCATAACATCTTTCCTCCCTTGTCTTCAACAGCTGTGTCGCCCCATCTTCAGGTCATTATAAGACTTTCACGTCCATCTGATGAGCGGTTCAAGATTAATTTTTTTAAGATTTTCGTTTCAATTCCAACATGGCTGCCAGACCATGTGACATTAATTATTCGTGACACCGCTGGTATCTCCAAGCTGTGGAAACATATGGGGTGAGTTTCCTCTCCGATCTGTTCAAGCTGCTGAAAGAAGATTTTAAAAAAAGCTTTATGCGAAAACTCATACTTGCCAATCTATGTTGTATCCTATGATATCATAGGTTGAACCTTTTGTTTCCTATGGATAGGCGATCATGCCTGTAAATTTTCGCCTCAAATCTGTTTCAGCCGTTTCGGAGAAGAAAAAAATTTTTTGTAGTTTTCAAAAAAAAACAACAATGACTGCGAGTATCGGTTTAACTGCACTGAGTCACAAATTTTTTTTCCCCATTACAATTAATGCCTACAAATGACGTCTCTATCCTGGAGACGGCCTCTGCCGTCCAGCAATATTTGAAGAAAGATGGAGCATACCATCACTGAGAGGTCTTAAATTCCTTTTCTACTTTATTTTTCAAACACTGGTCTTCCAAGTGCGACGGTGAAAAACCGTACTTTTTTTTTCCAAGCAAAGGGTGCTACGACCGTCTATAAGCAATTATGTACAGCCACTTATACAGTTTTTACTTACAAGACATGGCGACACAACATGCATTCGAAAGCAAAACCCAAGGAAAAGACCACCCCCACAGACAGGGGAGTCAGACTGGTCCCGTAGACCTTTATGGCGTGGTACTTGGCAGACCGAACGAGTTCCCACGAGACCGTTGCAGGTTACCTGCACCCTCGTGGCGCCTTGTGGTGTGAGCCTCGACGTCTGTCCC
>CM068959.1:132438739-132459996 GCA_035128595.1 Eptatretus atami | reverse complement strand
AGAAAGAGCGTAAGGAGAGGTACGTTCTGAAGTGAAAGGAAGAAAAGCGTGGAAAGAAAGACGGGAGTGTTCTAAAAAGCTGAGAGAAAAATGTGGAGAAGAAAAGCGTAGGAAGGTACGTTCGAAGAGAAAAAGTGGTGAAGAGAAAAAAGTGTGGAGAAAAAGCGTAAAGGAGAGGTACATTCTGATGAAAAAGCGTGAGGAGAGTACGTTCTGAAGAAAAAAGTGTGAAGAGAAAAGCGTGAGGAGAGGTACGTTCTGAAGAAGAAAAAGCGTAAGAGAAAAAGTGTGGAAGAGAAAAGCGTAAGGAGAGGTACGTTCTGAAGAAGAAAAAGTGTGAAAGAGAAAAGTGTGGAGAGAAAAGCGTAAGGGAAGGTACGTTCTGAAGAGAAAAGCGTGAGGAAGGGTACGTTCTGAAGAAAAAAGTGTGAAGAGAGAAAAGTGTGGAGAGAAAGCGTAAGGAGAGGTACTCTGAGAGAAAAGCGGAAGAGAGGTAACGCTTCTGAAGAAAAAAAGTGTGTAAGAAAAAGCGTGAGGAGGAGGTACGTTCTGAAGAGAAAAAGTGTGAAGAGAAAGCGTGGAAAGAAAGCGTAAGGAGAGGTACGTTCTGAGAGAAAGGCGTGGAGGAGTAGGTACGTTCTGAAGAGAAAAAGTGTGAAGAGAAAAAGCGTTGAGAGAAAGCGTAGGAGAGGTAACGTTCTGAAGAGAAAAGCTAAGGAGACGGTAACTTTCTGAGAGAAAACGTGAGGAAGAAGGTAATGTTCTGAAGAAAAAATGTGAAGAGAAAAAGTGTGGAGAGAAAAGCGTAAAGGAGAGGTACGTTCTGAAGTAGAAAGCGGAAGGCAGAGTCAGTTCTGAAGAAAAAAAGTGTGAAGAGAAAAGTGTGAGAGAGAAAAGCCGTAAGGAGAGGTACGTTCTGAAGAGAAAAGCGTGAGGAGAGGTACGTTCTGGAAGAGAAAAGCCGTGAGGAAGAGGTACGTTCTGAAAAAAGTGTGAAGAGAAAAGCGTGAGGAGAGGTACGTTCTCTGAAGAGAAAAGTGTAGAAGAGAAAAAGCGTGGAGAGAAACAGCGTCAAGGAGAGGTTACGTTCTGAAGAGAAAGCGTGAAGGAGAGGTACGTTCTGAAGAGAAAAAGTGTGAACGAGAAAAGCGTTGAAGAGAAAAGTGTAAGGAGAGTAGCGTTTGGAAGAGAAAAGCGTAAGGAGAGGTACGTTCTGAACAGAGAAAGGTGAGGAAGTATGGGTGTACGTTCTGAAGAGAAAAAGCCGTGAAGAGAAAAGTGTGGAGAGAAAAGCGTAAGGAGAGGTACGTTCTGAAGGAAAAGCGTAAAGGAGAGGTACGTCTGAGAGAAAAAGTGTGAAGAAAAAAGCGTGAAGAGAAAGCGTAAGGAGAGGTACGTTCGAGAGAAAAGCGTGAGAGAGGTACGTTCTGAAGAGAAAAAGTGTGAAGAGAAAAGCGTGGAGAGAAGAAAGTCGTCAAGAGGTAGAGAGTACGTTCTGAAGAGAAAAGCGTAGGGAGAATGGGGGTACGTTCCTGAAGAGAAAACGTGAGAGTGATGTTCGAAGAAATAGTTGAAGAAAAAGTGTGGAGAGAAAAAGCGTAAGGAAGAGGTACGTTCGAAGAAGAAAGCGTGAGGAGAGGTACGTTTTGAGAAAAAAAGGTGTGAAGAGAAAAAGTGTGGAGAGAAAAGCGTAAGGAAGAGGTACGTTCTAATTGAAAAAGCGTGAGGAGAGGTACGTTCTGAAATAAAAGTGTGAAGAGAAAAGGCGAAGGGGTGGAAGGAAGGAGGAAAGGTCGCTGGAAGGTACTCGAAGAGAAAAAGTGTGAAGAGAAAAGCGGAAGAGAAAAGCGTAAGGAGAGGTAACGTTCTGAAGAGAAAAGCGTGAGAGAGGTACGTTCTGAAGAAAAAAGTGTAAGAGAAAAAGCGGGAGAGAAAAGCGTAAGGAGAGGTCGTTCTGAAGAGAAAAGCGTAAGGAGAGGTAGTTCTGAAGATGAAAAAGCGTGAAGGAGAGGTACTTCTTGAAGAAAAAAGTTGTGAAGAGAAAAAGTGTGGAGAGAAAAGCGTAAGGAGAGGTAACGTTTCTGAAGAGAAAAGCGTGAGGAGAGGTACGTTCTGAAGAAAAAAAAGTGGTGAAGAGAAAAGTGGTGGAGAGAAAAGCGTAAGGAGAGGTACGTTCTGAAGAGAAAAGGCGTGAGGAGAGTAACGTTCTGAAGTAAAAAAGTGTGAGAAAAGCGTGAGGAGAGGTACGTTCTGAGAGAAAAAAGTGTGAAGAGAAAAGCGTGGAGAGAAAAGCGTAAGGGAGGTCGTTCTGAAGAGAAGAGCGTGAGGAGAGGTACGTTCTGAAGAGAAAGTGTGTGAAGAGAAAAAGCGTGGAGCGAAAAGCGTAGGAGAGGTACGTGTTCTGAAGAGAAAAGTGTAAGGAGAGGTAACGTTCGAAGAGAAAGCGTGAGGAGAGGTATGTTTCCTGAAGAAAAAAGTGTGAAGAGAAAGGGTGGAGAGAAGCGTAAGGAGAGGTACTTCTGAAGAGAAAAGCGTGAGGGAAGGTACGTTCTGAAAAAAAAGTGTGAAGAGAAAAGCGTGAGGAAGGTACGTCTTGAGAAGAAAAAGGTGAAGAGAAAAATCGTGGAGAGAAAGCGAAGGAGAGGTACTGTTCTTGAAGAGAAAAGCGTGAGGAGAGGTAACGTTCTGAAGAAAAACAGTGTGAAGAGAAAAGCATGAGGAGAGGTACGTTCTGAAGAGAAAAAGTGTGAAGGAAAAGCGTGAGGAGAGGTACGTTCTGAAGAAAAAAGTGTGAAGAGAAAAGCGGAGGAGAGGTAACGTTCTGAAGAGAAAAAGTGTGAAGAGAAAAAGCGTGGAGAGAAAAGCGTAAGGAAGTACGTTCTGAAGAGAAAAGCGTAAAGGAGAGGTACGTTCTGAAGAGAAAAGCGTGAGGAGAGGTACGTTCTGAAAGAAAAAAAGTGTGAAGAGAAAAAGTGTGGAGAGAAAAGCGTAGGAGAGGTACGTTCTGAAAGAAAAGTGAGGAGAGGTACCGTTCTGAAGAAAAAGTGTGAAGAGAAAAAGTGTGGAGAGAAAGCGTAAGGAGAGGTACGTTCCTGAGAGAAAGCGTGAGAGAGGACGTTCTGAAGGAAAAGCGTGAGGAGAGGTAACGGGGGGTCTGAAGAAAAAAAGTGTGAAGAGAAAAGCGTGAGGAGAGGTACGTTCTGAAGAGAAAAGTGTGAAGAGAAAAAGCGTGGAAAGAAAAGCGTAAGGAGAGGTACGTTTCTGAGAGAAAAAGCGTGAGGAGAGGTACGTTCTGAAAGAAAAAGTGTGAGAGAAAAAGGTTGAGAGAAAAGCGTAGGAAGGTACGTTTCTGAAGAGAAAAAGCGTAAGGAGAGGTACGTTCTGAGAGAAAAGCGTGAGGAGGAGGTAGTTCTGAAGAAAAAAGTGTGAAGAGAAAAAGTGTGGAGAGAAAAGCGTAAGGAGAGGTACGTTCTGAGAGAAAAAGCGTGAGGAGAGGTACGTTCTGAGAAAAAAAAAGTGTGAAGAGAAAAGTGTGGAGAGAAAACGTAAGGAGAGGTACGTTCTGAAGAGAAAAAGCGTGAGGAGAGGTACGTTATGAAGAGAAAAGCGTGAGGAGAGGTACGTTCTGAGAAAAGTGTGAAGAGAAAGCGTGAGGAAGAGGTACGTTCTGAAGAGAAAAAGTGTGAAGAGAAAAAGCGTGGAGAGAAAAGCGTAAGGAGAGGTACGTTCTGAAGAGAAACGTGAGGAGAGGTACGTTCTGAAGAGAAAAAGTGTGAAGAGAAAAAGCGTTGAGAGAAAAGCGTACAGGAGAGGTACGTTCTGAAGAGAAAAGCGTAAGGAGAGGTACGTTCTGAAGAGAAAAGCGTGAGGAGAGGTATGTTCTGAAGAAAAAAAGTGTGAAGAGAAAAAGTGTGGAGAGAAAAGCGTAAGGAAGGTACGTTCTGAAGAGAAAAGCGTGAGGAGAGGTACGTTCTGAAGAGAAAAAGTGTGAAGAGAAAAATCGTGGAGAGAAAAGCGTAAGGAGAGGTACGTTCTGAAGAGAAAAGCGTGAGGAGAGGGTACGTTCTGAAGAAAAAAAGTGGAAGAGAAAAGCGTGAAGAGAGGTACGTTCTGAAGAAAAAAAGTGTGAAGAGAAAAAGTGTGGAGAAGAAAAGCGTGAGGAGAGGTACGTTCTGAAGAAAAAGGTGTGAAGAGAAAAGCGTGGAGGAGAGGTTAGTTCTGAGAGAAAAAGCGTGAAGAGAAAAAGGTGTGGAGAGAAAAGCGTAAGGAGAGGTACGTTCTGAAGAGAAAAAAGCGGTTAAGAGAAAAGTGTGGACGAGAAAAGCGTGAGGAGAGGTACGTTCTGAAGAGAAAAAGTGTGAAGAGAAAAGCGTGGAGAGAAAGCGTAAGGAGAGGTACGTTCTGAAGAGAAAAGCGTAGAGGAGAGGTACGTTCTGAGAGAAAAAAGTGTGAAGAGAAAAGTGTGGAGAGAAAAGCGTAAGGAGGGTACGTTCTGAAGAAGAAAAGCGTGAGGAGAGGTACGTTCTGAAGAGAAAAGGTGAAGGAGAGGTACGTTTGAAGAGAAAGCGTGAGGAGAGGTACGTTCTGAAGAGAAAAGCGTGAAGGAGAGGTACGTTCTGAAAGAGAAAAGCGTGAGGAGAGGTACGTTCTGAAGAAAAAAAGTGGTGAAGAAAAGCGTGAAGGAGAGGTACGTTCTGAAGAGAAAAGTGTGAAGAGAAAAAGCGTGGAGAGAAAACGTAAGGAGAGGTACGTTCTGAAGAGAAAAGCGTGAGGAGAGGTAGCGTCTGAGAGAAAAGTGTGAATGAAGAAAAATCGTTGGAGAGAAAAGCGTAAGGAGAGGTACGTTCTGAAGGAAAAGCGTAAGGAGAGGTACGTTCTGAAGAGAAAAGCGTGAGGAGAGGGTATATTCTGAAGAAAAAAGCGTGAGAGAGAAAAAGCGAGAGGAAAAAGAAAAAGCGAAAGGAGAGAGGAAAAGCAAAGGGCGAGAGAAGCGAGCCAGAAGTGGGTGTCTGACCAGCGCCAAACGAGACAATTCGTCCTTCCCAGTGCTCCGGCACAGCGAGCGTGTGGGTTGAGCAGCGCCGCCCAACAAGTGAGGGCAACGGGTTCCGGTCAACAACAACACCAGGGTCTAAACCACGACAACGATCTCGTTGCCCTCCAGACTTCGACTGGCGTTCAAGCTGCCGCGAGAGGGTGCAACGCGCAGGCATGGATGCTGGCGACGGACGTGACATCGCACGCATTTCAGGACTGTTTTCGCTTCACGGACGACTTTCCGGTGAGCGAGATGATTTTCTCTCCTCCCCCCTCCCCTGAATGATCTGCTGGGTAACCCATGTCTGTGTGTTTAGCTGTAAGTCAACCCCCCGATCACACTGGCTGACATCAACGCGGTTTGGGGGAAATGTTTGATGAGAATGTTGAAAACAAATGCGCAAGACAATGAAATGCGAATATGCAAGCGATGGGGAATAAGATAAAACGAGCACGGAAAGCATCAGGGACGATATGCAAACCACGGGGTGAAATGCAGTGCATGGGCGAACCTGATGCAGACAAACAGGCATGGGAAGGAACGCGGACTCGCGGGCGAGAAAATGGCGACACCCACGTGGCAGTGATGATCCGACCAACGAGAGGGAGTGCAACGCTGTCCGCCCGCGATGAGACGGGTGAGGTCAGCGAAGGAGCGCCGTCACGGTAATTGGGGAGACGGGGATGTGTGGTGAGACACGAGGGGTGACGAGAAATTAAAAGAGGTGGACTGAAACGTGTAGGGCGAGACACGAAGAGACGACAGAAAGAACAACAAAGATAGCGGAAATAAAAACAGAACACGGGAAGATAGAGGGTGAATTGGACGAAACAAAAGACGAGCCCATCACACGTGGGAGTAGTGGAGGACAATTGAGGGTGAGCCTTGGGGAATGTGTTGTGACACGGTGCGAGCAGCAGTATAGCCTCCTTCAGAACGAAGGGAGACGCTTGTCCCTTGAGCGGATCACGACCAGTTGGTCCGGTCGAGCTGTGCGAGGTTAAGGGGGCGAGTGCTGTGAATGGTAACGCGGAGCTTGGGGGGTATGGGAAACCCCGGTATTGCTTGTGGTGGCGCGAAATCCCAGCGTGATTATCTCGGTATGTGTGGTTAAGGGTGTGTCGAAAGGTGAATATGGTACGAGTGTGTCGAGTGGTGTGCAGTATGGTCCGAGTGGTCATGGCGTGCGTGAGTGCAGCGCATGGGATGGACGGACCGTTCAGAGTGGGAGACGGGAACAGCGAGCCGAATGGGCCACTTGTGTTCATTGTGGAAAATCGCGCCGGCTTCGCAGAACGTGCGTCCAAGGTCTGTTCCTCATTTTCGGAGCGCCCTGGGCGAGCGAGACTCAGAAAGCCGGGCGTGAACGTCCCGCGTTTCGAAAAAGGGACGTCGGCGGACCGGTTAAAATGGGAAGAGTGTTTAGGTGAATTCGGAACACGGGGGTTCCATGTGGCCGCGCGGCACGTGTCTGGGGCAATCACGTGTGGTGCATACCGCGTGTCCTGTTGCGCGGGCGCAGCCGGAGCGGGTTCCCCGGACGAACGCGCGCCGCACGAGCCAGATGCAGGCTAGTGCGCGTGTGACGCATCACCGGAATCTCGCGGCACAAATGCACCGGAGAAACGGGCATGTCGTCCACGTGGGGATATCCCTGCGAGCGAGCGCTGAGTGGAATTGGGGGGTGACGTCATGACCGCACGGATCGGCGTTGGAGGGGACGTTGGGGTACGCCCAGACGACGAACCGGGGCGTGCCGTAAAACCTCCACAGTGGAGGTGTAGAAAAACAGAAAAGGAAAAAGCCTGCCTTTCCAGTACACGGCCCGAGCAGGATGTGGCAGGCATTCTGAGTTTGGGCACATAGTGAAGCAACTAGCTGGTGGGATGGGTTAGTTTAAGAATAGACCGGCCTCATGAGCCGTTCGGAATGGGTAGCTTGAGGGATTTAGAATATATTTATGAAAATTGATTTTGGATTTTGGAGACATTGACAGACAATGAAATGGTGTAGTGGGGAAGTAGCTTAGCTAGTAGAGGTAAATGAACGTGCCGTGAGTTAAGGGATGACGAGTGGAGCACGAGATAGGGATTTTAGTGCAAATGGCAGTGTCAGTGAATGTGAGCGGTGAAATGACGAATGTATTCATGTTGAATGAGTGAGGGCCAGCGGGGCCTGTGTGAACTGGGGTGAATGTGGAATGCGATGGTGGATGACTGATGGGGAGGAGTGATTCGCAGCCAGAGGACCCGGGTCGAAGTTATAACTCAGCTAGTGGGTTAGCCAAATTTACAAAAAGGAGGTCGTTTTGCCTGTTGGTGCGAGTGTAGGCCCGAAACCGCTTGGAGGGGTGCAGAGTTCTGTTGACGGGCTGGGAGCGTGGCTGCGAAAACGTGAGTATGCTTAGTGGGCACCCTGGGCACCTGACATGTCCGGCCGTTGGTATGCCAAGGGCCCAAGACGGGCTCGGTGATACGGTAGTGGGCACGGGTGGGCCATGAAGCGGGACCGTAGCGCCAATGGCGGCGTGGGGGTCAGGTCGTGGGCACGGGAACCCGGGAAAAGGGCCGTGGCGCCAGCCTGCCACATGAGCATCGAGGGGGTACGCCGTGGAGGCACTCCCAGATCTTAGGGAGCTGGTTAGGCTCGGAGGCAGCCTGAGGGCTCCGGGGGTGCCATGGTTTGGAGAATTCGGCAGAGGGTAGTTTCCTGCCAAAGTGAGGCACGCTGCCAGCCACAAAACCTGTGCAAGGGCACGAAGGGAAAAATTTGAGGGCAAAGGCCCAAATTTGGAAGGACAACCAACAGGCGACGGGAATCTTGGTTGGTGGAACCAATAATTTAAGTGACCAGGCGTTTTTTGGAAAGCTCCGGGAAGTTTAAAGTGTGAATATGTTAGGGTAGATAGGGAAATGTATGTCCATTCGCACCATCCATCCTTCGCTCTTGGTGTGGGCCGCTGGACTCACCGTGGTGAAACGATCGCTGAGATCCTGAGGGAGGCCATTCTGAGGCTTCATTGGGCTATCGAAGACAGGAACGCGAGCCTCTCCTTATTCCCTCCAGGATGGAACGTATGGGGTTGGGGTAGGCTAGGTGATATCATAGGGTTAGCCGGACAAAGACAATAAGGGGTTGGGGAGACGATTTATAAAGGGCAAAATAATAAAATAAAATAAAAAATAAGATGGGGCTAATTGTGGTTGTGTTGTGCAATTAAGGGAGTGGTAATGGGACAGAGACAGGCAAAAGGCGATAGGTGGGGGGAGACTGTAGGCTGGTCGAGCCCGCCTTCGGAGCGGCCGCACCACCGCACTCCCTCCAGAACGAGAGAGGCCGGCCACTTCACCTGCCCGGTCTGTTTGTGCCACAGCGGCTGTTTCCGGCTTCTTTGCATGCCTCGTTGCCTGCCTCTGCTGTAACCCCATGCCTGCTAGCCTATTTGCATGCCCCCTGTGTCAGCAACCATCAACCATGTGGCGGCTCAGGATCATCCCGTTTTGCAAGGACTGCCCTGCAAGCAGCCACACCACGGGGACTGCAGTGGTACAGCCGTGCATCGTTTTTTAGGCATCATGCCAGCCCATTTTTGTGTTTGTTGCATCATCCATCCAGTTTCACTCAGGGAGGAGCCAGGGACTGCATTGAGCAGCCGGCTACCTTCCTGTTCCTGCACAGGGAGCAGAGACTTGCATTTGGGCAGCCTGGCTACCCCCTTCAAATGGCTGTGGGATGGCATATGGCATGCGGGTTAGGGTGAGTTCCTCCAGCAGCTAAAAACTGAATAAAAAGAAGGTTCAGTGATAACAACAGGGCCTTTTGAACAGCCCCGAAGACGACTGACACTCATCTGCGGAGCCACTCACCCTCAAATAACTATTGACTGACATTGCCATGCTTCTTTCCACGAGTCGCATCGTCCCTGGGCCATGGTTAGTGTAAAATAAAATTATAAGTAAAGATAAGCTTGTAGATACGTGCCACCCCCGCCTGCATGTTTGTTTTGCGCATGCCGGCAATGCAGTTTTAAGTCATCCGAATGAAGGTCTGTGTGAGTTTGTTTTAGTTTAAGTTACGCAGCGCAGGTAGTTATTATTTTTGGGACACGGATACACAAAATGTCGCATCAGGGATCCGTAGGTAGATGTAACGAGGGGAAAACTTACACTTGCTGGCTCAACGAAAATTTGCGACTCGGACGATCTGTAAACCAAGGGGAGGGGGTAAGTGTTATGAATCTGGAAGGCCAGAGCAGCTCAACATACAGGTTCCTAAGATTAGTTATCTCACGTAAGTACGTGTTTAATAGATATCCCTTTCCCTAGTCTAACGGTATTAAATGTTCTGCGCTGTGATTAATTATAATAGTCAGGTTTTCTTTCGTTCATTTTTACAACACCGCCACGCCAACGACATTACGCGCCGCCCACCAGCTGGGCATCGCCCTCGCCTGCATTCGCTTCCTGCACCTGGTCAATCGTGGGTTGCCGCCCGTTTTTGGCGAATGAGAGGAATGTGAGTGCGCATGCGCAGAAGGTCGTGCCGGTGTGAAGGTGGCGGAGCTCGGGGAGTGGCCACGCGGCGGCCCCTCGACAATTGAGATGAGCGGTAGGCGGAGCCACGAACTCCCCCGCTGGAGACTGCGCCCAGAGGGAAGTGGAGCGCCCCGCCCCGCCGCGCCCTGTCCAATGGCGAGTGGACAAGAGTTCGAACGATGTTTCCTGTCCAAATGGGATGAGCGAGCGTGGAGGAGAGCAAGGCGTTCGACTGAGCGGGAGGGGGGGCGGATATACGGGCTTGAGGAGATCTATCGGGTCGGCTCTCTTGAAAGTTGTTTCTGGTACAGTTCTGGTTCCTCTCCCTCCTGCTTTTTCGCTCCCGGCTCTTCACTTTGGCCTCTCCGGCAATCGGCTCGTCCCGGCTCCAGAGCCTACGTCTCGTCCCTTTGCACTGGCTATACGGCGAACACCAGCCCCCAAGAGATAGGGGACGTCAGCCGCGCTACGCCCAGGTACCTGCGCCCCCTGGTCTCACAGCCGGACTGTCCTTCTCGGGCTGGAGAGCCGCATAAGACCCAAGAGGGTCCATAATTCCTGTCTGTGTGTGTGTGTGTGTGTGGTGTGTGTGTGTGTCCGTGGCCGACCCATCTGATAAGTAGTGAACTGTTAAGTTGTTTTGCTGTATATATTTGCCTTGCTTATATCGGTATCGCTCCCTCCTTGCGTGCTCCCCCTAGTCCCCCCCATCAATTGGTAATAAATATACCTAATTGTTTTAATATGTACTCAGCTCGTCGTGTCCATTTCTCGCATTGACTGGTGGTGTGTCGTCGCGTGTGGAAAGTGAGCAGCATTGCCGCTATATACGGAGTAACAGGATAATCGGGCCCGGCAGAACTTGGCGATTAAACCGCTCGTCCTTTCGCACACAGAATCGGGCTCGCTAGCGGCTCGTTTTCCGTACGAGTTCCGTCGAGGGTGGAAATACCCGCGTAGCTGGACACACGTGGGTACAGGTATATCGAGAATTTTGCCCTATTATCACACCCGTACCCCACGGTGCTAAACCGCAAGATTGGCACTATAATTCGGTTCCAATCAATACCAGGACCCCCCCCGTCGATTCCCGGAACTTTTCTCCGGCCGGGGATCTGAAGCATTCCCGGGGGGATCGAGCCGAGGCGACTCCACTGCTCCGTCTAGTGTCATCCGCTCGAGCGAAGCGCGCGGCGAAACACAATATAATGTGTTTATAACAGTCAACATGTCACATAATATGTGTGTATATAACAGTGTACAACATGTCACGTATATATGTGTGTATAACATGTACACATTGTCATGTATAATTACTGTATAAACATGTGCAACATGTTACATATAATATGTGTGTTTATAACATTGTACAACATGTCATGTTATATGTGTTTATAATATGTGCAACATGTCCAGTTATAAGTGTGTTTAAATATGTGCAACATGTCACATAAATATGTGTGTTATATAACATGGTACACATGTCATGTAGAATATATTGTATATACATGTGAACATGTTACATATAATATGCTGTGTTTATAAACATGCACAACATGTCACGTATAATATGTGTGTTTATAACAATGACACAACATGTCACGTATAATTATGTGTGTTTATAACATGCACAACATGTCACGTATAATATGTGTGTTATAAACATGTTTAACATGTCACGTAATAATATGTGTGTACATAACAAGACACACGTGCCAAGCAGCAACCCCCTCATCGTGAAACTCCGCTCAATCCAGCCACTGCTCACCTCCACTCTTATTCCCCTCTTTTCCCACCTGTGGAACCACTTCTAACCACTCCCCTTCCATACACATTTCTTTCCTCCTCTGTCTTCCAAACAGCTGTTCGCCACATCTCCAGGTCATATCAGTTTCACGTCCATTGATGAGCGGTTTCAAGATAATTTTTTTAAAGATTTTCGTTCAATCCAAATGGCTGCCAGACCATGGTGACATAATTATTCCGTGAACACCCTGGTATCTCCAAGGCTTGTGAACCATATGGGTGAGTTTCCTTTCTCGATCTGTCAAGCTGTTCTGAAGAAGATTTTAAAAAAGCTTTATGCTTCAAAAACCAATACTGCCAAAGCCATGTGACCTATGATTATCATAGGTTGAAAACTTTTTGTTCCTCATGGATAGGCGATCATCGCCTGAAATTTCGCCTCAATCTGTCAGCGCTTTCGGAGACAGAAATTTTTGTAGTTCAAAAAAACAAAACAATGACTGCCGAAGTCGTAACTGATGATGTCTCATTTTTTCCCCATACCAATTAAGCCCTAAAGACTTTTTTATGTTTTATCTCTCTTCTCATCCTTGCGAACGGCCTCTGCGTCCGTATTATTTGAGAAAGAATGGAGGCAGACCATCACTGAAGAGGTTTTAATCACTTTTCACTTTATTTTAAACATCAGTGCGACGGAAAAACCGTACTTTTTCCACACCGACCACCGTTCCAGCAAACAGGGCGAAGAGCCGCAACCCCCAACCCCTCCCGCGAAAGCGGCAACACAGTGGGTTGCAGTATAATATAATTTTTCATTCAAGCTTTGGTACGATCACACTCTTTGCCTGGTTTTAATAAACGCAGCAACATCAATTGATGGAGCAAAGAGAATTTACATGAACTTGAGGAACCGAGGCAGCCACCTTGCTCGAAACATTGTCAATTGTTATTGAACATCATCAAAATGTTAAACATTTGTCAAATGAATATAACTGACCCACATAGTACATCATATTAAGTTACTTGAATTAATGGACGAGACTGACTCATGGATGGACATAGTGGAAAAACATGAGAATAGAAATTCACAATCGATGGACACAATGAAGGAATTCACTCTTCTCTGGTATAAGCTGGTATACAGCATTATGACCTCAGTTAGCGGGTAGTGAGGTAGATATGGGGGTTTGCCGGTCCTTCGAGGTTGGATTTTCGCACTTTTCAAAACTCCGCAGCGTCCCTTGCTCTGGCGCTGTCTCAATCATGCATCGTAGGACCATTTCGTTCTTGTGAGCATCTGCCTTTCAGCAGAGAGATATCACTGCACAAACATTGCGTTTTCTTGGCTTGCTCCTAGTCGTACGGGGCTGCCTTAGGTCTGGAAGAATTCTTTGAGCCATTGCGACCAGAATGGATTCGCCAAATGCTGTCACACTCACCAAACTGATAGCCGAAGATGGCTGGAGGACACCGAAATTGCCTGGTGGTGCAGAAGAGGCATTGTTCTTTCATGGTAATGTAGTGCCGCTGGTGTCAAGATTTCTGTCACGTCTGGATCTGTAGACACCGGTACACAGTGACAAGCATTAACAATAGCACACTACCTCCGCCAGGGAAGGTAGCGAGGACTCGTGGGTTCGAGAAACTTTTGTCTCCAAGAGAATCGCGTCGAGGATGTCTACGACAGACACCACTATTGTTCCCACCCACCCATATTGCAATGCATTGGGGGGGGAGGTGGTGGGAGAGGGTGGTTGTTGACTTCACTCAACTTGTTGTCCATGAGTACCGCGGTAAACCTTTTGTCCAATTTTCCTTCAGGACGTCATTTAGCACATTTTGGCCCCTTCAAGTTGCCTTCCACAGTCTGAAAAATAAGGTTTTAACAGACCCATGGATCACATGAAGCGCACAGTGCATTGATAAGCGTATGATGCAGTCATCTCCCAATGACTTCTATGTGCACTGCTCTTATTGACATCATCAATCAATATTCTCCGTCCTTATGACGATGGGTGACACTGCAACATACTGTGCCGTCTCTTGCCACTGCTGGCTGCCTTGGCAGTAACAGCAGCCTCTGCATCAATGCACCATTTCTAATAGCTGCTCTCCAGCTTCCCTTATTGTGTCAAGTCATGCCAGTTCCCTTCAATATTGGAAGATTTCAGGTTCTTCGCTTGATGACGTCCTTCCAAGTTTACAGGGGCTGTCCACGTGGGTGAGTTCCATTGGCCTGTTCACAAAAGTACTCTCTTTGGGAGATGAATGGTCCTGGCATACGGCACCATGACCCAGCCCTCTCAGTCTTGAACGTCTCACCATCGTGCTTTTGTTGTTATGGTTGGTATGGGCTAGTGACTTGCATATTGTGATCTTTTGCCACCCCAGTGAATATGTTATCGTGGCGTAAACATCTCTGGTGGAATATCTCCAGCTGGTGTAGTGTTTTATTTAGGGTAGCCCAGGTCTCGCTACATATCGCAGTATTGCCAAGATGACACGGCGGTATACAATCGCTTAGTGTTGAGGGAAGAACCTGAACGATGCCACACTCCAACTTTGGAGTGAATCGAACATGGATGTTTTGCATCTGGCTAATCTCTGCTGAATTTCACCATCCAGGTTTCCATCACTGGTGATCAATGCTTCGCATTACACAAACTTGTCCGTCATTTTTAATGGGGTGTCCTCCAAGAATAATGGGTAATTACTCCAGCCAATTGTGATCGGTTGGCTTAGGGGCTTAACCCTTTATTCCCTAAACCTCTAAACCGCTACAACCATTTAAGACCACAAATCCTTTAAAGACTCCTTTAGGAAAAAACCCCTAAGACCTTTTAGATCCTAAGACCTTCAAGATCCTTTAGAACTCGAAGACGCTTTCGGACCCAAGAACCCTTCCATACCCCATTTCACCCTAGAACCTTTAGACCCCAAAGACCTTTTAGATTCCTGGTGGACCCTTATGACATGTCAGACCCTACATAACCATTAAGACCCTTTAGAATCCCAAGAACCCTGACCCCCATGATCTTTCTAGCCTTTAGACCTTTCAGCCCCTTTTAATACACTTTAGACCCCTTTGACCATTGACCTTTTTAGATGTTTTAAGACCCTTTAAGACCACTTTTGAACAATCACAACCCTTTAGACCTTAAATTACACCTTTTAGACCCCTTCGGACGTTTTAAGAGCATTTTTGACCTTTTAGACCTTTTCAGACCTTTGATGTTTCTTTACACGTTTCCACTGGAATCATTTAGACCTTTCATTTGCACCCAATGGCTTTCATTCGTAAAGTCCTTCCATGTATTTGCCACATAAAATAAACGCACACAAATACAAGTACCTGACGAGGACTGCAATCTCCGATTGCCTCTTTCTTAGTTTGTTTACTTGTGAAAATCGAAGATTTTTCAGGTTATTAGTTGTGTCGCCTATGTTATTAGTTCCCACCGGTTTTTCATCGGAGGGGACTATAGGTTGCTCTCTCGTCTCTCTACCTTTGTGGTTTTTTTTTTAGACTTTTCCCCGCTATAGGTACCCTTTTAAGCTATTGATTGAAACTTGGTACATATGTTTTTTATAATAAATTACAAGCCTGGGTGTTGGCTTTAGTGGTTAGGGTGGCGGCTTGGGATCCTCGGCGTTCGCTGAGTTAAGCTCTGCTGGCCGCTGAATTAAAAAACATACACCTAGGGAGGTTTGACTCAGCCTGTCATCCTTCCGAGGTCGGCAAATGACACTCAGTGTACTGTCAAGGGGGACACTGCATCTAGCGGGCATTGCCGCGTCCCCAACCAATGATGCAACCAGCAACCAACAATGAATGCAACAACCAGCCCAACCAGATGCAACATAGCCGGTGGAGATTTGGTTGGGTTTGGATGCAGATTTCATGGATAACATGTAAACTATTCAGCCTGGCAAAGGAGGTATGCAGTCCTACCGAGTGCCGTTCCAGTTCCAATGTGTTATTTGCAGTCGAAAATGGCTTTTTCTCTCAGATAAAATTATACATTGAAAACATGACATTATTGTCTTTATCTTCCCCGTATAATTGTGTACTGAATAATTATTACTCGAGATATTTTGTGTCATTTTGGAGAAGGGAAAGGGGGTATTTTGCTGGAGTCACATTTAGTTTTTGTGAGCATCAACTGGGTATCATGAGGGAGGGAGAGGGGGTGCTGTTGAAAAAGTGTCACATATTTTGTGTATGACCCCAAACACCATGACTATGTTAAGTAAAGGACACAGACAAATCATGTCGGTTACAGCTAATGCTGCAATGATTTGGTGACACAAGCATTATCTACGGTACAAATGCATTGTCCTATTGCCTTACGACACACCGCTTAGCAACTCAGGTTTGAATTATTTCAATATTCCCATACCGATCCATAATTTATGTCTCCAGCAAATTCCCCAACCTGAAGTTGAACTAACCAGGTCAATAAGTTCCCAATTCCTCTTAAGACCTTTCTTAAATAACGGTGTTACATTTGGCTACTCACAATCCTCTGGTACCTCTCCTGGCTCGGACGACTCATGAGCCCTATTAAAAGATTTTTCGTTAACAACTGCTATCTGCTCTGCTACCTCCTTCAATACTCCGGATGCTATATCTGGCCCGGAGCTTTATCATCCTTTTCTTCTGTGTGCACCATTCCTTGTATGAACAACATTTCCCTGAGACAGCATTCATGTTAAAAACCCAATTTTAATTTGAAATATGTATGTCACAGTATTAAAGATTATAGCTTCATAAATTAATTTAAATCCAAAGCTGTTTATTTTCTTTTTAGAGAGGTACGTTCTGAAGAGAAAAAGTGTGAAGAGAAAAAGTGTGGAGAGAAAAGCGTAAGGAGAGGTACATTCTGATGAGAAAAGCGTGAGGAGAGGTACGTTCTGAAGAAAAAAAGTGTGAAGAGAAAAGCGTGAGGAAGGCTATCGTTCTGAAGAGAAAAAGCTGTGAAGAGAAAAGTGTGAGAGAAAAGCGTAAGGAGAGGTACGTTCTGAAGAGAAAAGTGTGAAGAGAAAAAGTGTGGAAGAAAAGCGTAAGGAAAGAGGTACGTTCTGAAAGAGAAAAGCGTGAGGAGAGGTACGTTCTGAAGAAAAAAGTGTGAAGAGAAAAAGTGTGGAGAGAATAGCGTAAGGAGAGGTACGTTCTGAAGAGAAAAGCGTGAGGAGAGGTACGTTCTGAAGAAAAAAGTGTGAAGAAAAGCGTGAGGAGAGGTACGTTCTGAAGAGAAAAAGTGTGAAGAGAAAAAGCGTGGAAAGAAAAGGTAAGGAGAGGTACGTTCTGAAGAGAAAGCGTGAGGGAAGGTACGTTCTGAAGAGAAAAAGTGTGAAGAGAAAAAGCGTTGAGAGAAAAGCGTAAGGAGAGGTACGTTCTGAAGAGAAAAGCGTAAGGAGAGGTACGTTCTGAAGAGAAAAGCGTGAGGAGAGGTATGTTCTGAAGAAAAAAGTGTGAAGAGAAAAGTGTGGAGAGAAAAGCGTAAGGAGAGGTACGTTCTGAAGAGAAAAGCGTGAGGAGAGGTACGTTCTGAGAAAAAAAGTGTGAAGAGAAAAAGTGTGGAGAGAAAAGCGTAAGGAGAGGTACGTTCTGAAGAGAAAAGCGTGAGGAGAGGTACGTTCTGAAGAGAAAAGCGTGAGGAGAGGTACGTTCTGAAGAAAAAAGTGTGAAGAGAAAAGCGTGAGGAGAGGTACGTTCTGAAGAGAAAAAGTGTGAAGAGAAAAAGCGTGGAGAGAAAAGCGTAAGGAGAGGTACGTTCTGAAGAGAAAAGCGTGAGGAGAGTACGTTCTGAAGAGAAAAAGTGTGAAGAGAAAAAGCGTTGAGAGAAAAGTGTAAGGAGAGGTACGTTCTGAAGGAAAAGCGTAAGGAGAGGTACGTTCTGAAGAGAAAAGCGTGAGGAGAGGTACGTTCTGAAGAGAAAAAGCGTGAAGAGGAAAAAGTGTGGAGAGAAAAGCGTAAGGAGAGGTACGTTCTGAAGAGAAAAGCGTAGGAGAGGTACGTTCTGAAGAGAAAAAGTGTGAAGAGAAAAGCGTGAAGAGAAAAGCGTAAGGAGAGGTACGTTCTGAAGAGAAAAGCGTGAGGAGAGGTACGTTCTGAAGAGAAAAAGTGTGAAGAGAAAAAGCGTGGAGAGAAAAGCGTAAGGAGAGGTACGTTCTGAAGAGAAAAGCGTAAGGAGAGGTACGTTCTGAAGAGAAAAGCGTGAGGAGAGGTACGTTCTGAAGAAAAAAAGTGTGAAGAGAAAAAGTGTGGAGAGAAAGGCGTAAGGAGAGGTACGTTCTGAAGAGAAAAGCGTGAGGAGAGGTACGTTCTGAAGAAAAAAAGTGTGAAGAGAAAAGTGTGGAGAGAAAAGCGTAAGGAGAGGTACGTTCTGAAGAGAAAAGCGTGAGGAGAGGTACGTTCTGAAGAAAAAAGTGTGAAGAGAAAAGCGTGAGGAGAGGTACGTTCTGAAGAGAAAAAGTGTGAAGAGAAAAGCGTGAAGAGAAAGCGTAAGGAGAGGTACGTTCTGAAGAGAAAAGCGTGAGGAGAGGTACGTTCTGAAGAGAAAAAGTGTGAAGAGAAAAAGCGTGGAGAGAAAAGCGTAAGGAGAGGTACGTTCTGAAGAGAAAAGCGTAAGGAGAGGTACGTTCTGAAGAGAAAAGCGTGAGGAGAGGTACGTTCTGAAGAAAAAAAGTGTGAAGAGAAAAGTGTGGAGAGAAAAGCGTAAGGAGAGGTACGTTCTGAGAGAAAAAGCGTGAGGAGAGGTACGTTCTGAAGAAAAAAAGTGGAAGAGAAAAAGTGTGGAGAGAAAAGCGTAAGGAGAGGTACGTTCTGAAGAGAAAAGCGTGAGGAGAGGTACGTTCTGAAGAAAAAAAGTGTGAAGAGAAAAGCGTGAGGAGAGGTACGTTCTGAGAGAAAAAGTGTGAAGAGAAAAAGCGTGGAGAGAAAAGCGTAAGGAGAGGTACGTTCTGAAGAGAAAAGCGTGAGGAGAGGTACGTTCTGAAGAGAAAAAGTGTGAAGAGAAAAAGCGTGGAGAGAAAAGCGTAAGGAGAGGTACGTTCTGAAGAGAAAGTGTAAGGAGAGGTACGTTCTGAAGAGAAAAGCGTGAGGAGAGGTATGTTCTGAAGAAAAAAGTGTGAAGAGAAAAAGTGTGGAGAGAAAAGCGTAAGGAGAGGTACGTTCTGAAGAGAAAAGCGTGAGGAGAGGTACGTTCTGAAGAAAAAAAGTGTGAAGAGAAAAGCGTGAGGAGAGGTACGTTCTGAAGAGAAAAAGTGTGAAGAGAAAAATCGTGGAGAGAAAAGCGTAAGGAGAGGTACGTTCTGAAGAGAAAAGCGTGAGGAGAGGTACGTTCTGAAGAAAAAAAGTGTGAAGAGAAAAGCATGAGGAGAGGTACGTTCTGAAGAGAAAAAGTGTGAAGAGAAAAGCGTGAGGAGAGGTACGTTCTGAAGAAAAAAGTGTGAAGAGAAAAGCGTGAGGAGAGGTACGTTCTGAAGAGAAAAAGTGTGAAGAGAAAAAGCGTGGAGAGAAAAGCGTAAGGAGAGTACGTTCTGAAGAGAAAAGCGTAAGGAGAGGTACGTCTGAAGAGAAAAGCGTGAGGAGAGGTACGTTCTGAAGAAAAAAAGTGTGAAGAGAAAAAGTGTGGAGAGAAAAGCGTAAGGAGAGGTACGTTCTGAAGAGAAAAGCGTGAGGAGAGGTACGTTCTGAAGAAAAAAGTGTGAAGAGAAAAAGTGTGGAGAGAAAAGCGTAAGGAGAGGTACGTTCTGAAGAGAAAAGTGTAGGAGAGGTACGTTCTGAAGAGAAAAGCGTGAGGAGAGGTACGTTCTGAAAAAAAAGTGTGAAGAGAAAAGCGTGAGGAGAGGTACGTTCTGAAGAAAAAAGTGTGAAGAGAAAAAGCGTGGAAAGAAAAGCGTAAGGAGAGGTACGTTCTGAAGAGAAAAGCGTGAGGGAGAGTACGTTCTGAAGAGAAAAAGTGTGAAGAGAAAAAGCGTTGAGAGAAAGCGTAAGGAGAGGTACGTTCTGAGAGAAAAAGCGTAAGGAGAGGTACGTTCTGAAGAGAAAAGCGTGAGGAGAGGTATGTTCTGAAGAAAAAAAGTGTGAAAGAGAAAAGTGTGGAGAGAAAAGCGTAAGGAGAGGTACGTTCTGAAGAGAAAAGCGTGAGGAGAGGTACGTTCTGAAGAAAAAAAGTGTGAAGAGAAAAAGTGTGGAGAGAAAAGCGTAAGGAGAGGTACGTTCTGAAGAGAAAAGCGTGAGGAGAGGTACGTTCTGAAGAGAAAAGCGTGAGGAGAGGTACGTTCTGAAGAAAAAAGTGTGAAGAGAAAAGCGTGAGGAGAGGTACGTTCTGAAGAGAAAAAGTGTGAAGAGAAAAAGCGTGGAGAGAAAGCGTAAGGAGAGGTACGTTCTGAAGAGAAAAGCGTGAGGAGAGGTACGTTCTGAAGGAAAAGTGTGAAGAGAAAAAGCGTTGGAGAAAAGCGTAGGAGAGGTACGTTCTGAAGAGAAAAGCGTAAGGAGAGGTACGTTCTGAAGAGAAAGGCGTGAGGAGAGGTATGTTCTGAAGAAAAAAAGTGTGAAGAGAAAAGTGTGGAGAGAAAAGCGTAAGGAGAGGTACGTTCTGAAGAGAAAAGCGTGAGGAGAGGTACGTTCTGAAGAGAAAAAGTGTGAAGAGAAAAATCGTGGAGAGAAAAGCGTAAGGAGAGGTACGTTCTGAAGAGAAAGCGTGAGGAGAGGTACGTTCTGAAGAAAAAAAGTGTGAAGAGAAAAGCGTGAAGAGAGGTACGTTCTGAAGAAAAAAAGTGTGAGAGAAAAAGTGTGGGAGAAAAGCGTGAGGAGAGGTACGTTCTGAAGAAAAAAAGTGTGAAGAGAAAAGCGTGAGGAGAGGTACGTTCTGAAGAGAAAAAGCGTGAAGAGAAAAGTGTGGAGAGAAAAGCGTAAGGAGAGGTACGTTCTGAAGAGAAAAAGCGTTAAGAGAAAAAGTGTGGAGAGAAAAGCGTGAGGAGAGGTACGTTCTGAAGAGAAAAAGTGTGAAGAGAAAAAGCGTGGAGAGAAAAGCGTAAGGAGAGGTACGTTCTGAAGAGAAAGCGTGAGGAGAGGTACGTTCTGAAGAAAAAAGTGTGAAGAGAAAAAGTGTGGAGGAAAAGCGTAAGGAGAGGTACGTTCTGAAGAGAAAGCGTGAGAGAGGTACGTTTCTGAAGAGAAAAGCGTGAGGAGAGGTAGTTCTGAAGAGAAAAGCGTGAGGAGAGGTACGTTCTGAAGAGAAAAGCGTGAGGAGAGGTACGTTCTGAAGAGAAAAGCGTGAGGAGAGGTACGTTCTGAAGAAAAAAAGTGTGAAGAGAAAGCGTGAGGAGAGGTACGTTCTGAAGAGAAAAAGTGTGAAGAGAAAAAGCGTGGAGAGAAAAGCGTAAGGAGAGGTACGTTCTGAAGAGAAAAGCGTGAGGAGAGGTACGTTCTGAAGAGAAAAAGTGTGAAGAGAAAATCGTGGGAAGAAAAGCGTAAGGAGAGGTACGTTCTGAAGAGAAAAGCGTAAGGAGGGTACGTTCTGAAAGAGAAAGCGTGAGGAGAGGTATGTTCTGAAGAAAAAAGCGTGAGGAGAAAAAGCGAGAGGAAAAGAAAAAAGCGAAAGGAGAGAGGAAAACAGCAAAGGGCGAGAGAAGCGAGCAAGAAGTGGGTGTCTGACCAGCGCCAACGAGACAATTCGTCCTTCCCAGTGCTCCGGCAAGCGAGCGTGTGGGTGTGAGCAGCGCCGCCAACAAGTGAGGCACGGGTCGCGGTCAACAACAACACCAGGGTCTAAACCCACGACGAACGATCTCGGTGCCCTCCAGACTTCGACTGGCGTTCAAGGCTGCCCGCGAGAGGGTGCACGGCAAGGCTGGATGCTGGCGACGGACGTGACACGCACGCATTTCAGGACGTTTTCGCTTCACGGACGACTTTCTGGTGAGCG
>CM068959.1:132334946-132347884 GCA_035128595.1 Eptatretus atami | reverse complement strand
AGTGGTTTCACCACCAATTCACCACACGGCCTCATCACACTGGGGTTACTCATCCCCGGGGCCTCTGTCACACACCCCTTCATCACGCACGGCGTGCTGGGAAGCAGCATTTCGACACCCTCGCGAACCTGCACACCGGGACTCAACACACTGGGGAATAGTGCCCACACAAGGGTTTCGGGGCTCCATACCACCAAGCTCGGCGTGCACACAGTTCGCAGCAGTCGCCCCCCTTCTTAACCTTTCTAATTGGAAACGACCGAACCCTACTGGGTCGTATAGCTTCAAGGGGAATAGCGTCTCCTCCGTTTCCCGAAGAGGCTATCCAGCTGCTCGCATCGGTCAACAAAACATTGTCAGCTCCCCTCATCGTCCTATCCTAACTCTGTGTGTCTGTGCTCGTTTTTCACTCGCGTTATTGTGTAGTCTCTCGGCTACCGGTTTCCATCTCGCGTCTCTGTTAATTCCTATTTCCTTTATTATCTCTCTGTCTCCAGAGCGTGTCTCTTACATGTCGGTCACCCCATTTACTTTTTCTTCTTGGTACGTTACTTTCTCCGTCACGATCTCGCCCACACGTCTCCCGAATTATTTTCGCTCACCCCGCTTCCATCGCGGGCCGGACAGCGTTGCACTCCCTCCAGCATCGTTAGCTCCCCACACGTGGCGCCGCATTTTGAGCTCCACTGCCCGCTGTTCGCTCCTCGCAATTGCCATTATGCCTCTCATGCCCGCCTGCAGGCCTCGGCTATTTGCTGGAATCTCACCGCATTAGGGCTTTCATTTCTTGCTTCATTTGTGTGCGCATTCGTATCCATCTTGTTGTTTATTTCCTTTTATTCGTTTCCGCATTTTGTTGCGCATCATCCGTTTTCATTTCATTTATGGCCTGCAAAATCTGTGAGTGCACTCGCTGAGCCGATTCGGCAAGATTGGGGGGGGGTTTGGTGGAGGAGGAAGGGAGTGTATACACCAGCGCCGCTGCCAACGCGCACGATTTCGGGTTCTGGGTCCGTTTTGTGGGGGAGAATTGTTCCTGCAACATAAACTTTCCTGCTGCGGGGATTTTGTCTGGGCCATGGATTCTACCAATTCTACATCCAGTCTCTAATACCCCCGGCTCCCGTTCGCCTTGAAAATGCATCTTGTCCCGTGGAATAAATAATTTTTTTACAATCGCTCGTGTTTGGTGAATCGGTGGTCGTCCACTCCCCCTGAACCGATTCCCGTGAATTTAGTTGGAGACGGGGTGGATTCAAATTCACTCCGGACACCATGTTCGAATTCTGGTCCGCCCTGGCGTGCGTTAGGCCAGTAACTCCAATGGCGCCGCGGTCTCCACCGGACGGCCAATTCAGTGTGGACGCTCCTTGAAACTACCGCCAGGAGCCAGTCACGGGTGGGGGTTTAATCCCACAACCCAGTCGATTTACCGCGCGGCAAGGTGAATCGCCGATGTCGATATACCAAATCCCGCGCGGGTAACCTACGAGGGGTTGCCACACGCCTCAGGTTCGGTTTAGGCAACTGTTAGTTTAGTTTCGTTCTGCTAACTAACAGGGATAACCGAGCGTTTGTTATCGCCGACCTCGACCGGTTTCCAGATTACTTAACCCGGGTGTTCAACCTCACTAATTATTCCACGAGGTAAAAGTGGCACTTTCAATAAAGGAAAGGACAGAACGACGGGGACACGTGGCGTGTTCGACAAAGCCATTTTATTATTTACAACACACGTGAGGAGTTCATGCATAAGGTACAGCAGAGAAACAATACAACCGAATAAAGCAGGGAATCTGTACAACACAAGTCACTTAAAAGGTTTCTACTTACAGATGGCGCCACACCATGCCAAAGCAAAGTTAAAAAGAAACGAAGACCTCCCTTTCGTGCGTCCAGTCCCCTCCCACGACCGTTGGGGGTCGCGCTGGTTCGACCTCCCCACGCGGCGGCGCCCTCGCACCCTCGTCCGGAACGGGCAGGTCCAACACACAGGCCCGCACTGTGGTGCTCCCGTCGCGTTGCCACCAACAAGGCGCGCGGGCCACGAGCGCGGGACGGGCGAGGAGGAAGGGAGGCGCGAGCCCAAGAAGAGCGCATGAAACCGTGAAGAGAGGAGGAGGCCAACGTGAATCACTCGAAGACCTGGGCGAGCATGAACAAGAAGAAGAGGAAAGAGGCCCAACTGAATACCGAGAGAGACGGGGCGAGCATGACCAACGAAGAAGCAAAGAAGAGAGAGCCTCGCGCTGCAGTTCCGCCCTTATGCGTGGGCTCCGCCCTTCGCCCACCCGTTTTCGGCTCCTACTCCCTTCGGAAGCTTCTCGAACAGGGGCGTGCCCTAACTCCGACCCGGCCTCGACGCCCCATGTCCACCCATGGGGCGAGCTGCCGCCCCTTCCTTCACACAAGCGGCGGGGAAAACAGGCGGAAAACCCTCACAGGCTTCACAAGAGCTTTTGTTCCTGCCAATCCTTCTCGGAGGTTTCCGACGCGGGAAACCGTCTTCCGTGGTCCCGCCGAGGATGGCGTTCATAAGCGGGCGTGGAGGCAAAGATTGTGGTGGATTTGTGGGGGGTGGGTGTGAGTGTGGTGGGTGTTGTGGACGTAGTTGGTGCGGTTGTTGTTTGCGTGGAGGTTTGTGCAATGGTGGCTCAAAATAACGATAGATAAAGAAAACGGCTATTCAAAGAGTCGAGCCCGGGTGAATATGAAGAATGCCCTTTAAACAAACGTGGGGACCTATCTGAACATCACCTTACGGCAATAGCTAATCTAAGGAACCTTTATGGTGTATTGCAAATTTCACAGCCGTAACAATTATATATTATATATATATATATTATATAAATATATTATATATATATATATATATTATATATAGACCAACCTCGGTGTGGTCTTTCAGTTGTTCGGACCGGGCTCCGC
This sequence comes from Eptatretus atami, assembly GCA_035128595.1. Classification (NCBI taxonomy): domain Eukaryota; kingdom Metazoa; phylum Chordata; class Myxini; order Myxiniformes; family Myxinidae; genus Eptatretus; species Eptatretus atami. The sequence goes on along the minus strand of CM068959.1, from coordinate 132,344,956 downwards.
GAGAGCGAGCTGATCCAATCGCCGAGCCGCGATCCTTCCGAGCTCGCGCGAATCCTCCCCGCTTCTCACACGTGCTGGTGAGACGAGGCGCGATCCTTCCCGTCGATGCGTCGCTTCCCCGAGGACACCTCCAAGAGAGGTCGATGAGTCGCACAAGCCGGGAACCAAAATGGAGAACAAAGAGACTCCACGAACAGAAGAAGAAGAGCCACCATCGCAGCTCGAGCCGACGACCACTCAGTGCTCTTCCAAACAAAGCAGCTCAGAAGCAAAAAAGCTCTCGCCGAGCCAAAAGAAGCCGGAACTCACTGAACCACCAAAGCAAAAGCCAAAAAGCCTCCTCTCGTGCCAGGATCAGCCGAAGCTCACTGAGCCAGCCGAAGCAAAAACTTTCGAAGGCCTCACCCTACGCAAGCCAAGCAGGACCCGACGGTCTGCTTGAACGACTACTCTCTCAACTCCCTTCTCCACTCTGCACACGAACAAAGAAAAGATCTCCTTCTTATCCTTCTCCCGCCTTCCCCGCTCCAGCGTGACTACATGATCAGCCCTCGTGCTCCTCCCGCTCAGCACGGGTGGGAGGGGTTGTTGCATCAGATTCCGGACGGCGGGTTCTCTTGCTCTTCGCAGAAGAGGGGGATGATGTCATCCATTGTTTACGATCCTAACTATTAATCGTGTCCGCAGCGCATCTATCGATTTCTGAACATTTAAAAAACATGGAAGGTCAGCTAATATAGGGAAACAAGCACTTTATCAGCATAAGCTGACAAAGGATGTATGTTGTGTGCATCGAATTCCAAATTCGTAACCTACCCCTCCCTTTTACAGACTCGTCCGAGTCGTCAAATTTTTTGTGTGATCAGCTGTGTAAGTTTCCTTGTAAGTTTAACTGTCGGATCCCCTGAGTGGCTGACATTTCTTTATAAGTGTCCCAAAATATATAACTAATGCGCGCGTAACTAATCAACAAACTCTCGATCATTCGGACAACTTGAAGCTAAAATTGGCCCGGCGCTAAAACAAACTGCAGGTGAGGTTTTCACGTATTTACAATTTTACATCAACTTATCCATTACTAAACCATGGGCCCAGGACTGTGATTGTGAAAGGGAAAAGGTAAAAGTCATTACAAAGTCATTGGGTGGCAGGGGAGTTGGATGGGAGATGGTGCAAACACAAATGAGCATGATGGATGCACGGGCTTGCCCTGCAGGGCAGTTTGCAAACTGGATGGTCCTGGAGCACATGGTGATGGATTGGACACAGGGGAAACGCAAACAAGGGCTAGCAAGCAATGGGGTCATGGAGAGGCAGCAACGAGGCATGGCAAGGCAAGTCCTCAGAAGCAGGCGGCTGCAGCAAACACAACAGACCGGCAGGTGAAGTGGCCGGCCTCTGGTGTGGTTCCTGGGTCTGGAGAGAGTGCGGTGGTGCTGGCCGCCTCTGAGGCGGCTGACATCAGCCTACTGTCCCTCCCCCCCACTGACTATCGCTTGCCTGTCTCTGTCCATACCCCACTCGCCTTAATTTGCCACAGACAACACACAAAATTTAGCCCCTTTTTATTTTTTTATTTTTATTTTATATTGTCTCCCTAACCCCCTTTATAGTCTTTGTCTGGCTACCTATCCTGTCAACGCTAGCTATCTCCCAACCCTTACGTTCCTCTCTGAGGGGAATAGGGAAGAGACTATGCCGTCCGGTCTCGAGGCCACAAAGCTCAGAATGGCCTATCATAGTTCAGCGATCTACCAAGGTGGGTCTAGCGGCCTACAACGAGCGAAGGGAATGGATGGTGCGAAGGGGTCATCTCCTATCTACCTAACATTCATTAACCTGAACTACCGGGCTTTCCAAACGCCTCACATTTAAAACTATCGGTTCTAAAAACCATGATTCCGTCGCCTGTGTTGGTGTCCATTATAAATTTGGGCCTTGCCCTCAAATTTTCTTCGTGCCGATCGACAAATTTCTGGCTGGAACAGCGTGGCTCAACTGGCAGGAACTCCCTCTGCGAACTTCTAAGCATGGCAACCCCAGGCCCGCAAGGCTGCCTCCGGCCTAGGCTCACTACAGTGGGGGGTTGCCTCTCTGGCATTGCCCCCTCCGATGCCCACGTGGCGTGTGATGCCCCGGGTCCTTTCGGGGTCGGCCCGTTGCCACTACAACTGCCCCATGGCATTCTGGCGCTACGGTCCCCGTTTCCGACGGGTGCCGTGCCCACTACACTATCCCGGCCCCCTCTTGGGCCCTTTGGCCTACCTGGCCGACTAGTCCGGTGCCCGGGGGCCACTAAAAAAAAAAAATCACCTTTCCAAGCCAACTCCCAGCGGTCATGAACTCTTGCACCCTCCAACGGGTTCGTGCCCTTCTTCGCACCAACAACAAAACGACCTCTTTTAGTAAATTTAACATCCCCACTAATACATTAAACTGACCCTGGGTCTCTTGGGTGGGAATCACTGCCTCCCAATCAGTCATTCGCACCATGCCATAAACTTCGCTCCACTCAAACTTGGCCCGCTGTCCCCACACTCATTCCTCACACACTTTCCCATTTCACACTCCACCCACCACACTCTATACTGCCATCCTTCTAATTAAATCCCCTAACTAACTCGTGCTCCGCCCTCGTCATCCCTTATTCGCATGCACTGTTCCATTTACTCTAACGTAGCTAAGCTAGTCCCCTCTCACATTTCCATGTCTGTCCATGTCCGAAATCCAAAAATTCCGCATTTCCTAAATCTGCTAAAATCCCTCTAATAATCCATTTCACGGCTCCATGAGACTTGTCCTGCCCCATGAAAGCCGGTCTAACTACGCTAACCCATCTAACTGTAGTCTCTTGTGGCCCCCCAGACAGGGGGGTTTCCACCCCTTGCCCAGGGAAAATCTGTTCACCCGAAAGCGAGGCTTGCTTTTTTTTTTTCTATGCGAGCACCAGCGGGCACACTCGCAAACCTGCGCTCCTTTCCCGTGACGTCAAGGCAGCTGTTCGCGCATCTCGTAACTCCTCGAGGTACCATCCAGCAGGGATTTCCTTTCTGCCGGATCCAACCCTGCAGCAGACGTCACCCTGGCATTTAAAAACAAGCCTCGCGTTTCCGAGGGGTTCCCCGCACGCGAACCCATGTGTCTGTCGTCGGAGCTTCACCACGCTCGCCTGGAGAACCCATCTGTCAAATCCATATACCAGCCTACTTCTGTCGTCCCGCGGGTCGGCTATACCGCGTGCGTTTACGGACCGGGCTTTCATTCTCGCAGCGCGTCGATGGCGCCTCGTGCGTTGCACACGCACGGACCCCGGGCGCGCTGCCGTGCAAACGCGGCACGGTTCCAAATCAGCTAGGCCGCTACTCGGCTTTTTGTCCATCTCTGTCGCAGTCGTCGTCGCCATTACCAACGCGCACACTCCTGCGTGCCACGGACGCTCACACACCTTCCCATTCACTAGGAATGCGGTTGGCCGGTCTCACGCATGTCTAACGCCATTTCCTCTCATAAACCGCCACTCACACACGCGGTCTCTTGCCCACACATCTCGCCTTTCATCATGCCATGACGCGGTCCCGCCACTTTCGCACACTCGTACAACACATTTCGCCACACCTCTGTAAACAACATTTCGGCACGCCGCTACCACCCGACACAAATCAACTCACACACGCGGTTTCCTCACACACGGGGAATTCGCTTACACACGCCATAACATTCACGGCTATTGCGTGCTTTCCAGCAGGCATTTCGGCTCACTCGTACACCCACATACCGGGAACGACCACGCTGGGGATTTTGTGTCACACAAGGGGTTCCAGGGCCTTCATACCCCCCAAGCTTCGTGTGCACCGTCAACAGCACTCGCGCCCTTCTTAACCTCGAAAAGCTCGCGCGACCCACCTGGTCGAGATCGCTTTCAGGGGCATAGCCTCTCCTTGTTATGGAGGAGGCTATCCGCTGCTTGCACAGGTCATGACCATTCCCGCGGGATCCCTCATCGTCCTCGCACTAACTCTGTGTGTGGTTGTTGCTCGTCTTTCACCCGCGTCTTTATCGTGTAGTCTCTCGTTCTACGTTTATAACCCCATGTCTCTGTTAATTCTATCCTCCTTCGTCTTTACGTGTCTATACACGTCGCAGTCACCCCATTTAAATTTTTCCTCTGTGTACGTACTTTCTTTGTCACCTGCACAGAGTCCCTGTCTTAACACGTCCCCCGTATTAGTTTGTCCTCCACCGCGGCGACAAGTCCAACTCCCTGAGCCGTTCGCTCCAGCACGTGGCGCCGCATTTGAGCTCGTCGTCCGTTTCGTTGCACGCAAATGCATTATGCCCGTTCAGGCTTTGCATATCGCTCCCTTTTGAATGCCTTCAGTGTGCGCATCCATACATCCATCAATCGGCCATTTTTCTCTTCTTTGTGTTGATATTCCACCATTTGTTGCGATGCGCGATGGTCGAGCCGGACCGATCCGCCATTGTGGTCGCAGTTTGCTGGGAGCGGGAGGTTTTTGATGGAGGGAGGGGGTGTCATACACCGCGGGCGCGCGCCTTTCGGGTTCTGGGTTCGTTTGTGGGGGAATGTTCACCTGCAATATTTGGGAATGTCTGCACGGGGATTCGTCTGTGACCATGGATTCAGAATTTTAATCCATTAACCTGCTTCGTTCGCTGCTTGAACCGCATCCCTTGCGTAACGGTAAATAAAAAATTTGAAGCCCGGAATTAATGGAAGGAGGGGTCGCTCTACCATACTTTCAGGTCCATTCCGTTAATTAGTTTGGAGGGGAATGAATCTGTTTCCCGCTCGTGGACCACCAACCAGTGTTGTAAGAATTCCTCCTCAGGGCGAGCGACCCGCCGTTTTAGCCAATAGCGCCGCGTCACCCTCACACTCTCCGTATTGGGCACTCCTCCCGGCCCTCATTAGTTCTGAAGGGATTTTGCGGATCGCTTGTCGGCGGGGTAAGTGGCAACGGTTGGTGTGTGTAACACCAATCGAAGGACATGGCTGCTCGAGTTTCTCGCTGGTTAGTGTTTGATCTTTTCGGACTGTTGAAAGCCGCCACTGGCATTGGCGTGATTCGAGTCGGGTGAGCAGCGGCATCGGGCGTGTAGATTGGTTCAATTAAACTGTTAACTATCGCGGTCGACATACGCCCACAACCTTGTTCGCACTCTTCTAACGGCCTCGAGCGCTAACAGGGAGTCCAAGATCGCCACAATACACTATCCGTCGATTTGGTAGCTCCAGCGGAGCGGTATTTGTTAAAACAGGCGCATTCTTCCCCTCCAAACGTCGGAAATTACGGATGTCAGGGCCAATGGTGATGGCTGGCTGAGAGAGTGAGTACCCTCTCTCGCATATGGCGACCCATTTGAATTCCGCGTGCGTAATTGATCGCAAGATTTAATTTAGTTAGCCTCGTACCACACGCTTTGTGGGGTGTCAATGAGACCGGAGCGGCGGTTTATCGCGCGCTCCGTTGGACCCCGATCTACTTTACCGTGGCTTATTTAAAAGAACCACTATACTCCGGATGTGCAAGAGTGGGGCAGTTCACATGAGGAATGGCGACGAACGATACAGGGTTACCTTCGACACAAGGGACATTTTTTATAAAAAGGCATCCGTATGCAGTTGCAAGGCCTATCAAACACGTATGGCAGATTAATATCCAAGGTCAGACAGGACAAGCACCGACAATTACAGAACGGTAGCCCAAGACCGTTACCTTATCGTATTTTTTAACATTGTGACGTGGCAACTCTTAAGGAGCAGTATCCTAGGCTGTGGGGTTTCCGGAGGGGATGGTGGTCAACGACCAACTGGTGAACGGGGACGTACGACACGGGTACTTGTGGGGCCGGTCTGTCTTGAGCGGGCTCTCCGCCCGGTGGTGGTGAGCTTGTGGGTCGAGGGGGCGAGTTGCGTTTGAAAGGGTGGACCAAGCTTGGGGGATATGCAGGCCTGGGCCCCTTGTGGTGAACCTCCAGCGTGGTCGTTCCGGTAATGGTGTTGTGTTACGATTTGCAGGATCTGGTGCTGGCGCACGATAGCGTGGAATGTTATGGGTGTGTGCGTTTTCCCCGTGTGTTGAGGGGACCGGTGTGTGAGTGATATGGGTGGGTAGTTGGTAGTCGGTGGGTGCGACTGTGTTTTCGAACGTGTGGGAAAAAACTGTGTTTAGAGTGGGCGGAAATGTGTGGTGGGACGCGCGCTGGCATGAGTGAAGGGATGTGTGAAGGACGTGTGTGAGTGGGGTTATGAAGGAATGGCGTGTCGACACCAACTCGCGAGAAGAACCTGCAGGATCGCGCATGTCTAGGAGATGGGCTTTTAATAACAGAGCTTCTGGTGAGGTGTGGTGAGCACGTGCCCGTCGGGGCACGCAAAGGGAAAAGTGTGATGGGGCGAGACACCAGAAACTTGACTTTGGCGCTGCAACGTCATCTGCGACAGATGTAGGGAACAAAGCCGAGATAGGGCGTTGGGGTTGGACACGGCCCTAGCTCCATCCGGCGGCGGGTCGTGTGGTCCGTTGCTGTCGCACATCGATGACAAAGTGTTCTGTTTTGGAGGGGCCCACGACGGGCTCAGCGGAGACGAGCTGGACTCTCAGCGGAGGGTGAAAGACCCGGGTCCGTAAATACAGACGCGCCGGTGTATTAGCTCGACCGGGCGGCGGACAGAGGTAGGCCTGGAATATGGATTTGACCAGATGGGTTCTCCAGGTCGAGCGGTGTGTGAAGCTCCCGACGAGGGCAGAGGAACGATGTTGTTCGCCGCGGTTCGCGCGCTGAACCTCGAAAACGAGGCTTGTATTCTTAATGCGCAGGGTGACGTGGTGGCTGCAGGGTTTGGAATCCGGCAGAAGGAAATCTGCTGGTGCGTACCGTCAGGAGGGACGAGATGCGACATGCCATGGGACCGTTAGGGAGGCGAGCGATCTGGTGCGGCGCCATAATAAAGCGGCCTCGGCTTGGTGACAGATCTGGAAGGGTGGAAGCTGGCTGGGGGGCAAGGAAAACAAGTTAGGGGGATTGGTTAGGATAGTGAGCCGCGAACCTGGCTTTCACTGGGGCTAGCGCAAGTTCTATGAGCCCGTTGAAAATGATTAGTTGAGGGATTAGTTTCAGATTTTAGGAATGTTTTTTTGGGGATCGGACCCTGGACAGGACCGATCTGAATTGGTGTAGAGGGAGTAGCTCTTCGGGCATACGTAGCAGTATGAAGGCATGGCGAATAGGATGACGGGACGGCACGAGGTTGGTTTAGGGGGGGATTATTAGGAGGATGGCAGTATAGGAGGTTTGTGTGGAGTTTGCGGAAAGTGAGTGTGCGATGAGTGTGGGGAAACGTGCTGGTGAGACGAGCCGCCAGATGGGGCCAATTTGGTGCCCCTGTAGTTGGTCAGCGGAGATTGTTAGCTGCTGCTTGCTTCGCGGCCATGATATGTTGTGAGGGAGGGGCCACGGGGGCTGACATTGGGCAGATGGTTCGACATGAGCCCAAGTGACACCAGGGGGTAGCCGGCCGAAAAACTCGAATTATGGAGAAACCGTATAGATGGGAGAGTCTTCACTTATTGTTCAAGTGCCATTTATGATATTTAAGGTGGTGAGGAGGAAGCGCCACGAGCTACGACCGTTCGTAGGAAGGCCGGTAGGGGCATCTTTGCCGTGGTGTTTGGCTTAGGGGGCTGCTTTCTTATATCTCTCTTCCTAAATTTCAAAGATTGGGAGCAGGGGCTCGAGGGATGTCAGGAAGACCAAGGTGAACGTCTGCCCAAGGGCCAAAGAGGGGCCGGCGGAGTGGTCCGGGTAGGGGCGCACGCGAGAAGCCGAACCGCGGCCCATCTGTTATAGGAGGTCCGAGCCGCGCAAATGCATCTAGGGGTGTCGTAGGGCGGGGGCCTCGGAGGGACTCTGGGGCAAAAAACTCCAACGATGAGAATCGGAGGGGGGGCAACAGGGGCATCACCCAAAGAATTGATGAGGGAGCAGCTATGCGGCTTTCCGAAAGAGTGTACAGGCTTCGCCTGCGGCCTGGGGGTCGCCAGTGAGCGTTGAGCGCCTACAGGCGATTAGGGCTAAGCGGCGCTGAGTCCTGCCAGTTGAGGCCCAACGGCTGCGGTCCAAGCCAGGAATTGGTGCGAGGGGCGGATAGGACAAATATATGCTTGAGGGAGGACGCGTTCACACCCAGTATTATACATGCAAAATGGCACAAGCAGGCCCCCCGACAAGGACTACACTCGGAGCGGGGCTGAAAACGTCCACTCATCATGCTTTACTTCCCTAGATACTGCACTCAACTCGTTTTTTGCCTACACAACGATGTAGAAGAGAGACAGGAGATTTTTCTCTGGGGTACAGCCTCGGGGTAATGTCTTTCAAGGGGTTACTGATTGTTTGGGGTGATAGGACGTGTCCCTCTCCCATCCATCCCTTCGTCGTTGTTAGGCCGCTAGACCAGCTTGGTAGATCGCTGTCTGAGGAGGCCATTCTGAGGCTTTGGTTGGGCTCGAGCCGGGACGCTAGTCTCTCCCTATTCCCCTCCAGAGAAGGAAGTAAAGGGTTGGGAGTAGGCTAGTTGAACAGGCATAGGTTGCAGAAAAGATTAAAGGGGGTTAGGGAGACAATTATAATAAATAAATAAAAATAAAAAGGGGCTAATTTGTTGGCTGTTGTGTGGCAATTAAGGAGTGGGTATGGACAGAGACAGGCAAGGGAAGTGGGGAACAGTAAGGCTTCATTGTCGACCGGCGCCCCCTTTGCTTCAGAGCGGCCCCCACTCACCGCACTCTCTTCCAGACCGATGGACCAACCAGCGGCCGGCCCAGCCTTGCACTGCCGGTCTGTTGTGCTGCAGCGCTGCTTCTGCATGGACTTGCCCTTGCCCATGTCGTTGGCCTGCCTCTGCCATACCAATGCTTGCCCCCTAGCCTTGTTGGCGGTTGGGGCCCCCTGTGTCATCCATCATCAGTTGTCCAGGCCATCAGTTTTGCAAGGGCACTGCCTGCAGGCGCCCGTGCATCCATTTGCCATTTGTGTTTTGCGATCATCTCTCCACCTCCCCTCTGCTAACCATGACTTGTAATGACTTTTCTTTTCCCTTCACAGATTCAGGTCTGGGGGCCCATGTGTTAAGGTAATGGATAAGTTGACGTGAAAAATGGGTAAATTGTGGAACTCACGTGCATGTTGGTTCTTTAGTCGCCGGCATTTTTAGTTAAGTTGTCCGAATGTCTGAGGGGTCTTGTTTAGTTAGTTAACGCAGCGCATTAGGTTATAATATTTTTTGGGAACGTAATAGATGTCCGCGGCGATGTACTACTCCAATGGGACGATTCCTCGAAGTAGAGCTCACGTACAAGGGAAACTTACACATGCTGTGGACTTCCATCCACAAAATTACCTTCTGACGACTCGGGACGAGTCTGTCAGAAGGGAGGGGGTAGCGCTCGTTTACGAATTTGGAATTCGATTGCACACAACATACAGCGATGTTCCTTTCGTCTCAGACTTGGTCGGAGAAGGGAGTTGTTTGGCGTCAGATGTATCGCAACAGTAGATATCCAGTGGGTAGAACGGCTTCAGGCAGTCTTTCTTGGCTCTTTTTTACATTCAACGCGGAGGAAGGGGAAAGGGTACGGGTCTCTTCAATGTGTTGCGTCGCTCGGCGGAACGTCGTTGTGTTTCTCCGGGTTTCCCTAACTGAATTAAACTCGATCCGCGAGTGCATCTAATCGATTTCTGAACATTAAAAATGGGAAGGGTTGATGCTATCTCGGGAAACAAGCACTTATCGACATAGCGCTAGCCGGGAAGCACGCACCCCGGCACACTCGCACCCACACCACTCACACACGGGTTCTCTTCCACACACGGGTTCTCTTCCACACACGGGGTCTCATTCACACCCGGTGTTTCATCCACACACGGGGTCTCATTCACACCCGGTGTTTCATCCACACACGGGGCCTCTGTCACCCACGCGGTCG
>CM068959.1:132282406-132299579 GCA_035128595.1 Eptatretus atami | reverse complement strand
AGACACCAACGTTCAAAGAGGACGTGATTAATAGGTACAGAGTCACCGGCTTACATCCCTCTCTCACTGATAGTGCTTCTCGGATATATAATATATATTATATATATATATATATATATATAATTGTATATATATATATAAATATATATATGATATATATATATAATATATATATATAATATATATATATATATAATATTGTTGCGAATTCGCGCCCGCCGGCGTGCGATCGGCCACGTGACTCGAATCGCGACCGCCTCGCCCACCGGACGGACAATTCTGTCGTGACCCTCTCGGACTAACGCCGGATCCAGTCACGGGTGGCCTTTCGGCCTCACCACGATCGTGCCAATCGGCCCCCGCGTGGGATAGGGTTGTTCGCCAAACTCGACCTACCTAAGTACCCACGCGGATGGTAAACCGGGCGACCGCACCTCGCCGCAGGTCGACTTCGGACACAGGCCGCTTAAGCGATCCGTTCCGTGCTATCGGGAATAACCGAGCGGTGTTATCGTCGGCCTCGACGGTTCCTGATTAATTATCGGGCGTCCCCGCGCCCACTACGTACCCTTTACGTGAAACAAGATGGAGACCCAACGAAGGAAGGACGCAGCGAAACGGGGGAAGAAATTCAACAAGAAAGCACATTTATTTCACACAAAACACATAGAGCACACATATAGCACGTATTTATAGCAGTTAAAACAAAATGCACATATATCACATGTAAGATAAGCCAAAAACAATAATGCAAGCAACGCAGAGCTACGACCGACTACGCGCACACTCGGCAAACACTTATACAATACTACTTATTAAGACACGGCGCCACACACACACGTTCACACAGAACCCCAAAAGAAAATGGAAGTCGCGACTTCCCTGCTCTCAAGTCCTTGGCAACCGTCCTCCGCTCGCTGTCTGCGAGCGCTCTCCGCTCCACTCGACGCGAGATCCTCCGGCGTGCCTCGTGCCTGCTCGTGCTTGGCCCTCGACGCCACGGACCGAGCACCGACGAACAGAGAGAGAGCACACGCCAGACCCAGAGAGAACGAACAAGAAGCGAGCACGAACAAGAGAACCCAGCGAACAAGAACCCAAGAACGTGACTCTCGTCACGAGTCACGAGAACCCAAGAACCTCCTGCGCCTCCGGCTCTTATACCCCGGCGCCCCGCCCCGTTCTTGGCTCCAGCCTCCTTCGAGGCGCTTCGAGAAGGGCGGGCGTTCCCTCTCGCTCCCCCTCTCCCGCGCCATCCGGGGGGCGAGGAGAATCCGTCTTGGCGCCGGGCCAAGGAAGACAACGAGCGGGAAAACCGCGCGCCCTCGCTGTGGGGATTTCTTCTTCCCTTCTCGCGTTCGACGTTTCAACGCGGAAACCGTCGTACGTGGACCGCGGAGGATGGCGTTCGTTGTGTGGGTAGTGGCGAAGATGGTGGTGGTTGTTGTGAGATGGCGGTGCTGGCGTTGTGGAGTGGTGGCGTGGTTTGGGGTTGAAGTGTGGTTGGCGTTGTTGTAGTTGGTTCAGAAATAAAGCAAGAACAGAAAAACGCCTAACTCAAGTGTCGCAGCCCGAATTAATCACATTAATTCCCTCTAAACAATGGGTTTGGCTAACTACACATGTACTTCAGAAATATACTCACCTACGGGACCTGAATGGTGTAATGCGAATTTCCACAGCCGTAAACTACCCCTCCCCTTTTTACAGACTCGTCCCGAGTCGTCAAATTATCGTGTGCCATCATGTGTAGTTCTCCCCCTAGTACGTTTTACCTTCGGATCCCTGAGTGCGACATTCATGGTATTCGTGTCCCCAAAATAAATAACTGAGGGCTGAGTAACTAACTAAACAACTCACTCATACAGACAACTTAAATAAAATTGCGGGCGCTAGACAGACATGCCGGGGCGCACTCAAATTTACAATACAACTTAACAACTTATCCTTAACCTTATAAATTTACACTACTCCATGGCCCAGGATCAATGGACTCTGCAGGAAAAAGAAAGGAGTCAAAAGAAAACGGTGCAGCGGCCGCACTGCAGGCCGTGTTGCAGCTGCCAACAGGACAGTTCCTGCAGCTTGCAAACTGTTTGTAACGACGATCCTGGCGCACATGGCAATGAACAGGGGGGGGGGAACAAAGCAAAATTGGACAGAACGGGGCTGGTGAACAGATGGGCAGTGGCATGAATGGCAAAGGTAAAGGCAGGCAAGGCATTGGCAAAACAGGCCACTGTAGCAAACGCCGGCAGATGAAGTGACCGGCACAGGCCTTGCAGAAACAGCTGCAGTCGATCTGGCGGCACAGGCCTCGCAGCACAACGCAGCCAGCCGATGAAGTTTGGCCGGCACAGGCCTCGAAGCAAACAGCCGTCGGACGATCCGACCGGCACAGGCCTTGCAGCAAAACACAGCCAGCCGATGAAGTTGGCCGGCCTCTTGCCGTGCAGTGCAGGTTGGTGGGAGGAGTGCGGTGGTGCTGGCCACTCGTAGAAGGCGGGCTCGGACCTACCTACTGTCTCCCTCCCACCTATCGCCTTTTGCCTGTCACTGTTCATACCACTCCCTTACTTTGTAAAAAAAACCAATTTGGCCCCAACTTATTAATTTTTTTGTTTTTATTTTTACCCTTACTTCCCCATATAATTCGTCCCTAACCCCTTTATCGTCTTTGTTCGGGCTACCTATCGTCGCCTAGCCACTCCAACCCCTACGTTCCCTTCCCGGAGGGGATAAAGGAGAGCTTAGCATCCTGTGTCGAGGCCCACAAGCCTCAAGATGGCCTCCCAGACTTCAGCGATCTTACCCAAAGTGGGTCCAGCGGCCACAACGAGAGCGAAGGATGGATGGTGCGGGGGTACACTTCCTAATCTACCTAAACCATTAACTGTTAAACACCCCGGGGCTTTCAACAAGCGCCTCTCGCTTAAGCTATTGGTTCTAACAACCCAGATTCCCGTCGCCTGTGTTGGTGTCCTCACAATTTCGGGCCTTGCCTCGAATTTTCCCTCGTGCCCTTGCACGGTTTCGTGGCTGGGAACGCGTGGCCTCCTTGGCAGGCACGACCCTCTGCCAGTTCCCCTACGATGGCCATCCCGGGCACTACACTGCCTCCGAGCCTACCAGCTCCCTAAACCCGGGGAGTGCCCCCATGGCAACTCCCCTGAAACGCACACGTGGCAGGCTGGCGCCCCGGGCCATTTCGAGGGTCACCCGTGCCCACGACACTGCCCACGGCGGCTAACGGCGCTCCGGGCCCCGCACCAAGCGGGCGCACCCGTGCCCACTACGCTAACCCGGCCCCCCATGGGCCCTTGGCCTACCACGGCCGACTAGCCCGGTGCCGGGGTACCCACTCAGCGATACTCACCGTTCGCAGCCACGCTCCAGCCGTCAACAGGGCTCCTGCACCCCTCCAAACGGGTTTCGAGCCTACTTCCCACCAACAACAAAACGACCTCCATTTTTTATCAATTTGACTAACCCAGCTAACTCACTTTACTCTGACCCGGGTCCCTTGGGCGGGAATCACTCCTCCCCCCAATCACTCATCGCACCATGCATTCCCCAATCATCCCCTACACTCAGACCCGCTGGCCTCACTCACTACACAAGTACATTTCCGCTCCACAACCCACAAACCTTCACCGCACACCGCTGAACTCTGCCATCCTTCTATCTACTCCCCTAACTACCTCGTGCTCCCACGTCGTCCCTTAAACTAATAGCACGTTCCTTTTAACACTACGTAGCTAAGCTACTCCCCTCTACACACTCACAGTCTGTCACTGTCCTCAAATCCTAAAATTCCATTTCCCATCTAAAGCTCACTAAATCCTCTAACTAATCCATTCCACGGCCCCATGAGGACTTACCCTGCCCATGAAGCCGGTCTAACTAACACTAACCCTTCCCCCTAACTAGTTGTATCCTGTGCCCAGGCAGGGGGTCTTTCACCCCTTGCCCGGGAATCCTGTTCACCCGAAAAGCGAGGCTTGCTTTTGTTAATTTTGTTTTTTTTTTTCCAATTACGCGCAGCACCAGCGCGGCAACTCACAGCTCGCGCACTTTGCACCTTGCCGTGACGTCATGCAGCTGCACGTGTACCTCGTCCCTCTTGGACGGTACATCCGGCAGGGATTCACCCTCCTGCTGGATTCCAACCCTACGTGCAGCCATGACGTCACCCTGCGCACCCAAAAACAAACCTCGCACTTCGAGGGGCTCCCACGCGAACACATGTGCTCTGCCCGTCGGAGCTAACACACGCTCGCGTGGAGAACCCATCCGGTCCAAATCCGTTATCCCTGCCTACACTTTGTCCGTCCGCGGATCGGCAACATTCACCGCGTGCGTTTCCGGACCGGGCTTCACTCCCGCAAGCGAGCACGTGGGGGCCTCGTGCGTTGCACAGCACGGACCGCGGCGCGCTCGCTGCTGGGTGAACCCGGCACGGTCCCCAATACAGCTACAGCCGCTACCGCTTGCTTTCGTCTCTCTGTCGTCGTCGCCGTCGCCATTCAACCCACGCACACTGCGTGTTCACGACGCACAGACTCCACTCCATTAAACTCACACCGGGAGACGCGGCTGCATGCTCCCGCATGCCGACCGACATCTCCCTCACATACCGCTCTTCTCAACACACACGGTCTCCCTTGCACTCGGCGCTCACTCACGCATGACACCTCCCTCGCACACGTGCTCCACTCACACACGGCCTTCCCAGTTGCACACGTGGGGGCACTCCACTCCCGCTGGGGTCTCATCCACACACGGCGTGCTGGGAGGCCGCACTGCGGCACACTTGCCACCCACCACTCACACACGGGTCGCTTTCCACACATGGGGGCGCACTCACACCTTGCACCACACACACCGGGACAAACCACACTGGGGATTCGTGTCCCACAAGGGTTCCCGGGCCTCTATACCCCAAGCTGCACGTGCACCATCCACAGCACTCGTCCTTCAACTCCGCTTGGCACGAACGAACCCACCTGGTCGTGATTCGCTTCAAGGGGCATACTCCTCCCCTGTTCCTGGAGCGGCCATCTGCTGCTCGCACCGGGTCACAACACAGTCCACCAGCTCACCCCCATTAAGCCTGCTAACTCCGTGTGTGTGTGTGCGTCACTACCCGTCAATTCACCCTCTATCTCCCGTGTCTCTGTACATTTATTAGTTTCTGTTTATCTCTCGTGTCTATTAGTCTCTGCTTCTTTCTGGCGTCTTCCTTATCTTTATGTAGGTCACCTAACTTTCTCCTTAAGTCAGCTCCCGTCCTTCCCTCTGTTTCACTCCTTGCTCTTTCAGGATCTCCGCGTACTCATCCTTGCTTTCCGTCTTAATATGTTCTTTTCTCTCCCTCCCAATTCCTTTCACCTCGTGTCATTGTTTTTATCTCCTGTTCTCTGGCAATACTTCTACCTCCTTCGTTGTCTCTGTTACTTCCCTCGTCTCATTTTCAGGGTTTGCCCTATTGTTGTTTCATCCGACGAGTGATGTCTATCAAGTCCACACCACTAACGTTCCTCCGTGGTGATGTCCCACATCCCACATTATTGCGCTGTTCCATTTCCTCGCTCCTTTTGAGTCGTTCATCCTCTCGGAGCTTTTTGAGTTGTTCGTTCTCTCTCGGGAGTTTTTTCATCCCGTGGACGCCAATTTCTGCTTCCGTTTTAGTTGTTCAATTCCCAACTTACATTGTTCGTTGTTTTCTGCCCACAGTTTCTCCTGCTCTTCATTTTCCAATCCCATCGTTTTCTTCCAATTGGCTCATTTCCTTCCTGTGTTCATGTCGTTGTTCTCTCATTACCCTTCCTCGTTTCCTCCCTGTCCTTCCTTCTCCAGTTTCATGGTTTGCTTCATTTGGTTAATCTCTTTCTTGTGTTTCGGTTGCTGCTGTCTCATTATTCTTCCTTGTTTCTTCTCCTGTCCTTCCTTCTGCAGTTTCATGGTTTTCTTCATGTGGTTAATTTCCCTTTTGTGTTTCATTCGCTGTTTCTTTGTCTACCTCTTTCGCACTCCAGCCTTGCCTTTTCTTTCAAATTGGTCAACCTCGGCTTCATGTTCCTTTTGTTTTCTATCCATTGTTCCTCTCGCTCTTCCCTCTCCAATCTCGTTGTGTCCTTCATCTCCTGATTTCGTCCTTCTGCTTCATTTCGTTGCTCTTTCAACTCTCCTCGTATTCCAACCTATTTTTTCGCTTTTGGTCGTTCATGTTTCAAATTCATACTCTTTTCAGTTTTCTATTCCCACTTGTCTTTCTTGTTCTCGTTCTGCGAAATCTCATTTATTTCTTTCAACTGACAGTTTCTTTCTCCTGTCTCATTCCTTGTTCTTCCAGTACTTTTCTTGTTCTCAATTCTTGCAATCTCGTGCGTTTTCCTTCCATTGATCGATTTCCTTCTCTGTCTCATTCGTGCTTCCATCATTAACTCACTTTCTTGCATTCTGCTTCTTTAATCTTGGCCTTCGCTTCAGCTGTTTCGAGTCTGTAGCAGCGTGGGTTTTAGTTTCATCTCCGTTCTTCGTTCTTTTCCTCTTCTAACATCTCGAGCTCGTTTTTGTACATTCCCGCTCTTTGTTGTTTTGGTGTTTCTGTTACTCAGAAGCTTTCTTTTCTAAATTCCTCCTCAAGCGTCCTCCAGCTTCCATCTCTGTATCCGTACTCTTTGTCCAATCTATAACTCAGGAACATTTTTTCCATTTTTTTCCTTTTCTGGCCTCATCACCTCTTCTGCCTTTCCTATTCAATCAATTCGTTGTCATTCCTCACCATATCTTCTCTAGTACTTCCGTGCCATTCTTTCCTGTTTCTACTTGCGCGTTTCTAGGCTTTCGTCTTTCTGATTGCCCTGTTTCTTATTCTTCCTTCAATTGTTTTATTTCCAAATGCGTTTTTCCGTTTGGCCTCATTCCTAACTTTTCCCTCAGCTCACTCTGCGCGCTTGTTCCCACTCATGGATCTTGAGGAGTTCTATTTTCCCTAAATATTTCCCTTTTAATTCTCCTTCTAATTGTTTTACTTGTCCAGCTCGTTTTCTGTTCTACTGTTTGTGTCGAGCTCGGTCCTTTCTCCATTCTTCCTCCCAATTGTTTTCGTAGCCGGCTATGTCCGCTGCTCCGTTCACCGTGCCATGCCCCCTGTGGTTGTGAAGCGTGGCTGTTGGGGTAGCACTCCCGCCTCAGTGTCGCGCCATTTGTCAGCGCCATTATCTAGCCGCTCGCTTCCGTGCCTGCGCTGAGGTGCGATCGAGCTCGCCATTATGCGACAGTCCAGTTTGCAAGGCGCAAAGTCGTCGCTCAGAATATCGGTTGAGCTCCCGCGTGGAATTATAATTACAAGCAGTTACCATACCCGGGGCCATGAGAATCCTACATTTTCTCAACATATCCTAATGTTACCTAGTCACACCGGCACCGACGCTCACTTGAGACGCCATCAAGTTATTTTGCACGTAAGGGGTTAATTTAGCTCGTCGGTATCTTGGAGGGAATACGGGGTCGCTTTTCTCACCCTGAAACCCGATTCCCACGTGAATTTTAGCTGGAGACAAGAGAGTCCGTTATTCCCCGCTCTCACCGTGTTACGACCAGTTTGCGCGACATTCCGACCGCCCGGCGTGCGATCGGGCCACGTGATCGAATCGCGACCGGCCTCAGCCCACGGCGGACAATTCACGTGTCGTGACCCTCTCGGGACTAAGGCCGAGGATACCAGTCACGGGTTGGGCCTTGTCGGACCTCAACCAAGACGATCGTGTAGCCAATCGGCTGCCACATTTTGTCACGCCCGTGGGATAGGGTTGTTCGCCAACACTCGACCTACCTAAGTACCCACGCGGATGGTAAAATAGAACCGGCTCGGACCGCACCTCGCGCAGGTCGACTTCGGACACGGGCCGCTTAAGCGATCCGTTCGTGCTATCGGATAACCGAGCGGTGTTATCGTCGCCTCGACGGTTCCTGATTAATTATCGGGCGTCCCGCGCGCCACACTACGTACCCTTTACGTGAAAACAAGATGGAGACCCAACGAAGAAGGACGCAGCGAACGGGGGAAGATTCAACAAGAAGCACATTTATTTCACACACAACACATAGAGCACACATATAGCACGTATTTATAAGCAAGTTAAAACAAATATAGCACATATATCACATGTAAGATAAGACAAAACAATAATGCAAGCAAACGCAGAGCTACGACCTGGACTACGCGCACACTCGGCAACACTTATACAATACTACTTATTAAGACACGGCGCCACAACACACATGTTCACACAGAACCCAAAGAAAATGGAAGTCGCCGACTTCCCTGCTCTCAAAGTCCTTGTGCGACCGTCCTCCGCTCGCTGTCTGCGAGCGCTCTCCGCTCCACTCGACGCGAGATCCTCCGGCCTGCCTCGTGCCTGCTCGTGCTGGCCCCTCGACGCCACGGACCGAGCACCGAGAACAGAGGGAGAAGCCACGCCGAACCAGAGGAGAACGAACAAGAAGCGCAGCAACAGAGACCGAAGAGAACACAGCGAAACAAGAGAACCCAAGAACCTCCTGCGCCTCCGGCTCTTATACCCCCGGCGCCCCGCCCCGTTCTTGGCTCCACCCTCCTTCGAGGCGCTTCGAGAAGGGGGGCGTTCCCTCTCGCCTCCCCCTCCCCGCCATCCGGGGGGCGAGGAGAATCCGTCTTGGCGCGGGGCCAAGGAAGAAAACGAGCGGAAAACCGTGCGCGCCTCGCTGTGGGGATTTCTTCTTCCCTTCTCTGCGTTCGACGGTTTCCCAACGCGGAAACCGTCGTACGTGGACGCGCGGGAGGATGGCGTTCGTTGGTGTGGGTAGGTGCGAAGATGGTGGTGTTGTTGTGAGAGTGGCCGGTGCTGGCTGATTGGAGTGGTGGCGTGGTTTGGGGTTGAAGTGTGGTTGGCGTTGTTGAGTAGTTGGTCGAAAATAAAGCAAGAACAGAAAAAACGCCTAATCAAAGTGCTCGCAGTCCACGAATTATATCACATTAATTCCCATCTAGAACAGATGGTTTGGGCTACTACACGATTAGATTCAGAAATTATCTCACCTACGGGACCCTGAATGGTCGTAATGCGAATTTACCACAGCGCGTAAACAATATTAATATATATAATATAAGTAATATATTAGTTATTATTATACTATATAGGTATATATATAGGTATTAGTAATAGAGTCTAAACACAGGTGGAAAAACCAAGATGTCAGGATAAGTCATTTTGAAGAAACTGAAAAAAAAAAAGTTTCAGAATCTTTGTGTGACTGTTTTTAATAACTGTCCTATAGATTTAATTTTTCCAGTAAAAGGAAGAGTGATCATTGTCCCGATTCAATTAAGCATGTTGATTTGCCAAGCTTCTTCGTGGTTATTTAATTTAAGAGCAAAGAACGAAATCAATGTTGCAAACTGAATCAACTGGTTATTCCTTGTTTATAATTGCCATGCAATTTTAACCCAGGGAATGATGTAGCCAAATTCATGCTTGTTGGTTTATTAGCATAATTACATGAACTTTGGTGATCACAGATTATTTTTTTCAACATTAACGTCATTGTTTTTTTTGTTGATTGGTGTTCAACGCCATACTCAAGCGGTTATTGTCGCTTATATGACGACGGATTTCTGCATTTCTTACTTCCCGTACTACTTAATATGATGGAAAAACCGGGAGGAAACCAAGGAAACCACCCCCGCGGATAGCCGAAGTCACCTCATGTGACTCCCTCATATACCTAAGCAGGTTGTTGGGCGTGGGTACATCGAATGAGGATGGTACTCAGACGCGCTAACCATTAAGACCACGGCGTGTGGGTACCCATAAAAGTTCACAATAAAGTTTGACCAGGCTTGAACCACGTATATGCACCAACTACGGAGCCCATGATAATAACCAAATAGGCCATTGTAGTGCTCAGAGTTTATGCTGTTGAAAGTTTTTTACAGCCTTTCATTGTTAGTTTCTCAACTCTAATATTATCAAAACGGTGGGAACAGGTTAACATGAATGAAAGGGAGATAAACCAGGAGTAAAGTTACTGACAACTCTGGGTTTTCTACTTGTTCAGCTTTGACAAACTTGTTTTTTCATTGCACGGCTAAACTTTTACGCATATAAATTATGTGACACCCACTGGTTATTTGTTAAAGTAATATGTGAGAGGAAACCTTATGTGTTGCCAACTATTGGCAGGTGCAATAACCCTGAAATTTATAAAAGTGACAATTCTCTGGTTTTCACACTTGGTGGTTCATTCATTATATATATAATATAATATATATAATATATATATATTTATATATATATATATATATATTAAAATTGATTACAATGTACCATATCAGTACATACATAACTACATAAGGAAATACAACCAGTCGCTTAGCTGACGGGAACATTAAGGTGGGGGGGGGGGGGGTCACTAAAGGAGGAGGGGATGGAGGACATGAGGGAGAGAGGGAGCGAGGAAGAAGGGAGATTCGAGGCGGGATGGGGGGAGTGAGGAAGGGAGGGGATGCGAGAGGAGTGCTAGAAGGGAAGCCATGTGAGAGGGGAGGCAAGGGAAGGGCATTGTGCCGGGAGGGTCCTGTCGGACAATAACCACACTGTCCAGAACATTCGGAGACAGAATGAGCGAGTGAGAGAGAGAGGGAGACAGAGAGAAAGACAGAAGAGAGACAGACAGACATGACAGACAGACAGAGAGAGAGAGAGCGAGAAGAGAGCGAGAAGAGGAGCGAGAGAGAGCGACCGGCAGAGAAGAGAGACGAGAGAAGATGAGAGAGAGAGAGAGTAGAGAACAGAGAGACAGAGAGGACAGAGAGAGAGAACAGAGACAGAGTAGACAGAGACGTGGGGTAGTTGGGGGTAGGGGATTTAGCAAGAGAATTGTTATACTTTATGACAAACAAGACACACACACCACCTCACAGCCACCGCTCACACACCTCACCACGCTCAGACACACACACACACACACACACACACACACACGACACCAACACACACACACAACACACCAATCGTCATGTGAACATCGGAAAAAATTTTGGCTCTGAAATGAGAAAACACGTTAATATGGCGAACACCTAGAAATCAGGGTGTTATAAAATGTATTTTGCTTTGCATCTCACAAAGAGGAAAGCACCACCGAGTCATATAAAATAACCAATTGCTTTGAAAATTAGCACGAGGCAAGGAAAACTGTTGATACTTAATACGCTGCTGAGGTTAAAAATTAAACCTCTGCGATACGGGAGATGAAACTTTGCCACCCACGACACCCGTGTAACCGTGGCATGCAGGTACACACAACCTGAAGACGAGTCCTCTAAATTACAGATTCCAAATGTACCCATAATGAGTACCTCTACCTTGAAGCAACTGCCGACTGATAATATCCTGATGGTACACGAACTGTACCGTCCGTCCACTGTAGGGTGCTCGGAAAGCAGTTTAAGACTCAAGCAGAACTCCCACTTGAATAGTTGGCTAGCGAAGAGCTATGTCCGAATGTCCAAACTATGCCGAATTAGAAGAAAACTATACGTGCCCGTAAAAAAAAAATAATAATCATATTAAAAATAATAATAATAAAATAAATATTTCAAACCGCAAGAGCAAACAAACACAACCACGCAGGCCGTTTCTTCCTCTCAGTTGCCCGTACGTGCGTGCCCGGAAGTTCGATATTATTCAACAGTTACGAATTATTCGCATTTTAGTTTAATAACACACAATTATTCAATTAGCGCCGAACGATTTTTTACCTTTTTCGCAATGTCGTGGCAAGGAAAAATAAAAAGAGAGAGAGAGAAAAAATTTTTTACTTCCTGGTTCGGAGCATACCAGCACTCTGATGTTAACAGAAATTTATTACACCGTCTAATATTGAAAACGATTCATAACTGTGGGCATTGTGTTATCTATAAATGCCGGCTAGAAATCGAGGAAGAATTATTAGAATACACGAAGGTCATCATTCCCGGAGGCCGGTACGTTGTAGCCCGTAATGGATCCGGAGTACGTACGTTGTTAACGCCGTATGGCGAACGCGGCTGAGCTTCCCCTTCCCCATCGGCCACCAGCCCACGCAACAAACGTGTCTTGTCCATTGGTTTGGTAAATAAATGGCCATAACTTGGGATAAGCACTTGTCCGATTATATCAAACCCTTGAAAAGGCCAATCCTCAGGTCCCCAGCAAATATACCTGGGCAAGTTTCAATTAGATCGGACCACGCGGTTTGCGAGAAACGGCGGTCACAGACACACACACACACAGACAGAACCACCACCACACAGAAACACACCACACACACACACACACACACACACACAGGAGATTGGCTGGAATTATAGATAGATGAAACACTTTTCTTTCCAAGTCGGAACTGCTGCTAAGCTGTAATTCTGGAAGCTAAAACTCTTGTTAATTCTGCTAGTTTAAGAGATTTCTTCGAGTTATGGCATTATGCGGAAATCAAAATAAAGCCACGAACACTGGTGTTTCTGGGCGTTTATAAAGCATTGGCAATGTACCCAGTGATTCGTAACTAGGGAACCAACGCTATTCAAGTAGTGAGTGAAGGAAAGTGACAAAAAAAACTTTTATCGTTTAGAAACTGTTGCGGCCTGTTTCCAAGTCAAGGCATAGTTGAGCTGGCCAAAAAACATGGCGGCTTCAGACTCCAGCGAGTTGCCGAGGATATGCCTTGAGACCCATTGAAGTGGTAAATGAGGATCCACCTAATGAAGGATATAAATTAAATAATGCCCTAATTATCTAAAAAGGGGTGTTTTAATGAATAGACCATGTGGTAGGTACTCGCTATTACCTTCAGAAAATGATTTTCGTTGTGCAGAATCACCAATCTGGATGAATAAGGCCATACTTAAAGAATTTTAGACGCTGAGTCCAAATCCACTTTTTCTCCACGTCGAGGATGGGTGACACAATTTGGGTCTTTTTGGCAATTAAAGATACACCGAGTCATTAAAGCACGCATTTTTGACAACAGAAATGAAGAATCAAGGTTAGACTGATATGTACGTCAAAGAAATTCTTGTGAGGTCTTAAATGATACAAATATGTTTATACAGAGCCATATTCACTGTTATTAAAGATGTTATAATTAAAGGTCGTAAACGAAGCAAGTTACATATTTTACGCCGAAAACGTCTGGACCGACCAGACCAGGCCTTCGAGTTGACCAAGGAACTTTTGGCTTAAAAGGCAGCCACACTGCTATTAAAGGTAGTTACATTGACTATTAAAGGCAGCACACTGGCTATTAAAAGGTAGTTACATTTGACTATTCAAGACAGTTACAGTCGCCTAATTCAAGACAGTTTACATTGGCTATTACGGATTTAAATCAAAGACAAAGACACTGTGCGATCAGGCCTGATGAAAAAGTAGAACCGCCACAAGAAGATATACTTGTCTTAGACTCCAGTATTTCTTCTCCTGAAGCGGTTGCCTGAACTCAGGCTCTTAACTGCTGCTATTACAAACTCAAGTCCACCATTACAATGCTAACCAACCTGAATACTACTGTGTAGTAGATCACGCAACAGCAAAGCAGTGTGGACACCCGCATTCACAGTTTCGTCATCGAATCATCGTCAAGTTCTGCTTTCATCATCCTAAGTTCCATTTCTGCACGGGTCTGTTCATCGTTGGCAGCAGTTTTGACACCCACAGCACTCTAGTGCAGGGAACAGTCCTTTTGACTAGGCAAGAACACTGGTTGAGTCTCGGCATTTCGTCTTCTTGCAATACATTTCGTCGCCTCTAACAGTCCTTCGGGCGCCTGGGTGGTTGTTCAGCCAGTGAAAACAATTCAGTGCTCCGTTGCGTTCCATCCAACCGTGAAATTGTAGGGAGAAGGGGCTCTCTATAAACCTCTCTCAGTCACGCGTGGTGGATCGCAAGACTGATTAGTTCACTCCTTTGCAAATGCAGCAATCAGAGCGATCGCTTGAAGGCGGCAAACTTCTGTTCTCCCAGCGACTGGACTGCAGATAGCTTGTAGCAGCCTCATCCCACACTCTTCAATGGTCAGCTGATTGTAACTGGCGCAGACGAATTGTTCCAGGTCGTTTGAATGATATTCTGGATCTAGCGTGAATTCCTCGACGCCAATGCTTTCGCGAAACAGGTGATGAGATGGGGCCCTTCATCATCAAGTCAAACCCCTTGGCCTTGTTTTTTGCCCTTACCATGGAATGCACTGGTGGTATTCACTTCCGTGAAATGTGCATACCTAATCAAACGCACGGGCAGAACAGAACTTTCCAGGGGCAATTATCTCAGCTTCCTAATGTCAACGACGATAATGTCCCTTAGGACTTCCTGTGACCAGATGGAAATTCGCGCCGAATCCGACTTCGAGTGAGCAATTGCCACACAACACATCGGTGCGGAAACTCTCTATGCGGCACCGACTCTCCATTCTGTCGCCGCGTGAGCGGCATGTAGCAGGAGCTTCGTGTCAGCTTTCTACATGGTCACATTCAAGTTCAGGTACTGACGAACAACAGTCAGGACACCATTCGAACGCCTTGATTTTTCTCACATTTGCCGGCATGACTGACGTACAACCAGCATGTCAACCACAGTTTTTTGATGGAGAGATGTTTTCCTCGTCCACGATTCACGATGAACTCTAATCAACGCCTCCTTGTGGCTCCGGCTCGAGGAGATAATGGCCCACTGTTTTGGAAGGGCTTGATCACGTCTGTTAGATGGGTTCGTACGCTGAAGATCCCCCGCCCTGCCCGCTCGTCTGGCGTGCTCCAGGCACTTTGATGCTGATACTTGGGTAAGTATCAAACACCAAGTCCAGTCTCCGAAGATTGGTTATGTCGTGCTTTGGCCACTTACGATTGTTCAGCACCATCTCTTCCAGTTTGCCGAAGTGTATGCAGTGAACCAGCCTTTATCGCCCTGAATAACGCCATTCCATCCCACAAATGTTTGCACCTTGGATAGGCCGAGCGTCCACACGGCAATCGGGCCACAGTTTCAGTATATGGTTGCGGAGTGGCTTTGTCCGTCTTAGCCAACGAACATACTGGATGCCAGGGGAAAGATATGTTTCGCCAGTGGGTATGCGAGCAGAATCGTGGAGTGTTACATTGCTTTACTCCGCACAATCAAACAGCAGTCGTGTGGAAAAGACGACGTTCATTCGCATTTTTCAACCTTCAGCGTCTGCTGTGGGGAAGTCGCCGACTTTCTCGCGCCTTCAAGAAAGTTGCCATGGCCTTTGAAATCGGATCCTGAAGAAATGGGACCTCACCGATAGAGAAGCCGATCAACGCATGAATTTCAGCGACAGCATTCCCTCCCTTGTACATACGCGTTCATCAAGTCCGGCGGAAGTGGACTGGCAGTGCGATGACACCTGAACTTAAATATATGACAGTTCAAGGTGAGCGACCGGAGAAAGGGTTAATAATTTGAAGTACTTGTGTCCATCAACTTGTACCAGCCACTGCTTTTCGTTTCTTCTTCGAGTCTTTCGACACATCCAAATCCTTTCTCGTTCGGGGCTCGTTGTGGAACCCGCCATGGACTCAATTTCCTTGCGATTTCCGAGTGCTAGGTTGGGACAAGGAGTCCATTCCTCTAACAGCTGTGCTTTTTCTGAGTGTAACCAATGATGCACATCCACTGGTCTTTGCTGTCCCTATTTAAGAGTCTGCTCTATGATCACTGAATCACATGCAACACGGTACTAAATCCATAACGAGTATGCCCCGTTGGGCAGTCCATTTTGGCCGTCCATGTAACGCTTGATAGGTGTCTGGCGTGGGAGTGCCCTGCCTAGCCGGCCATTTCCAGCCAGTAGAACGGGTAAGTGTACCATGGCAATGAGTTTAGGTAATCGTACGCAAAGTACCAGGGCATTGACGCTCTCGTATTGCAAGGTGTTTCGCAGTTCGAGTACGAGTTGCCCGTATAAGCTCAGTGCTTGCTCACCAGTTCCAAGTAGGGGCCATGGTAATGTCCACCACTTTGGTGTTTGTTCAGGTCATCCCTCAGCATGAGATGCTCGCCGAGTATAGAACATGTAAATTGAGGTCTGAGTCACCCTGTTGGTGGACAGCCTGGCTGGCTTCATCCTCTGTGGTTGACTCTGTTTCTGGTTTGTAGAAGCTACTGGTTCTACAACAGGAGCCTGAGAATGGAAACCAATATCAATGTCCTTCAATGTACACGCACTCGCTCTCAGACATTTTGTGGACGATTAGAAAATCATGTCTGGGTACCGATTCCTGCAGTCTTTTCTTCAGTCTTGTTGCCTGGTAGTTGGCCTTATCCTGAACCTTCACACACTCTGATAGGTCATTGGAACATCTCACACAACTTCTTCATATGTATAGATTGCTTTCCATCAAGAGTCTTACTGGATTACTTATCAACAGAAAATGTCAAATGTTGAGTCATAGTTACTTTCTGAGAGTTTGAGTTTTACTTTCACTCTGTCTGTGGTTATGTGTCATTACACTACTCCATAATAACATTTTATGGTGATAACAAACTGTCAAGCGCCACACAGTCTTTATCCTTTATAGTTTGTCATTATTCTCACATCAACGTTCATCTCTCCTCTGCTCAGCAGTTTCCCTCAGCTTTCCCTCCAATCCTGTGTTTCCTGCCAGGGACAACTTGACAATGTTTGAGATTTTCCTTTCTGACAACAGTAATTTGTCTTTTTCTTTCTGGCATATCACACAAATTCTTGCAGACACCGCTGATTTGCCAGCGCACCCTTTCTACAGAGGTTCTGAGGATTTTCTTCTCACGTATTTTGTGTATTGAGAGAGAGAGAGAGAGAGAGGCGTGGGGTAGTGGGGGTAGGGGAGTTAGCAGGGAATGTTATACTTTATGAACAAACAAGACACACACACATACACACACACAATCGTCATGTGACATCGGAAAAATTTGGCTATGAAATTGAGAAAACACGTTAATATGGCGAACACCTCAGAAAGCAGGTGTTATCAAATGTATTTTGCTTTGCATCTCACAAAGAGAAAGCACACTGAGTCACATAAAATAACCAATTGCTTTGGAAATAGGCACGAGGACAAGGGAAACTGTGATCACTTATACGCTGCTGA
>CM068959.1:132244089-132254560 GCA_035128595.1 Eptatretus atami | reverse complement strand
CCTCTCACTGACCGTGCTTCTCGGATATATATATATATAGTGGGGAGAACAAGTATTTGATACACTGCCGATTTTGCAGTTTTCCCACTTACAAAGCACCGAGAGGTCTGTAATTTTTTATCATAGGTACACTTCAACTGTGAAAGACGGAATCTAAAACAAAAATCCTGAAAATCACATTGTATGATTTTAAAATAATTAATTTGCATTTTATTGCATGAAATAAGTATTTGATACATCAGAAAAACAGAACTTAATATTTGGTACAGAAACCTTTGTTTGCAATTACAGAGATCAGACGTTTTCCTGTAGTTCTTAACCAGGTTTGGCACAGACTAGAGCAGGGATTTTGGCCCACTCCTCCATACAGATCTTCTCCAGATCCTTCAGGTTTCGGGGCTGTCGCTGGGCAACACAGACTTTCAGCTCCCTCCAAGATTTTCTATTGGGTTCAGGTCTGGAGACTGGCTAGGCCACTCCAGGACCTTGAGATGCTTCTTACGGAGCCACTCCTTAGTTGCCCTGGCTGTGTGTTTCGGGTCGTTTGTCATGCTGGAAGACCCAGCCACGCCCCATCTTCAATGCTCTTGTTGAGGGAAGGAGTTGTTGGCCAAGATCTCGCGATACATGGCCCCATCCATCCTCCCCTCAATACGGTGCAGTCGTCCTGTCCCCTTTGCAGAAAAGCATCCCCAAAGAATGATGTTTCCACCTCCATGCTTCACGGTTGGGATGGTGTTCTTGGGTTGTACTCATCCTTCTTCTTCCTCCGAACACGGCGAGTGGAGTTTAAACCAAAAGCTCTATTTGGTCTCATCAGACCACATGACCTTCTCCCATTCCTCCTCTGGATCATCCAGATGGTCATTGGCAAACTTCAGACGGGCCTGGACATGCGCTGGCTTGAGCAGAGGGACCTTGCGTGCGCTGCAGGATTTTAATCCATGACGGCGTAGTGTGTTACTTATGGTTTTCTTTTGATACTGTGGTCCCAGCTCTCTTCAGATCATTGACCAGGTCCTGCCGTGTAGTTCTGGGCTGATCCCTCACCTTTCTCATGATCATTGAGGCTCCACGAGGTGAGATCTTGCATGGAGCCCCAGACCGAGGGAGATTGACTGTTATCTTGAACTTCTTCCATTTTCTAATAATTGCGCCAACAGTTGTTGCCTTCTCACCAAGCTGCTTTGCCTATTGTCCTGTAGCCCATCCCAGCCTTGTGCAAGTCTACAATTTTGTCCCTGATGTCCTTAGACAGCTCTCTGGTTTGCCCATTGTGGAGAGGTTGGAGTCTGATTGATTGAGTGTGGACAGCTGTCTTTTATGCAGATAACAAGTTCAAACAGGTGCAGTTAATACAGGTAATGAGTGGAGAAATGGGAGGGCTTCTTAAAGACAAAACTAACAGGTCTGTGAGAGCCGGAATTCTTACTGGTTGGTAGGTGATCAAATACTTATTTCATGCAATAAAATGCAATTAATTATTTAAAATCATACAATGTGATTTTCAGGATTTTTGTTTTAGATTCCGTCTTTCACAGTTGAAGTGTACCTATGATAAAAATTACAGACCTCTACGTGCTTTGTAAGTGGGAAAACCTGCAAATCGGCAGTGTCTCAAATACTTGTTCTCCCACTGTATATATATATATATATTATATTATATATATATATATATATATATATATATATACACACATACATACATAACTACATAAGGAAATCCAACCAGTTGCTTAGCTGAAGGGAATATTAAGGTGGGGGGGGGGGGGGTCAGTAAGGAGGAGGGGATGGAGACAGGAGGGAGAGAGGAGAGAGGGGAGCGAGGAAGAAGGGAGATCGAGGCGGGATGGGGGGAGTGAGGAAGGAGGGGGAGCGAGGAGGAGTGCAGAAAGGGAAGGCAATGTGAGGGGAGGGCAAGGGAAGGGCATTGTGCCGGGAGGTCCTCCGGACATAACCACTGTCCAGATACATTCGGAGACAGAATGAGAGAGTGAGAGAGAGGGAGACAGAGAGAGAAGAGAGAGAGAGAGAGAGAGAGAGAGAGAGAGAGAGGAGAGAGAGAGAGAGAGAGAGCGACAGAGACAGAGAGACAGACAGCAGAGAGAGGCGTGGGGTAGTGGGGGTAGGGGAGTTAGCAGAGAATGTTATACTTTATGAACAAACAAGACACACACACACACACACACACACACACACACACACACACACACACACAACACACAATCGTCATGTGACATCGGAAAAATTGGCTCTGAAATTGAGAAAACACGTTAATATGGCGAACACCTCAGAAATCAGGTGTTATCAAATGTATTTGCTTTGCATCTTACAAAGAGAAAGCACACCGAGTCATATAAAATAACCAATGCTTTGGAAATAGGCACGAGGACAAGGGAAACTGTGATCACTTATATGCTGCTGAGGTAAAAAATTAAAAACCTCTGCGATACGGAGATGAAACTTTGCCACCATGACAACCCGTGTAACCTAGCAATGCAGGCTACACACACACCTGAAGAGAGCCCTAAATTACAGATCCAAATGTAGCCATATGAAGTACCTCTACCTTGAAGCAACTGCCGACTGTAATATCCTGATCGGTACACGAACTGTACCGCCGTCCACTGTAGGGTGCTCGGCAAGCAGTTTAAGCACTCAAGCAAGCACTCCACTTGAATAGTTGGCAAGCGAGAGCTATGTCCGAATGTCCAAACTATGTCCGAATAGAAAAAATGAACACTTTTTTCCCAATCGGAACTGCTGCTAAGCTGAATTTTGGAGCTAAACTTTGTAATCTGCTTAGTTTAAGAGGATTCTCGAGGTTATGGCATATGCGGAAATGAAATAAAGCACGAACAGTGGTGTCTCTGCGCGTTTATAAGCATTGCAATGAACCCAGTGATTTGTAGCTCTGGTGAACACGCATTCAATAGTATGAGTGAGGAAAGTGACAAAAAAAACTTTATCGTTTTAGAAATCGTTGCGGCCTGTTTCCAAGTCAAGGCATGGTTGAGCTGGCCAAAAAAACATGGCAGCTTCAGACTCCAGCGAGGTTGCCTTGGATATGCCTTGAGACCCCATTGAGAGTGGTAACTGAGGATTCACCTAATAAAGGATATAATTAAATAATGCCCTTAATTAACTTTAAAATGGGTGTTTTAATTAACCCAAACACCCAATTTTAACTCTTGCACTTCCTTGGAGTTCCCTTCTTATGCATGCAAAGTTTCAGCTGCTAGATTTCATGGTTTTTGGGTAATGGAGGATGCAACACACACACACACAACACACACACACACACACACACACACCAACACACACACAACCACACAACACACAACACACATTTATTAGTATAAGAGAAGATGCAATACATTGTTTTGATGTCGCACCAAGTGTGATACGCGAGTGGAGAAATATGTTCGTTGTCCTTCGTGGTTTAGTTCACTTACCAGAGAAATATTGTTACTGACAGTTTTTTGTGCCGAATCCCCAAAGTTGTTTTTGAAAAAGATCTTTGAGCGAAATGAAAGGGATGTATCGCACATATTAGTTATTGAATCATCTTCATTTGTGGTGATTAACTTCATTCATGAATCAAAGTGACATGAAGTTATATCTGTTAAATGTAACATAGTGTACATAACACATGTTTTATCATCGTTTTACCCAAAGTCTCACGTGACAAACTCAATCATTTTAAAACGAATCGAGCGAGTGAAAAAAAAAAAATAATTTTATAAAGGGAAGAGTATTCATCGATAAGGAATGTTTCACACAAATTGCTGCTGATGTCTGCATTGGAGTAATGCTGGTACAAAGCTAGAGCTGGCATTGGTCCAAAGTCATCTGAGAATGTCCGATATCACACGATAACTCAGTAGTAATGATTGCTTCTCATTGTTGTGCTGTTTTGGCTGAACGTTGTGGCTGTGTGGTTGGGTGGTTGCGGTTCATTAAAACTCAGAAAAACAAAAAAAACATCAAGAAAAGCGTTTCCTTTCTGTTGAATGTGTTCATGAAGCACCACGCGAGAAAGAAATATAATATGATGTCGAACTGTCTGCACACTGTTTGACTTTGATAATCAGCAGAGAATCATTAATTTTCAGAAGGTAAGGCCCAAGCGTGTGGTGGTTGTTTGATAAGCCCGACATAAAATGCGTCTTTCACTTGGTAGACTCGTTCGAGGAAGGTGTGATCGAGAAAGTCACAACGTCCCACGACGACCAAGGGACCATACCTGTTAATGTTATTTGTTTAATGTATATATGTGACCTGCAATGAAAATGCATAGTGTGGAAGATATACACATGGCCTTTATGGCTGTCTAGTCATGACACATCTTTGTCCTTCATTTTAACGTTTCCTTTCATACTAAATGATAGATATAATCATCGATCAACCATTACCAAAGTCGAGTAGGTCTTACTATATCGTGCCACTGAGAGAAAGGGTGCAGTTTGAGTTCACTTTCCAACCTCTTTCTGAAAAAGGTCCTCCATCATGAAAATGATATTTGTACGACAAATGACGTTATTTGATTTTTCCTCGTTATAAATTTAAGAGATAAAAAGGATTGTCATTATCCTGTTCTTTACCTCTTTGGAGAGGCTGAGGTGTATTCCTATGTAGGTGGAAGCTTTGTATGATAATAGTTTTCAACAGAAAGAAACATAATAAAAAAAAAAAAATTCGAGGAAGAAGAGAATAAAAAAACAAAGATGTTGGTTGACCACAGTGAACTGATTAATAATGTCCGCATGATTTGGGGTGCTGCAGGTGTCGTAACTACGGTATCTTTGTTGAGAAGGTTGTAGGTCATTCTGGAACTAAATGTACGTTTTGTCTATGAAGTGTATATTATTTTCAATAAGTTTGGCTCACCCCAAATTGATTTACTCTTCATAGGAAATCCAAGAACTGTTTTATAAATAATGCATCTTGTATTTACACGAATATTACATACTTTGAAACAGTGACACGGGTTGTCAGCTCATAGTAATTCAAGGTCTGCAGTTGATGCGTTCCCAATATATTGAAAGCTTTTTCCCACCACCGATTCATTAAACCTGGCTTGTGTTGTCAAAAGAGCAGCGTGCTACCACCACGAGGTGACCAGACCTGAGAAGAACATACGCAACTTAGAAATCAAATATAACATCAGAGCGGGAAAGCACTTCGGAGAGTGCAAAACCTGCCGCACGCAATAACTGCTAGGTCACCTTAAGTGAACCTGATATCCTATTCATTAAATTTGACGGTCAAAACAGGCTCCACTCAGGTTATAGTTTGCAACTTTCCCTTTTACTTTTAAACTTTTACATACTCATTCATTCGTCATAACTAGATTCCTTAGAGAACCAGAAATTGATTTTATGTAGGAAATCCACACTAATTTTCCAATATACAGCCGCAATTATAATTTTGAGCAATGTTTTTTGAAATCACTTATAACATGTAGCAATGCAAAAAAAAAAATCGAAATTTTAAGTGAAAAAAAAGTATGAAAAATTTTTTTCTCATAACAATTTTTTGGGGGGGGGGGGAGGTTGGAAATCACTATAAAACATGTGAAATGCAAAAAAAAAATAAATAATCAAAAATTTTTTTCAAAAATGGGCCGGGCGCAATAGCGCCATCATTGGATTTGAAAATCTAAGGCATGATCCTTGGGACCATACCTAATCCCCCCAACCAAGTTTCGTCGAAAATCCGATCGAGGAGTTTTTCCGTAATATCTATTCACAAAACAAACAAACAAATAAAAACCAATGTCACCCGCAGGGTGACCCGTACTCTTGCCAAAAGGTGACCACAGTGTGATCTTAAAGGTTCACACTAGAGGTGAACAGAGCTTGCTATCCACCAGGAGCGACTCCTTGAGGAAATATCTCCTACGAAGGAGAATTCCGATAGAGAAATACGTATCAACAGAGTACATGACAAATATTAGCGTTTGCCTTCATAACGTCACCAAATGACTCCATAATGTCTCAAGCCTTGCGACATATCTAGAACAGCACTCATCAAGGGTTTATTAATACGAGGTATTATCACGATTATGGTACCTAAAGTATTCAAAAATTTGATCATGGGCGGTCAAAATATTTCGACCTCAGGCACTAACCATGTGAAGTCAAGGCGAAATCGCAAACCAAAAAAACATATCAGCTGAGCGCCAGACCATATCTACATTCCCATAAAAGTTTTGCGAGATGATTCGAATTAAAATACTACAAAAAATTAAGGGTTTCGGACGTACCTCACATTATTTACCGCAAAGTGACCTTGGACCTTTGACCTTGACCTTGACCTTTATGTGTGCTGAAGCGGGGTTATTGTAAATATATAAACGATAGATGTACCAACAAAGTTTCCGTATGAGAAATTCAATGCTCAACTACAGAGTGATATTAAAGGTGAAATATACCAAATGATACACGACAAACAAAACAAAAAACTTACCAAAGTAACAAGATCTTGCAAAAACGAAGTTTTGGCAAGATAACAACAGAAAGTTTGTGTAACAGTATCTCCGACTTCGATGGCGGGAGGTTAATTATAACAAAAATAATCCAATTGAAGGAGCACAATGGAGAAGACCAAAAAACAATCAAGGATTATAGATGGATGGAATGAATATATTATTGGAGTGGATGCATCAATTTTGACATCCAATCATATTCTCTTTGCATCATCACTGTCTTCTCTCCATCATCATCCTATCATTTCGGTCTCACTCTTCGACAGGCAGTGCGCCGTGTATAAGGTCATAGGATAGGAGTGTAGGGATATTGTGAGAGAATACAGCGAAATGAACATGGCTGAACACGGAAACAAAATTGTGAGTATCAAGTTCAGTTAACTAAAGGAATTGATTCCCTGGAGGTACTGACAAAGATATCCATGTTTATTGAAAATACAAAAACATTGTTTGATGTCCACTCATGTGTCGCAGGTGTAGAATATGTTCGTTGTCCTCGTGTTTAGTTTTACTTACCAGAATTTGTTACTGAACAGTTTTGTGCGAATCCCCAAGTGATTTTTGAAAAGATCTTTGAGCTGAAACGAAAAGGATTTTCAGCAATCATATTGATTGAATCATCTTCCATTTGTGGGTGTTACATTCATTCATAAATACAAGTTGAATGAAGTTATTCTGTTAAGATGTTACATAACACATGTTTATCATCGTTTTAACCGCAAAGACTCACGTGACAACTCAATCATTTTAAAACGAATCGAAGGGTGAAAATCATTTTAAAGGGAAAGAGTATCATCGAAGGAATGTTTCACCTTGCTGCTGATGTCTGCATTGTAATGCTGGTACAAAGTAGAGCTGGCATTGTCCAAGTCATCTGAGAATGTCCGATTTCAACACAATGAACTTCAGGTAAAAATGATTGCTTCTCCATGGTTGTGCTGTTGTTGGCTGAACCGTTGGTTGGTCGTGTGGTTGTGGCTGTGTTGATTGGTGGTTGTGGTTCGTAAACCTGCAAAAAAAAAAACATTATATCAAGAAAAGCGTTTCTTTTGTTGAATTGTTCATGAACACACACGAGAAAGAAAATATTATTGATGTCGAAACTGTCTGCACTCTGTGACTTGTGCGTATCAGCAGAGTCATTTTTCAGAAGGTAAGGCCCAAGCGTGTGTGGTTGTTATTGCCAGACATAAAAGCGTCTTTCACTGACAGACTCGTTTCAAGGGAAGGTGTGGTCGAGAAAGTCACAACGTCCCACGACGACCAAGGGACCATAACCTGTAATAGGTTATGTTGTTTAATGCATAATTTGTGAAACCTGCAATGAAGAATGCTATATGTGAATGATATCACATTAGCTTTGGCTGTCTGTATGACAACATCTTTGTTCTTTTAACGTTTCCTTTCGTTCAAAATGATAGATATTAATGAACGATCAACCATTACCAAGTCGTGCTCACCAGATATCGGGACCACGGTGCATTTTGAGTTTCACTTCCAAACCTCTTTCTTGAAAAGGTCCTCCAGCTGAAAATGAAATTTGTACGACAAATGAACGTTATTTGAACTCTGTTATAAATTATGAGATAAGGATTGTCATTGTTCTGTTCTTACCTCTTTGGAGATGTGAGGTGTATTCCTTGTAGAGTGGAGAGCTTTTGTTGTCCATTTCAGGAGAGAATGTGTGAGTTGACCACAGTGAACTTGATAAATAATGGTCCGCATGATTGAGGGTGCTGCAGGTGTCGTACTCGGTATCGATGTTGGAGGTTGTGTTCTGGAACTAAATGTACGTTTTCTGTCATAGTTTATATTATATTCAATAAGTTTCATAAACCCAATTGATTTTACTCTATCATGGAAATACAAGAATGTTTTATAAATCAATCATCTTGTTATTTACACAAATTACATACTTGAAAACAGTGAGCGCGGTGTTGTCAAAGCTCATAGTAATCAAGGTTCTGCAGTTGATGCGTTCCCATTTTGAAGCTTTCTCCACCACTGATTCATTAACCTGGCTGGTGTTGTCAAAAGAGCAGCGTGCTACCACACGAGTGGACCAGACCTGAGAAGAACATACGACTTCAGAATCAATATAATAGAGGGGAGCAACTCGGTGAGTGCAAACCTCCGCCGCCAATACTGCTGGGTTCACTTAAGTGAACCTGATCCTATTCATTGTTGTTCAAAACGGATCATGACTCTACTGAACCCGATTGAATAAACTAAACTCGATCGACGCGCCATAAGTAAGAAAATGCCAAAAAAATAAAATCGAAATTTTTTTGAAAAAAAGATTGCAACAATTTTTTTTTCTCTAACAATTTTTTATTATTTGGTGGGGTTGGAAATACTTAAAACATGTAGAAATGCAAAAACAAAAATTCAAATATTTTTTTTTCAAAATGGCCGCCATAGCGGCCATATTGGACTTTGGACCAAGTCCAACAATCTAATGCATGATCCTTGGACCATACTATCCCCCCACCAAGTTTCGTCGAATCATGTCCAGAGAGTTTTTCCATAATACTGTTCACAAACAAACAACAAACAAACAAGACAGTCATAGACTGGTACTTGTTCGAAATCGCAAACATTGCCTCTGACCTTGTCTAATAAAAGCTGTCTCTCGAGAAGGTAGCGACGCAAACAGAAGTTCTACATGATATCTTGTACCAAACCTCTCATAAAACATCCGATTTTTACCAGGAATTTCGACAACCCGAGTTGTTAAGCATACTTAACCGTATACCAAAAAAATTGAAGACAGGATTGAAATTGACTTAAACTGAGCGCGTTAATGCCGGTGGTGTTGCAATTCCCCCCTCATTAGCATAATCTTCCAGTTAAGCTCAATACGACACCGACATAAATCTCATAAAACTATCCGACTTTTCACCAGAATTAATAACGACAAACCGAGTGTTAAGCATACTTAGCCATTACCAAAGTGAAAACAGAATTCGATCCGAGTTAGAACAAACTACGTAACATCGACCGAAGCAAAATATCTCCATTTCTCCACGCAATTATTTAATATTAGTTTTATCATAAGTCACAAAACCGTTAATATTCGGCCATCCACCAACAATCTTTACATAATCCGACGGCTTAGCGAGTCACCCAGGCAGGACGATAACCTTTATTGGATAAAAAAATGACTATTAAAACACATCTTTATCAAAAACACGTCAGCGCCACAAGCAAAACCTTTACGTGATTCTCCAACGACGCGTCTGCTACGAGCGCCGCTGCACCACGTGACGACGTGACGCGAGCGAGTGGAAATAATTTTTATACAATCTTAAACGTCTCCAAAACATCCGATTTTTACCAGAATTTCGACAACCGAGTGTTAAGCGTACCCCTAAAGCCCGATCGCAAACCAAAAACCGAAGACAAAATTAAAAATCGAAGTAAACGAACATCTACGTCGGACCGAAACAAAAAATATCCATTTCTCCCACAATGAATTTAGGAATTATGTTTTGAACACTCGACTGTGACAAATCGAATGTTTGACCTCACTTGGAGAACATTGACCTTTGACCGATTTTGACCAAAATCTAATCAGCGCTACACATCCCTTCACTGAATCACGTGGTGT
Organism: Eptatretus atami; assembly: GCA_035128595.1. Lineage (NCBI taxonomy): Eukaryota > Metazoa > Chordata > Myxini > Myxiniformes > Myxinidae > Eptatretus > Eptatretus atami. Next base: position 132,244,460 of record CM068959.1, on the reverse strand, counting down.
AATTTGACATTGGTAGCTTCTTTCCGTTTCTCGAAGTTATAACGGTGCCTACAAAGACAAACAAACACACAGAAACCACAAACACACAAACAGAAGACGGAAGTCATCAATATACTACGAATCTTTAGATTCGTAAGTACAAACAAACATCTCTCTCCGAGTCATATAAAATAACCAATTGCTTTGGAAATAGGCACGAGGACAAGGGAAACTGTGATCACTTATATGCTGCTGAGGTAAAAAATTAAAACCTCTGCGATACGGAGATGAAACTTTGCCACCATGACACCCGTGTAACCTAGCATGCAGGCATACACACACACCTGAAGAGAGTCCCTAAATTACAGATCCAAATGTACCCATATGAGTAC
>CM068959.1:132203411-132223324 GCA_035128595.1 Eptatretus atami | reverse complement strand
TGGATTATCTGGAAGATGTGCTGAAAGTTTGATGGTGGTGATTTTAGTTTGGAGGTGCTACTGCTTGATGGAGCTATCGATTCCAGGAAATGTTGTTTCTACTCCCAGGACGAGTGTTGTTGTGAGTAATTGGAGGTGATGATCGGTTCTGTTGGTGTGTACTGTTTCGCAGTGGTGGCTTTAGGACTAGGTATAAGATGAAGGCAGTTCTGTGGTTGGTTGCGGAGTTAAGCTGTTGGTTGATGTTGAGTTGCAGTTTCATATGTTGTTGTTTCTATATACTGAGCTTGTGTTATAGAATCATGGTGGGAGCACTGGTTGCGTAATTTGTGTTTGTTTTAGTTGTAGTTTCAGGTTTAGACACTGTGGATACTAGATGTTGCTGAAAGCTGAGGTGTGATTCAGTGGAGATACTGCTGCTTGATGGAGCTATCGATTCAGGAAATGTTGTTCTACCCGTGTGTTTGTTTGATTTGAGGCCAATGGTTGTGTGTGTATGTTTTTTTTTATGTAGTCCACATTGTTATTGGGTGTTGCCTGGACATCTTTATCTGTTGTTTGAAGTGTTTGTTCAGGACGTTCTGTGAATTCTTCATTTGTTTTGTTGCTGCTTGTGCTAAATTTTGTTGAAATGACATTGGTTGGTTGTAGCGATTGTGTTGTGGCTGCCTGTATTAGAAAGTGGCTGGCGCAGGTTTTGCAGTGGAACAAGGTGTTGTTGATGTGTGCAATGGATACTTAAATCAATTGCTGTTTTGTTGTGTGTAAATTTTTTCACCTTGTGCAAGTTGGGTTTGAGATGTGCTTGATGTTTCTGTGTGGTACTCTGCCAAATTTTTGTTTTGTCTGATGTAATGGAAAGTAAACGATGGTGTTGTTGCTTGTGGTGCTTCTCACAGTGTCCTGCATTGATGGTGTGTTGGCAGGTTCGCTTGTTATTGGTTGTTGTTGTTGTTGTTGATCGTATAAAGGAGCTTTTTGATGATGTTTGAACCGACAGGTTCAGATGCGTGTTTGATGCTTGAAGTGGGTTGTGCTGTTGAGGATGATGAGATGATGAATGAATGATGTCAGAAGGCTTGTTGTCTCTTGTAACCACAGACACACCAACGGAAGAAAAGGTCCATTGTCATAATTTGACCTTGTGGAAGTTGCTTGTAATCATAATTGCTGAATGGAGCTGTAAATTTCTGGTGTTTCAATTCTGCAGCAGCATGCTGCTTTCTTAATCAATGAAGTTGTGGATGTGCAATGTAAATTTGCTCGGCTGTGGTATCCTCCTAATATTAAATAAGGCATTGTATGTATGTTGTATGTATGTATGTATGGATGTACACTGAAATCATGGCTGCCTGATTGCACAAAATTTTGCATAATTTGGTTGTCCCAGGGTTAAATAATGCTTGTCTGGAAGGGGGGGGGGAGGGGTTTTGAATGGAGACAACCTGCCAATACTCCTAAGGGAGCGGGTGCTTCTAGTAATTAAAAAAAATGAATAGATAGATGTTTTCCATGGCCATTAAATGTGTAATGTGTATTGCATATTTATAGCTCTGACATGATCATGCTTATGTTTGTTAGTCTTCATGCATCTTCTCACGAGCATGACACGTATGCGCAAAAATAATTAAATAAAATAAAGTGCACTGAGCCAAATTTTATTCATTTGTGATTGCAACAAAAACGTTCATCAGACGTAATGACGTCTACTACATCTTGGTCATACTGAACGTGCCAGGTCAAGCATCGCGAGAAACATCGAAGCTATACACTGTGACATGCGCTACTTCAGCAGCTGACCGGTAGAGCTTGGAACAACACAAATGCTCACACAGAAAAAAAATGTGGTGTACAAGGCCCTGTGTTGTGAGCATTGTTCTTGTGTGTAAGTGGAAATTGGACACATTTCTCGTAAAGAGGAGAGTTAAACAACTTCCACTGCCACAAGTGGCAAAGCAAAGTTACAATGCAGAGGTCCTTGGAGAAGGTAAATATAGCAAGCGTGACAGCCATGCCTGAAGCAGAAGATAATAGCAATGGCTGGACACCTCATCAGCATGGAAGAATGGACGCAGCCCAGGAGCAACGTGCTTTTGTGGAATTTTTTTGTGTGAAACAAATGTCGAGGCTCGTATAAGAGCTATAGACAGAATGCCAAGGGGAGCAGGAGACAAGAAGGGTGGGAGAGGGAAAAAAACACATGGGGAACAGAGACGAGGAGATCTGTGGAAGAGAGAGGATGGGGAGGGTAGCAACAGGTAAACAGGATGGACCATACAGAACTTTCAGAAGGAAAGCGGGAATTTGAAGAGGTTGGGTTTGTGGGGTGAATAAGGGGTAGAAAAGATCATGGTTTTGGACGGGAAAGATAAGAGGTGGTCGTGAAAGCTGTTTTGGAAGACCTGGAGGGATAGAGTGGGATTGAAGAGAGTGTGGAGTTTGTTCAAAGGTGGGGAAAAGAGGAATGAAAGAGTGAAGGTGAACAGTGATTTTTTTTATTTTTGAGTAGTTTTAGCCAGAAGGGGGTTGCTAGTGACTTCAGGCCCTGCGAAATATGGGGGGGGGACATATCGAGACAGAGTAGTGGGGGGGGGGGGGTGAGGCCGGAGAGGAGATGTGGAAACAGAAGACTGACTCTCCTCGGTGAGAGTGAGAGACGCCAAGACAGCTCATCGAGAGAAACCAATTGTGATCTAAATGCTTGGTTTCCCACAGCATGAAAAGCAGAGAAAGGTGAGAGAGGAGCACCCATCCCAGAGGGGAGAGCAGTCATCCATCAGGCTGCAAGAGAAAGCTTTGTATGCTGGTCAGGAGTTTAGGTGTGCAAGGAAAGGACTTTGCGCGACGGAAGATGCCAGTCGCAACTGGCTTTGGAGGAGAATTATCAGAAGAAACAAAAGCCCGGGTTTGTTGGCTTAGCGGCTAGGATGGCCGGCTTAGATCCTAGGTCGTGAGTTTGAGCCCGTTGGCGCTGAATTAACACAGGTGGGGTTGTTGACCCTGTCATCCTTATGAGGTCGCCAAAAATGGAGTACCACTGTACTGGTGGAAGGGCCACGCATCAGCGACACAGCCATGCTCAAGAAATGATAGTACCCGGCAGCCAAGCTACCAAAACACAAGAACAGGACGATGAACAAGAAAACGTTGGATGCTCTAAAGCTATGCTATAAAGATTCCTCGTGACATGACAAGGAACGCATTTGGGATAAAACCCAGATGATTGGGAATGAACTGGCCAAGCGACCAGGAAAGAATGGGACAATGCAAAACGCCTTTCCTGAAAGTAACGTCGATGATTGATTGATTGATTCTGGCAATGCTTTAGACAGGAATGCCACAAGAACGTGTCAAGGTCATTATGGGTGTTTCATCGAAACACCATACGGTCACTCTTGGATACTTATCAATCAGAGACTGTCCCACATTCTGTACGACGATGCGTGACTCATGTGCGCAGATAATATCCCGGTTGTGCACTTGCGGAATCGGTTCCAGAAGCAAGTTTTGACAGTTTGCAGCAGCCTGGCTTGTGAAATCAGTGCCAGAGCTGTCCAGGAATCGGTTACACGAGATAAAATCCAACCCGACGATCAGGAGACATATCCGAATTTGTTGCCATATAACGTGCATGTGCACATCGCTTGGTGTAGACAACGTCTGGTTCAGAAGACAAGATTGGCTGCTATCCTCTTTACAGATGATCAAAATTCATCTTGACAGTAGTGGTGGCTTTGTTACGTTTATCGATGGGAAGGCGAAAGTTACGCTGATGCATATGTTGTGTCATCAAGAAATTTGAAAGGTATTTGTACAATCATCGAAGTTCTCCATCCTCACATCCTCCTGTTCCTCCGCAGATCATGAACATCACATCACAATTCAACAGGATAAGGCGTGCCCTTACATCCCCGGTGGTCATGCGACTTTCATCGCCAACAAGACATTGCAGCATTCCTTGGCCGCTGTTTCGGCTGATCTTTCTCCGAAAGAGAACATTTGTGGGATGAAATGGAACAACATTGAAAGTATCCTATCAAACCAGCCAACTATGTTGCTAACTGTGGCGTGTCTTGGTATCAGATTGGAACAACATCCCTAAAGCCTTCTTCAACATCTTGTATCCTCATGAGGCGGCCGTTGCAGAGCGGTGTCACATGGTGGCCACAACCAGAAAACTGAGTATTTAACTGGACTTTTGGACTGCCACCTGTTGTGTATAACAAATGAAGGCCCACATGAAGACCTTGCGCATTCTGCCTTTAATCACGTCTCTGGAGACATTCTCTGTCGATTTTATGTTTATAAAACTAAATATTGACAATGACAGCATCCGTCAAAATACAGTTCAATATAAGAAAAAAAAGTGTACAAAAAAAATAAAAGCACAAAAACTTTCAAAAACCAAGTATATAAAAAAAAAATAATCAAAAACAGAAAAATATAATTGAACTTAAAAACAGAACGCAACACAATAGAATGAAAAAAAAACCAAAAAAAAAATAAAGAAAAAATTGAAAAAATAAACAAAAAAAAAGAACAAAAAATCGTTTTTCATTCTACATTTCAACGGTGAAATTATCAAACTTTTCTGTATATAGTTAAAAAGAAATGTTGAATCAAAGGAATATCCACAAATCTATCGCATAGTTGCTGCCTTGAGTTAATTGATAAATGTACTGTTGCTGGAGCATATTTGACACAGCAGCTGAAGAGATGGGTGCACTCGTTGATGGCGTGTTGGTTGTTCTTTGTATTGCTGTAAGAAGAATATGAACGCACAAAAACATTCTACAGGACAAAAAGGTTACTTTTGATAGAATAAAGAATGTGTTTGTGTAAGCATTCTTGAAGTCAGAAGAGGCATAAATAGATCGCAGTGGTGTTTTGCAAATGAGGATGAAATTCTGAAACTTGTTTGGCCTTGCTGATGTTGTCTCACCTTCCATGTGAAAGACAGAGGAAGATGTGCTTAATTCACCGACTACAGGAACAGGTGTGGGGTGCTATTGTTGTCAGATCATTGTGGTGCTTGATTCTGTTGTTTTAGTTCTGGATCAGGTGGAGGTGAGGTCACAACAGTCTTACAGTTGTCCAATGTTGTTCGCAAGCTTCACTTGGCTGGCTATTGTTCTGGAGAGTTGTTGGTTTCAGGTATGATAGTGGTTTCTGCAGTGGTCACTGGTTGGATTTTGGAAATGAAGAGGTGTTTGTTCCTGGGTGTTGTTTCTATCGTTGTTATAGGGTGGGTTCAGGGTTGATGTAGAGCACTTCAAAAAGTTGTTGCATTTCCACTCCACATGTTCTGAAAAATGCTTTGGTTCTCAAGGTTTTGTACTGGTTGTTGGTGGATGTATCAAAGTGAAGGTGGTATACGTTGTTCTTGCTGTTATCTTTGGTGTGTTGCTGGAAATCAAGTGGTCCTAGCTTCTGGCTCCGTGCCTACTCCTCTGCAATCATCACTTGTTGTTTAGCAGAAGAATATTGGAACTGTCTGTCGGATTGGTGGGGATTTACTTCTGTACCTGTGATTTTGTTTCCTCTCCAATTGAAGCCTCAGTTAAGCACTGGAGGACTTGTGATAGTGGTGATTGCATGGAAGGGGGTGGTGATTCGGTGGGTTCCTCGCTTGTTATGAGGTTGAATGTTGAATGTTGAACACTGTTTGAGGGTTTTTTGTTGAAAGTTATGGAGGTCGTGCCTGTGTTCCAGTTGATTGCTCGAGAGAAGACATTGTAAACTGCTTACTTATAGTTGTTTCTGTTGTTGCACAACAGTTGCTCTGGTTGTGTTGTTGAAACAAAACGGGTGCTTGTTCTCTTGTTTGGATGTAGGTGTTGACTTGAGCGCTTCTCTTGTTGACACTGAGTTGTCATGCTTTATTTTGGTGGTAAGCTTGTTTGTAGAGTTGTACTTTCAGGTGGTAAAATGGTTGCCATAGTTGTAGTGGTGGTGGTGTTTGAAATTCCATGGGTGCTTTTTTCTGTTTGTTGTTATGGGTACCAGTGTCAATAGAGTAAGTTTCGTTGTGCAATAGGTGTTGCTGCTTCACTTGTGTACTTGTGGTTTGTTGGGAGTTGTTACTTTAGGTGGTGCAGTGGTCTGCTGCAGTGCATATGCTTTGTTGTTTGAAATTGAAGGCTGCTTCTTTCTATGGCCATTGATGTTGTGGATGGAGGTGTCGATGGTACTAATTTTCCATTGTCACCACGTCTGTTGCGCTTCACATCGTGCTTGTCATTTGTATTGGAGTTGTAACTTTCAGCTATTGTAGTGGTGAAAAGTTTATCTGGTTGTGTTGTTGAAGACAAAACGGTGCTTGTTTTCTCTTGTTGTGGATGTAGGTGTTGAATTGAGTCGGCTCTGTTGTGGACCTGAGTTGTCATGGCTTTTATTTGTGGTAGCTTGTTGTGGTGTTGTACTTTCAGGTGGTATAGTGGTTGCCAAGTTGTATGTGGGTTGTGGGTTGAAATTCCATGGTGCTTTTTTCTGTTGTTTGTTATGGGTACCAATGTCAATAGAGTAGTTTTTGTACATAGTTGTTTGGCTGCTTCACTTGTACATTGTTGGTTTGTTGGGAGTTTGTACTTTCGGTGGTGCAGTGGTTCGTGCAGTGCATATGCTTGCGTTGTGAAATGAAGTCTGCTTCTTTCTATGGCCATTGATGTTTGGATGGAGGTGCGATGTACTAGTTTCCATTGTCACAAGTTGTTGCTGCTTCAACTCGGCTTGTGTGATTTGTGTTGGGTTGTACTTTCCAGCTATTGTTGTGGTTGCCAAAGTTGTATCTTGTTGTGTTGTGAAACCAAAATGGGTGTTGTTTCTCTTGTTTGTGGATGTAGGTTGTGATTGAGTCGCTTCTGTTGTGACTGAGTTGTCATGGCTTTTATTTGTGGTAGTTGTTGTGGTGTTGTACTTTCAGGTGGTATAAGTGGTGCAAGTTGTATTGTGGTTGTGGTGTGAAATTTCCATGTGCGCTTTTTCTGTTGTTGTTATGGGTACAGTTCAATAGAGTAGTTTCTGTTACATAAGTTGTTTGCGCTTCACTTGTACTTGTTGGTTTGTTGGGGATTGTACTTTTCGTGGTGCGTGGTTGCTGCAGTTGCATTATGCTTGCGTTGTTGAAAATTGAAGTGCTGCTTTTTCTAGGCCATTGATGTTGTGGATGGGGTGTGATGTATAGTTTCATTTCACCACAGTGTTGCTGCTTCACTCGTGCTTTGTGATTTGTTTGGAGTTGTACTTTCAGCTTTGTTGTGGTTGCCAAAGTTGTATCTTTGTTTGTTGTTGTGAAACAAAAGGTGCTTGTTTTCTCTTGTTGTGAATGTAGGTGTTGATTGAGTCGCTTCTGTTGTGACTGAGTTGTCATGGCTTTTATTTGTGGTAGCTTGTTTGTGGTGTTGTACGTTCATGGTGGTATAGTGGTTGCAACGTTGTAGTGGTTGTGGTGTTTAATTGTCCAATGGTGCTTTTTTCTGTTGTTATGGGTAGCATGTCAATAGAGTATTCTGTACAATAGTTTGTTGCTGCTTACTTGTAGTTGTGTTTGTTGGGGGAGTTGTCATTTTAGGTGGTGCAGTGGTTTCTGCAGTTGCATATGCTTGTGTTTGTTGAATTGAAGTGGTGCTTGTTTTATGGCCATTGACGTGTGGATGGAGGTGTCGATGTACTAGTTCCATTGTCACAAGTTTTGCTGCTTCACTCGTGCTTTGTTGATTTGTGTTGGAGTTTGTACTTTCAGCTATGTAGTGGTTGTCAAAGTGTATCTGTTGTGTTGTTGAACCAAAACGGGCTCGTTTCTCTTTGTTGTGATGTAGGTGTTGATTGAGTTGCTTTCTGTTGTGACCGTGAGTTGTCACGGCTTTTTTGTGGTAGCTTGTGGGGAGTTGTACTTTCAGTGGTATAAGTGGTTGCCAATTGTATGTGGTGGTGGTGTTGAAATTTCCATGGTGCTTTTTTCTGTTTGTTGTATGGGTACCGGTCAAGAGTAGTTTCTGCTTGTTGCAATAGTTGTTGCTGCTTCACTTGTACTTGTCGTTTGTTGGGGAGTTGTACTTTTAGGTGGTGAAGTGGTTGACTGCAGTTGCATAGATTGCGTTGTTTGAATTGACGTGCTGGCTTCTTTCTATGGCCTATTGATGTTGTGGATGGAGGTGTCGATGTCTAGTTTCCATGTCCACCACAGTTGTTGCCTGCTTCACTGCGTGCTTGTGATTTGTGTTGCAGTTGTACTATCTTCCAGCTTTGTATGGTGCAAGTTGTAATCTGTTGTGTTGCTGACAACCAAACGGTGCTTGTTCTCTTGTTGTGGAATGTAGGTGTTGGATTGAGTGTTCTGTGTGACTGAGTGTTAACGGCTTATTGGGTAGTTGTTGTGGAGTTGTACTTCAGGTGGTAATAGTGGTCTCACAGTTGTATGTGGTGCGTGGTGGTGTTGAATTTCCAATGGTGCTTTATTTCTGTTGTTGTTATGGTACAGCAGTGTCATGGGTAGTTCTGTTGTTGCCAATAGTTGCTTGCGCTTCACTTGTACTTGTTGGTTGTTGGGAGTTTGTAACTTTTAGGTAGTGCAGTGGTCTGTGCAGTTGCATATGCTTTGTTGTTGATAATTGAAGTGCTGCTTGTTTCTATGGCCTATTGAGATGTCTGTGGATGGAGTGTCGATGTATGCTAGTTTCCATTGTCACCACAGTTGTTGCTCGCTTCACTCGTGCTGTGATTTGTGTTGGAGTTTGTACTTTCAGCTATGTTGTGGTGCCAAAGTTGTATCTGGTTTGTGTTGTCTGCAACACAAAACGGTCGCTTTTTTCTCTTTGTTGGGATGTAGGTGTTTGATTGAATTCGCCTTCTGTTGTGAACTGAGTGTCACGGTTTATTTGTGGTAGTTGTTTGTGGAGTTGTCGTTTCAGGTGGATAGTGGTTGCACCACGTTGATATGTGGTGGTGGTGTTGAAATTCATGTGTCTTTTTCTGTGTGTTGTATGGGTACAGTGTCAATAGACGGTAGTTTCTCTGTTACAATCGTTGGTTGCTGCTTCACTTGTGCTTGTGGTTTGTGGGGAAGTTTGTCAACTTTTAGGTGGTGCTAGTGGTCTGCTGCAGTTGCATACTTGCTTGTGTTGTTGAAATTGAAGTGGTGCTTGTTGTCTATGGCCATGACGTTGTGATGGAAGGTGTCGATGGTATCAGTTTCTCATTGTCACACGTTGTTGCTTGCTTCACTCGTTGCTTGTGATTTGTGTTGGAGTTGTACTTTCCAGCTATTGTAGTGGTTGTCAAAAGTTGATCTGGTTGTGTTTGTGAAACCAAAATGGTTGCTTGTTTCTCTTGTTGTGATGTATGGTGTTGATTGAGTTGCTTCTGTTGTGACCTGACGTTTGTCAGGCTTATATTTGTGGTAGCTTGTTGTGGAAGTTTACTTTCAGGTGGTCAATAGTGGTGCCACAGTTATGTGGTGCGTGGGTGTGAAATTTCAATGGTGCTATTTTTCTGTTGTGTAGGGTACAGTGTCAATAGAGTAGTTTCCTGTTAATAGTTGTGCTAGCTTCACCTTGTACTTGTGGTTTGTTGGGGAGTTGTACTTTGTGGTGCTAGTGTTGCTGCCAGCGTTGCATACTGCTTGTGTTGTTGAAATTCGAAGGTGCCTGGCTTCTTTCTATGGCCATTGAATGTTTGTGGATGGAGGGTGCGATGTACTAGTTTTCATTGGTCACACAGTTGCTTGCTGCTCACCTCGTGCTGTGGTTTGTTGTGGAGTTGTAACTTCACTTTTGTTGTGGTTGCCAAAGCTTTATTGGTTGTGTTGTTTGGAAACAAGGTCGACTTGATTTCCTTTGCTTGTGGATGTAGGCTTTGAATTGATTCGCTCTTTGTGTGACCTGAGCTTGTCCACGGGCTTTAATTGTGGTACTTGTTGGTGAGTTGTACTTCTAGGTGGTAGTGGTTGCCAAACAGTTGTATGTGGTGCGGTGGTGTTGAAATATTCCATGGGCTGTTGTTTCTGTTGTTATGGGTACTCAGTGTCAATAGAGTAGTTTCTGTTGTTAAGATAGTTGTTGCTGCTATTACTTGTGCTTGTGGTTGTTGGGGATTGTACTTTTAGGTGGTGCAGTGTTGCTGAAGTTGCCATATGCTTGTGTGATTGAAATTGAAGAGTGCTACTTCTTCTATGGCCATTGGATTTGTGGAAGGAGGTGTCGAGTACTAGTTTCCATTGTCCCAAACCAATGTGTTTGCTGCTTTCACTCGTAGCTTGTATTTGGTTGGAGCTGTACTTCAAGCCTATTGGTTGTGGTTGCCAAAGTGTATCTGGTTGTGTTGTTTGAAATTGAAATGGTGCTTGTCTGTCATCATCATTGTGGGAGCTGTCGTTATGATGTGTTTGTTTGCGTTCATGGCGTGTTGACTGGCTTCACTGTCTGGTGTGTAATGGCAAAATCTTCCTACTCTTCAGAGGTGATGTAGTGGTTGCCCAGTTGTATAACTGGTGGTGCGTTGAAATTATAGTGGTGCTGTTTCTGTGTGTTGTGGGTACGTGTTGATGTCCTCGTTCTGTTAACGCATTGTTGCTGTTCACTTTGTGTGGCTTTGTTGGGGATTGTACTGAGCGAGTTAGTGGCTTGCCACACGTTTGCATATGGTGTGTTGTTGAAACGATGTGGTGCTTAGTTTTGGTTCATCATCCATTGTGGTAGCTGGTGTTGATGATGTTGTTCTGCGTTGTCAATGGGTGTTATTGGGCTGCTCACACTTATACTCGGTTGTGTATGGTGAAATCTTTGTACTTCTCAGATGATGTAGAGGATCGCAAGTGAACCTGGGTTGTGTTGATGAACTCAAGAAAGTTGCTTTGTTTTGACATTGTTTTGGAGGGTGTTACTGTTTGTTTCAATTGTGAGCCCACAACTTTCACTTCATTTGCTCCATGATGGTTGCTGAGTTGTACTCTCACGGATGTCGTGTTGTCCACATTTGTAGCTGGTTTGTGTAATTTGAGTTGTGGCTTGTTTCTTCTGCAGTGCATTATGTGGTTGCAGATATTGATTGGAGTTTCAGGTGTGTTCAGCGGTTGTTTGCAGCTTCACTTGGCCCTGGCTAATTGTTTGGAGAGCTGTGGTTCAGGTATGCAATAGTGGTTTCTGCAGTGGTCACCTGGTTGGCGATTTTGAAATGAAGAGGTGTTTGTTCTGGTGTTGTTTCTAATCGTTGTATACGTGGTGGGTAACAGGGTTGAATGTAATTTGCAGCTTCATTCGTTTAGCAAATACTGATGCTGTCCCAGGATTGTACGGTTGTTGGGGACTGGTAAAGTTGAAGGGTGGTATAGTTGTTGTGTTCATCTCTGGGTTGTGGTTGCGGATATCAAGTGGTCCTAGCTTCTGATGTTGCTTCAACTCGATATACTTGTTGTTTCAGCAGAAGAAGAATTGGAACTGTCTGTTGGTATTGGTGGGGGAATTTACTTCTGTATTGGTGGTTTTTGTTCCTCTTCATGAAGCCTCAGTTAACACTGAGGACTTGGTGAATAGTGGTGATGCAATGGAAGGGGGCTGGTGAATATTCGGTGGTTTTCCCTTGTTATATGTAGGTGTTGATAATGTTGCAAATGTTGACTAACTGTTTTATGGTTTTGGTGAAGTATGTAAGTCGTGTGTGTTCGTTTGAGCTCGAGGAGAAGACCATTGTAACTGCTTTAACCCCTTATATGTTTGTTTCTGTTGTTGGCACAACAGTTGCACTGGATTTTGTGTGTTGGTTTGAAACCAAAACGTTGCTCGTTCTCTCTTTTGTGGAGTAGGTGTTGCATTGAGTCGTTATCTGTGTTAGGTGACTGAGTGTGTCATGGCTTGTATTTGTGGTAGCCTTGTTGTGGAGTTGTAACTTTTCAAGGTGGTATAATGTGGTGCCACAGTTGTATGTGGTCGGTGGTGTTGAAGATTCATGGTGCTTTGTTTTGTTTGTTGTATGGTCTAGTGGTCAATAGAGTAGTTTCGTTGTTACAATGTTGTTACTCGCTTCACTTGATTGTGGTTTTGTTGGGGAGTTTACTTTTAGGTGGTAGCAGTGGTTTGCTCGCAGTTAGCATAGCTGTGTTGGTTTGAAATTGAGTGTGCTTGGTTCTATGGCCAATTGACAGTTGTTGGATGGAGGTGTCGAGGTATATTCCATTGTCAACAGAGTTGTTTGTTGCTTTCACTTGTCGTTGTGGATTTGTTGTGGGGTGTACTTTCTTTTTCATAAAATTTGGTGTAGTGGTTGCCAAGTTGTAATCTGGGTTTGTTGGTTGAAACCAAAACGGTGGCTCGTTCGTTCTGGTTGTGGAAGTAGGTGTTGATTTGAGTTGCTTCTGTTAGTGACCTTGAGTGTCAAACGGACTCCCTTATGTTGTTGTTAGTGGTCTTGTTGTGTGTTGTACGTTCAGGTGGTACAGGTGCAGTGGGTCGCTACAGTTGTGATGTGGTGGTGTGTGTTCGAACAATTTCCCATGGTGCTTTTTTCTGCTTTTGTTAGGGTCCAGTGCAATAGAGTAGTTCTGTTAACTAAAAATTAGTTGTTGTGCGCTCTCACTTGTCTGTGTTGTGTTGGGCGCAGTTGTGTTTTAGGTAGAGACTTTTAGGTGGTGTATGTAGGTTGTGACACTGACAGATGCATATGCTGTGTGTTTTGAGAATTGAGGAAAGTGCTGCTTCTTTCATGGCCATTGATGTTGTGGATGGAGGTCGATGTACTGTTCCATTGTCACCACAGTTTGTGTGCTTTGCTTCACTCGTTTGCTTGTGCATTTGTGTTGGAGTTGTACTTTCAGCTATTGTAAGGTTGCCAGGTTATCTGGTTATGTTGTGAAACCAAAACGGTGCTTCGTTATCCTCTTGTTGTGGAGTAGGTGTTGAATGAGTCGTTCTGTTGTGACCTGAGTTTGTTCATGGCTTTATTTGTGGTACTTGTTGTCGGGTTGACTTTCAGGTATAAGTGGTTGCCACAGTTGTATGTGGTGGTGTGTTGAACATTCATGGTGCTTGTTCCTTGTTGTTGTTAGGGGTACCAGTGTCAATAGCGTAGTTCTGTTAAAATAGTTTGTTGCTGCTTCACCTGTACTTGTGGTTGTTGGGGAGTTGTAACTTTTAGGTGGTGTAGTGGTTGCTGCAGTTGCATATGCTTGTGGTGTTTGAAATTGAAGGTGCTGCTTCTTTCTAACCCCACCCCATGGCCATTTGATGTTGTGGATGGAGGTTGATGTACTGTTTCCCATTGTCACCACAGTCTGTTGTGCTCAATCGTGCTTGTGGATTTGTGTGGAGTTGTAACCTTTCAGCTATTGTAGTGGTTGCCAAAGTTTGTATTGGTTGTGTTGTTGAAACCAAAACGGTGCTCGTTTTTTGTTGTGGATGTAGTGTTGATTGAGTCGTTTCTGGTTGTGACCTGAGTGTCATGGCTTTATTGTGGTAGTTGTTTGGGGTTGTACTTTCAGGTAGTATAGTGGGTTGCCACAGTTGTAATGTGGTGGTGGATTTGAAATTTCCATGGTGCTTGTTTCTGTTGTTTGTAGGGTACAGTTGTCAATAGAGTAGTTTCTGTTGTTTGCAATATTGTTGCTGCTTCACTTGTACTTGGTGGTTGTGTTGGGGAGTTGTACTTTAGGTGGTGAGTGTTTGCTGAAGTTGCATAGCTTGTGTTGTTGAAATGAAGTGCAGTGCTGTTTCATGGCCATTGATGTTGTGGATGGAGTGTATGATGTACTAGTTTCCATTGTCACCACAGTTTGTGCTGCTTTCACCGTGTTGTGATTTGTGTTGGAGTTGTACTTTCCAGCTATTGGTAAGTGGTTGCCAAGTTGTATTCTGTTGTGTTGTTTGAAATTGAAATGGTGCTTGGTTCTGTCATGCATCATTGTGGGAGCTGGTGTTGATGATGTTGTTTTGCGTTGCATGGCGGTTGTTGCTGCTTCACTTGTACTTGTGGTGTATGGCGAAATCTTCCTACTTTCAGGCGATGTATGGTTGCCACAGTTGTAATATATGGTGGTGTTGAAATTCATAGTGGGCGCTCGTTTCTGTCGTTGTTGTTGTGGGTACTAGGGTTGATGTACTCCTTTCTGTCAACGCAGTTTGTTGCTGCTTCACTTTGTGTGTGCTTTGTTTGGAGTTGTACTTGAAGCGAGTGGTAGTGGGTTGCCACAGTTCATATGGTTGTGGTTGTTTGAACTGATTGTGGTGTTAGTTTGTCATCATCATTGTGGTAGCTGGTGTTGATGATGTTGTTTTGCGTTGTCATGGTAGTTTTGCTGCTTCACTTATACTGGTGGTGTATGGTGAAATTTTGTACTTTCAGGTGAATGTGGATGGGCAATGCACAAGTTGAAACCTGGTTGTGTTGATGAATCAAGAAATGCTTGTTTGATATTGTGTTTGGAAGGTTTAAATGTTGTAAGTTTAATTGTGACCTACTTTCCACTTCATTTGTCATGGATGGTTTGCTAGTGTCTGCTCACGTGATGTCGTGGTTGTCGCAGTGTAGCTGGTTGTGTTGTACATGAAGTTTGTCTTGTTTCTGCAAGTTGCCATGTGGTGCAGATATGATGGAAGTTTCGGGTGTGAACATGTTGTTTGCAGCTTCACTTGTGGTAAGTTTGTTGTGTGAGTTGTAGTTCAGGTGATATAGTGGTTGCCACCAGTTGTACTGGGATGTGTTTGCAATCAAAGTGTGGTTGGTTTCTCGTCATCATGTTAAGGTGAAGGTGTTAATGTCATGCTTTCTGTCACCCAGAATTGTACCTGCGAGATTTGTGCTGGAAGTTGGTTTCCGAGTTGTACTCTCAGGTGGTGAAGTGGTTGAAACAGTTTGTAATTATGTTTTTTGTTGTTGAGATTGAAGTGGTGCCTCAGTTCTGTCGTTGTGGAGCAGTTGCTGATGCAGTTGTTTCCGTTGTCACAGAGTTTGAGGTGTCACTTGTGGTTGGGGGCACAGTCGTAATTTCAATGTTGTCGTGAGCAACAGTTGTGGTGGGTTGTGTTGTTGAATTGCAAGTGGTTGTTTCGTGCCCAAATTGTGGGGGCATTGTTGATGTAGTGTTTCGTTGGTCAGCGCATTGCATGTTGTTTTCACTTGTGGCTTGTGGACGAGTGGTCTTTCAGATGCTGTGGTGATAGCCACAGTTGTCTGTGGTTTGTGTTGTGAAATTGACGGGGTGGTTCTTTTTTCTGCCGTTGTGGGAGGCAGGTGTTGAGTTACTTCCATTGTCACGTTCGTGATTGATGCTGCCTTGGGTGGGCACGTCATTAATTTCAGATGTTGTCGTGGCAGCAAACAGTTGTCTGTGGTTGTGTTGTTGTAAATTGAAGGGTGGTTATTTGCTGTTGTGGGGGCTGGTGTTGATGTTACTTCCCATTGTCACCTTTGTTGATGTTGCTGCACTGTGCTTGGGGTCACAGCGTTTTTCAGATGTTGTCGTGGCAGGAACGTTGTAGGTGGTTGTTGTTGTTGAAATTGAAGTGGTTGTTTTTGCCGTTGTCTGATTTAGTCGGTTTCCGTTGTCCAGAGTTGATGTTGCTTCACTTTGGTTGGGGGCACGTCGTAATTGCGTTGTTGTGGTGGCAAGCCACGCGTTGTCTCTGCTGGTGTTGGTGATATCAACAAGGTGGTTTGTTGTGCCGTTGGTAGCAGAAGTTTGTGATGTAGTTTATTCTCGTTGTCACCCAGGTGATGGTGTTGCACTTGTGGTTGGGGGCACAGTCATAATGTTCAGATGTTGCAGTGGCAGCAACAGTTTGTATGTGGTGTGTTGTTTAAAATTGAAGTGTTGTTTCTGTCGTTGTGGGGAGTTGTTGATGTAGTATTGTTTCCGTTGCCCAAGTTGATGTTGCTTCACTTGTGGCTTGTGACAAGAGTTTGTACTTTCAGGTGCTGTCGTTACAGCCACATTTGTCTGTGTGTTGTGTCTTGTTGAAATTAAAGTGGTTGTTTCTGCATTGGTGGAGCAGTTGTTGATGTATTGTTTCTGTTGCATCGAGAGTTGATGTTGCTGTCCTTGTGGCTTGTACAGAGTTGTAACTTTGAGGTGCTGTCGTTAGCCCAAGTTGTCTCTGGTGTGTTGTTGCAATTAAAATAAGGGGAGGGGGGGGGGGGGGGGGGTGGTTTGTTTTCTGCATTGTGGGGAGTTTGTTGATGTAGTTGTTCGGTTGGCATCCCAGATGTTGATGTTGCTCACTTGTGGTTTGTGACAGAGTTGTACTTTCAGGGTGCTTGTCGTGTACAGCCACAAGTTGGATGTAGTTTGTGTTGGTTGAAATGAAGGTGGTGTTTGCATTGGTGGGGGCCGTTGTGATGTAGTTGGTTTGTCCGTTGCCACAGAGTTGAATGTTGCTTCACTTGTGGCTGTGACAGAGTTGTACTTCAGGTGCTGTCGTTACAGCCACAGATTGCTGTGGTTGTGTTGTTGAATTAAAGTGGTGTTCTTCTAACCGTTGTGGGGGCAGGTGTTGATGTAGTTGTTTCCATTGTCAGCGGAGATGATGCTGTTTCCTTGTGGTTGGGACACGTCATATTTTCAGATGTTTGCAGTGGCCAGCAACAGTTTGTATGTTGTTGGTGTTTTAAATTGAAGTGTTTGTTTCTTGTCGTGTGTGGGGCAGTTGTTGATGTAGTTTGTTGCCGTGCCATCAGAGTTGAGTTGCTTCACTTGTGGCTTGTGACAGAGTTGTACTTTCAGGGTGCTGTCGTTACGCCCAGTTGTCCCGTGGTTGTGTTGTTGAAAATTTGAACTGGTTGTTTCTGCCATTGTGGGGGCAGGTTATTTTGATGTAGTTGTTTCCGTTGCATCTTAGAGTTAATGTTGCTTCACTTGTTGGCTGTGACAGAGTTGTACTTTCAGGTGCTGTCGTTAAGCACAGTTTTGTCCTGGTTTGGTGTTGTTGAAATTGAACTGGTTGTTGTGCCATTGTGGGGGCAGTTGTTGATGTTAGTGTTCCGTGCCATCAGAGTTGATGTTGCTTCACTTGTGGCTTGGTTGACAGAGTTTGTAACTTGTCAGGTGCTGTCGTTACAGCCCACAGTTGTCTCGGTTGTGTTGTCTGAAAATTAAAGTGGGTTGTTTCTGCCATTGTGGGGGCATTTTGTTGATGTAGTGTTTTCCCGTGCTTGCCATCAGAGTTGAATGTTGCTTACTTGTGGTTTGTGACAGAGTTGTTCTTTCGGTGCTGTCGGTTACAGCACAGTTTGGATGTGGTTGTGTTGTTGAAATTGGATGGGTTGTTTCTGCCATTGTGGGGGCAGTTTGTTGAGTAGTTGTTCCGTTGCATCAAGTTGGAGTTGGTTCACTGTGCTTGTTACAGAGTTGTACTTTCAGGTGTGTCGTACAGCCACAGTTGTCTGTGGTTGTGTTGTTGAAGATTAAAGTGGTGGCTTGCTTCTATCTACGTTGTGGGCAGGGTGTTGATGTAGTTGTTACATTGTCAGTGGAAATATGCCTGTTTCACTTGTGGTTGGGGACACAGTCATCAATTTAAGATGTTTGCAGTGGCAACACAGTTTTTATGCTGGTTTTTGTAAAATTGAAGTGGTTGTTTCTTGGTCGTTGTGGGGGCAGTTGTGTGATGTAGTTGTTTCGTGTCAAGCGGAGTTGATGTTGCTTCACTTGTGGTTGGGGACACAGTCATAATTTCAGATGTTGCAGTGGCAGCAACAGTTTCTGTGGTTGCTGTTGTTGAAATTAACAGTGGTGGTCTGTTTCTAACGTTGTGGGGGCAGGTGTTGATGTAGTTGTTTCCGTGTCAGCGGAGATTGAATGGCTGTTCCTGGGGTGTGACAGAGGTTGTACTTTTCAGGTGCTGTCGTGACAGCCACAGTTTTTGTTCTGTGGTTGTGTTGTTGAAATTAAAGTGGTGGTTGTTTTGGTCTCTTGTTTTCTGGTCTTCTCTGCCGTTTGTGGGGCAAGGTGCGTTGACGTAGTTGTTCCGCGTCGTCTACGATTATCTTGGGTTGTGTTGTCGAAATCATGGTGGCAGCGCTGGTTACAGGTAATGTTTGTGTTGCTTCAGTTATATTTTCTGATGAAGACACTGCAACTGCTGCAGATGTTGACAGAGCTGTTGTTGGTGATGAGATGGAGGTAGTTGTGCTTGCAGGAGGTTTGGATTGCATGAATGTGGTTCGTAATGTTGACTGAGGGTGCTTTGTGGAAATGATGGAAGTGATGGTGGGTTGTGTGGTTGTGGTTGGGGGGTTTTGTGCCGTTTCAGGTGGTTTTGTTTCCTCTTCGATTGGAAGTTCGGTGAGTTCTGGAGAAGCCGTCATGGTTGTGGTTTCTAAGGGAGATGGGGAGGATTCAGTGTTTCTTACTATTCTTGTTGAAGTTGTTTCCACTCTTCTAGGTGTCGTCAAACTGATTGAAATTGTGCTGCGTTTAGTTGATGCTATGGAAGGGGAAACTGTGGTTTCAAAACCCGAAGTCAGTTCTGTTGTTGATAGTTGAGTTGTAACCTTCGTTGGTGAAGGAGTTGCAGTTTCATTTGTTGTTGTTGTTTCCATATATGTGCGAGCTTGTGTTGCAGATATCATTGTGGGAGCACTGCTTGCACCTAATGCTTGTGTTCTTTCGGCTGTAATTGCAGGTTTAGACACTGTGGATACTGGAGGTGCGCTGAAAGCTGATTGTGATGATTCAGTGGAGGTACGACTGCTTGATGGAGCTATCGATTCAGGAAATGTTGTTTCTTCACCAGGATGAGCGTATATTGTGGTTCTGATCGAGGTTGTGATCTGTTCTAATGGTGGTTGTGCCGTTTCTGCATTAGTGGCTTCGGGGAGAGAAAATGAATAAGTCAGCTCTGTTGTTGATCGTTCAGTAAAGATCTTCGTTTGTAAAGGAGTTGTTTCATATGTTGTTGTTTCTGCAATTATCTGAGGTTGGGTTGTGGAAATCATCATGGGAGCACTCGTTGCACCTAATGCTTGTGTTGTTGTTTCAGATGCAATTCCCAGGTTAGACATTGCGGATACTGAAGGTGTGCTGAAAGCTGAGAACAGTGATGGTGGGAATTTCAGTGGAGGTACTATAGCTTTGATGGGCAATCGTTAGAATGTTTTTCTACTCCAGATGACTGTTTGGTTGTGGATTCTTGATTGATGATTAGTTGTGTTGATGGTTGTCCCATCAATGTAACGGTGGTTCAGGAGAAGACAAAGGTGAAGACAGCTTGAGATGTTGATGCTCAGTTAAGATTTCTGTTGATGTCGGTTGCTGTTTAATATTTATGTTTTGTTTCTTTCTATTCTCTACGATTATCTTGGGTGTGTGGTTCGAAATCATGTGGTCAGCACTGGTTACAGGTAATGTTTGTGTTGTTTAGCAGTTTTATTTTCCGATGAGACTGTAGCTGCTACAAGGACGTAGAAGAGTGTGTTAGTGTGAGATGGATAATAGTTGTGCTCCTGCAGGAGGTTTTAAGATTGAATGAAATGTGGTTTCGTAATGTTGCGCTGAAGGGTGCATTGTGAAAATGGATGGGAAGTGATGGTGGGTTTGTGTTAAGTGTTGTAACTGTTAATATCTACAAAGCGGTTCAGAAAGAGAATGTCTAACGAGGCAATACTGTTGGGGAGGATGTGGTGGGGTTTTTTTTTGTGCCGTTTCAGGGGTCAGGTTTTGTTTTCCTCTTTTTAATCTTCTTCCTTCCCTTTACGATTTGGAGGAGGTTCGGTTCGTTCACAAAGAGAATGGTTCATGGTTGTCGGTTTTAAGGGAAGATGGGGATGTTTCAGTGTTTCTTACATCTTGTTTGGAGTTGGGGTTTTTCTACTTTTTTTAGTAGGGTTGTTTGACGAGACTGAAATTATGTTAGCGGCGGTTTGAGTTGAAAATGCTATGGGAGGGGGAATATGGGGAATGGTTTTTTGGTGCATGCGGTCTGGGGTTTTGG
>CM068959.1:132173801-132187527 GCA_035128595.1 Eptatretus atami | reverse complement strand
ACGTTAATTGATGAAAAAACATATCTATGATAGTATGAAATTGTTCAAATATATTACATGTTGGTTAGAGAAAGGATTGTCATTACTCATGGAGATTGATGTGTTCTGTTTTGTTGAGGTTTGTGTTTGTAGAAATTCTTCGTGGGAGCACTGGTTGTGTGTGATGTTTGTGTTGTTGTTTTAGAGTCGTTTTTCAGGTTTTAGACACTGTGGATATGGAGATGTGTGTGAAAGTTGATTGGTGGGATTTAGCTTTGAGTGCTTACTTGACTTGATGGAGCTATCGATTCAGGAAATTTGTTTCTACCAGACGAGTGTTTGTTGTGGATTGTAATGGAACGGGATGATCGGTTCTGATTGGTGGTTGTTCTGTTTCAGTATTAGTGGCTTCATGGTCGGTTAATGATGAAACAGTTCTGTTGTTGATTGTTCAGTTTTTTCTTTTGTTGAGGAAAGGGAGTCACCGTTTCATCGTCTGGGTTTCTGTGTTTGTCTGAGGGTTGTGTTGTCGAATCATTGTGGAGCATGGTTGCGGGGTATGTTTGTGTTGTTGTTTGGTTGAGTTTATGTTAGACACGTGGATACGCGCAAGTTGCTGAAAGCTGTGATGCTCGTATTCGTGGCAGGTACGACTGCTTGATGAACTTTTGATTGAGGAAATGTTGTTTTCTACCCCAGGATTGAGTGTTTGTTGTCATCTCATGGATGTGATGATTCAGTTCTGTTGTGGTTGTCCCTCATGTACTGGTGCTCAGGAGAAGTAACGGTGGAGACAACTCTGATGTTGAAATTGCTCAGAGATTTTGTTGATGGTCGAGCTTGCTGCTATTATATTTTGTTGGTTTCTACGATTATACTGGGTTGTGTTGTTCGGAAATCATGGGTGGCCAGCGCTGGTTCAGGTAATGGTTGTTGTTTCATGTTTTAATTTTCCGTTGAAGACACTGTTGCTGCTACAGATGTTGAGAGAGCTGTTGTTAGTGATGAAGATGGAAGTAGTTGTGCCTGCAGGAGGTTAGATTGAATGAATGTGGTTCGTATGATTGACCGAGGGTGCATTGTGGGAATGATGGAAGTTGATGATGGGTTGTGTTAGTGGTTGTCTGTTAATTCCTACAGCGGCTTCAGAAGAAGAAATGTCTACAGGCAATGCTGTTGGGACATGGATTGGATTTGGGGTTTTTGTTCCGTTTTCAGGTGGTTTTGGTTCCTCTTCGATTGGAGGTCGGTTAGTTCGGAGAAGTGGTCATGGTTGTGGTTTCTAAGGAAGATGGGGATGATTCATGTTTGTTGCTATGCTTGTTTGAGTTGTTTCTACTCTTGTAGGTGTTGTTGAAGAGACTAAAATTGTGCTGCGTTTTGTTGATTACTAGGGAGGGAAATTGTGGTTTCAAAACCTGAAGTCAGTTCTGTTGTTTGATGTTCAGTGACATTGCTTGGTTGAGAAAGGAGTTACAGTTTCATATGTTTGATATTTCAATGTTTTTTAGGTTGTGTTGCAGATATCACTGTGGAGCACTGCTTGCACCTAATGCTTGTGTTGTTTCGCATTCTAGTTGCTGGTTTAGTCACTGTGCTACTGGAGCTGTGCTGAAAGTTTGATGGTGGTGATTCAGTGGAGGTACTACTGCTTGATGGAACACATTGATTCAGGAAATGTTGTTTCTTACTCCAGGATTCATGTTTATTGTGGTCTCATGGAGGTGAGGATCGGTTTGTTGGTGGTTGTACTGTTTCAGTATTAGTGGCTTCGGGGGTAGATCAATGATGAAAAATTCGTTGTTGATTGTTCTGGTTATTCTTTTTGGTTGAGAATAAGGAGTCACCGTTTCATACGTTGATGTTTCTATGTTTGTCTGAGGGTTTGTGTTTGTCGAAATCATGGTGGGAGCACTGTTTGCAGTTAAGGTTTGTGTTGTTGTTTTGGTTGTAGTTTCAGGTTTAGACACTGTGGATACTGGTAGTGTGCTGGAAGTTGATGGTGGTGATTCAGTGGAGGTACTAACTGCTTGATGGAGCTATCGATTCAGGAAATTGTTGTTTCTACTCCAGGATTATGTTTTGTTGTGGATCTCCATGGAGAGTGAGGATCGGTTCTGTGGTGGTTGTACTGTTTCAGTATTAGTGGCTTCGGTGGTTCTGTAACGTGAAGAAAACAGTTCTGTTGTGATTGTTGTCAGTGATTCTTTGTTGAGAAAGAGTTTCCGTTTCATATGTTGATGTTTCTATATTGTCTGGGGTTGTGTTGTAGAAACATCCTTGTGGGAGCACGGGTTGCGCGATTAATGTTTGTGTTGTTGTTTTGGTTTAGTATTTCAGGTTTTAGACACTGTGGATGACTGTAGTGTGCTGAAAGTTGATGGTGGTGATTCAGTGGAGGTACGACCTGCTTGATGGAGCTGTCGATTCAGGAATTGTTTTCTACTCCAGGTTGAGTATTTGTTGTGGATCTGACAGGGGTGGGGCTGGGGTCTCCTTGATGGTTGTCCCATCGATGTACAGTTGCTTCAGGAGAAGGTAAAGCGTGACAGCAGCTCTGTTGTTGAATGTTCAGTTAAGGAATTTCTGTTGATGGTTGACTTGCTGTTTCATTTTTTGTTGTTTCTCCATCTATCTGGTTGGTTTTGTGGAATCATCCATGGCAGCACTAGGTTCGCAGCTAGCTTGTGTTGTTTCAGTTGTAATCAGATTTAGACGACTGTGCCTGTTGGAGGTGTTTTCAAATACTGTACAGTGCGTGGTACAGTTGAGGTTTGTAACTTGCTTGATGAACTTTTTCGATTGAGGATATGTATGATTTTACTCCAGGATGAGTGTTTGAGTGGATCTGATGGCAGGGGATTGTCGGTTTCTGTTGGCTGTTTGTCCTACTCCATGTTAGTATTTTTCGGGAAGGTGGGAGGTGAAGTCTAGCTCTGATGTTGATTTGTTCAGTCAGATTTTGTTTGTGCTATTTGTTTGGATATAATTGGAGGTGAGGATCATTTGTTGGTGGTTGTACTGTTTCAGTATCAGGGGCTTTGGGGGTCAGTTAATGATTTGAAAACACGTTTCTTGTGTTGATTGTTTCCTATATTGCTGTTGGTCAGAGAAAGGACTTTGTCATTTCATGATGTTGATGTCTCCTGTGTTTGTCTGAGGCTCTGTGGTGTGGAAATCCTTGGTGGAGCACGTGTGTTGATGTTTGTGTGATTGTTTAGAAATGTCGTTTCAAGTTTAGACACTGGGAATACTGGAGATGTGCTGAAAGCTTGATGGTGGTGATTCAGTGGGAGAGTTACGGACTGCTTGATGGAGCTATCCGATTCAGGGAACAATGTTGTTTACCTACCCCAGGATGAGTGTTTGTTGTCGATCGTCAATGGGCATGTGCCATGATTAGTTGCTGTTGCATGGTTGTCCCATCAACTGTACTGCATTGCTTCAAAGAAAGATACAAGAGTGAAGGACAGCTCTTGATGTTGAATTGTCATTTAAGACTTTCTGTTAAATGGACGGAGTTGCAATGGTTCATATTTTGTTGTTTCTACGATTATCTTGGGTTGTGTTGTGAAATCATGGGTGGGGGGGATTGGCAGCGCTCGGTTTACAGGGAATGTTTCTGTTCGTTGCTTCAGTATATATTTCTGATGAGACACTCGCAACTGCTGCAGATTGTTGCAGAAGCTGCTTGTTGGTGATGAGATGGAGTAGTTTTCGCTTGCCAGGAGCGGTTTTAGACTTGCATTTGAATGTGTCCGTAATCTTGACGGAGGGTGCCTTTAGTGGAAATGAGAAGTGCATGGTGGGTTTGTGTGAGGTTGTTCGCTCTGGGGGGTTGAGCATTGTGCCGTTTCACGGTGGTTTTGTTTCCTCTTCCGATTGGAATTTTCGCGTTGAGTCTGGAAGAAAGCCGTCCATGGTTGCTGGTTTCTAAGGGAGATGGGAGGGATTTCAGTGTTTCATACATATTCTTGAATTGAAGTTGTTTCCACTCTTTCTAGTTGTCGTCAAACTATTAAAATTGTGCTGCGTTTAGCTTGATGGCTTGGGAAAGGGGAAACTGTGTTTCAAAACCCGAAGTCCACTTCTGTTTTGATAGTGAGTTCGCTAACCTTTCGTTGGTGAAGGAGTTGCAGTTTTCATTTGTTGTTGTTGTTTCCATGATATGTGCGAAGACTTGTGTTGCAGATATCATTGGGAGCACTGCTTGCACCTTTAATGCTTGTGTTCTTTCGGCTGTAATTGCAGGTTTAGAACACTGGGATACGGAGGTGCGCATAGAAAGCTGATGGTAGGATTTCAGTGGGTAACCGACTGCTTGATGGAGCAATCGATTTAGGAAATGTTGTATCTACACTCCAAGGAATGACGTGTTTGTTGTGGATCTCATGGATGTTGATGATTAGTGTCCTGTTGATGGTTGTCCCATCAATGTTACTTTGGCTTCAGGAGAAGAAAAGGTGAAGACAGCTCTGATGTGAATGCTCAGTTAAGATTTCTGTGGATGAGTCGAGTTGCTGTTTCATATTTTATTGTTTCTACGATTATTCTTGGGATTGTGTTGAATCGAAATCAGTGGTGGCCACGACACGGTACAGGTTAATGTTATGTGCTTTGTTTCAGTTTTATTTCCGATGAGACACATTAGCTGCTACAGACGTTGACAGAAGCTGTTGTTAGTGATGAGGATGGAAGTAGTGTGTGCCTCAGGAGGTTTAGATGTGAATGGAATGTGTTCGTAATGTTGACTGAGGTGCCGATTGGTGGAAATGAATGGGAAGTGATGATGGGTTGTGTTAAATGGTTGTTACTGTCAATTCTACAGCGGCTCAGAAGAAGAAAACTGTCTAACAGGCATGTTCGTCTGGGGACTGTGGATGTGTGGGGTTTTTGTTTCCGTTTCAGGTGGTTTTGCTTTCCTCTTCGATTGGAGAGTCGGTTAGTTCCGGAGAACGTGGTCAGCGGTTGTGGTTTTTAAAGGGAGATGGACGATGATGTCAGTGTTTCTTACTATCTTGTGAGTTGTTTTCTACTCTTTGGGTGTTGTTGATGAGACTTGAACATTGTGCTGCGTTTAGTGATGCCAATGGGAGGCGAAATTGTGGTTGTCAAACCTGAAGGTGGGTTACTGTTTGGTTGATAGTTCAGTGACATCTTGGTTGAGAAAGGAGTTACAGTTCTCATAATGTTGACTATTTCAATGTTTGTCTCGAGGTCTGTGTTTGCAGATACTCACTGTGGCGAGCACTGCTTGCACCTAACGCTTGTTGTTGTTCTACATGTAGTTGCCGGTTTAGTCCTGATGCTGCTGGAGCCTGTGCTGAAAATCTGATGTGGTGACTTCAGTGGTCATGTACGACTGCTTCGGATGGAACTAGGTGATTCAGGAATGTTGATTTCCTACGCAGGATTCATGTTTTATTGTGGATCTCATGGAGGTGAGATCGGTTTGTTGGTGGCCCCTTATTACTGTTTCAGTATTAGGTTGCTTCGGTGGTCGATAATGATGAAAACCAGTTTCTGTTGTTGGATTGTTCAGTTAATCGTTTGTTGAGAAAGGAGTTTCCGTTTCAGTATGTTGATGTTTCTAAAGTATTGTCTGCGGGTTGTGTTGTAAGAAATCCTTGTGGGAGCACTGGTTGCGGTTAATGCTTGTGTTGTTGTTTCAATTGTAGTCTTGCCGGTTTAGTCACTGTTGCCTGCTGGAGCTGTGCTGAAGCTGATGGTAGTGACTTCATTTGAGTAACGACTGCTTGATGAACAGCTATTCGATATCAGAAAATGTATGTTTCTTTCACCAGAATGAGCATATATTAGTGGTTCTGATAGACCCGGTAGTGATCTGTTCTAATGGTTGTGCCGTGTCTCATTAGTGGCTTCGGGAGAGAAAATGAATAAGTCAGGCTTCTGTTGTTGATCGTTCAGTTAAGATCTTCGTTGTAAAGAATTGTGGTTTCTGCAATTTGTTTGATGTTGGGTTGTCCTGGGAAATCATCATGGGAGCACTGTTTGCACCTAATCCTGTGTTCGTTGTTTCAGAATGCAATTCCCAGGTAGACTTGGACCACTAAGGTGTGCTGAAAAGCTATTGTGGGATTTCAGTGCAGAGTTCCCACTGCTTGGATGAGCAAAAATCGATTTAGGAAATGTTTGTTTCTATCCAGGATGCAGTGTTTGTTGGTGATCCATGGATGTGCATGATTAGTTCTGTAGTGATGGTTGTCCATCAATTATGGTGGCTTAGGAGAAGATAAAAGGTGAAGACAGCTCTGATGTTGAAGCCTGCCAAGTTAAGTTTCTGTTGATGGTCGAGTTGCTGTTTCATATTTTGTTGTTTCTACGATTATCTTGGGTTGTGTTGTCGGAAACTCAGGTGGCAGCGCTGGATTGACAGGTAATATTTGTGTTGTTTCAGTTTTATTTTCCGATGAAAAGACACTGTACGCTGCTACAGATGTTGACAGTAGCTGTTGTTAGTGATGAGATGGAAGTAGTTGTGCCTTACCAGTGAGGTTTCGATGAATGAATTGTGGTTATCGGTAATGTTGACTGAGGCGATGCATTGTTGGAAATGATGGAAGTGATGGTGGGTTGTCGTTTAATGGTTGTGCTGTCAATTCTTACAGCCGGCTTCAGAAGAGAAATGTCCACAGGCAATAACTTTGGGCGACATGGACGTGCTTGGGCGGTCTTTGTGCCGTTTCAGTGGTTCTTGTTCCTCTTCGATGTTGAGGGTTCGGTTAGTTCCAGAAGAAGCTGGTCATGGTTTGTGGTTTCTAAGGAAGATGGGGAATGATTCACGTGTTTGTTGCTATGCTTGTTGAATTTGTTTCCTTACTCTTGTGGGTGTTGTTGAAGAGACTGAAATTGTGCTTGACGTTTAGTTGATGCTATGGGAGGGGAAATGTGTTTCAAACACTGAAGTCAGTTCTGTTGTGTTGATAGTTCAGTGACATTCTTGGTTGAGAAAGGAGTTACAGTTTCATATGTTGATATTTCAATGTTTGGGTGAGGTTGTGTTGCAGATATCACTGTGGGAGCACTGCTTGCACCTAATGCTTGTGTTGTTGTTTCAATTGGTAGTTGCTGGTTAGTCACTGTGCTACTGGAGTGTGCTGAAAGTTGATGGTGGTGATTCAGTGGACGGTACTACTCGCTTGATGGAAAAAAACAGATTGATTCAGGAAATGTGTTTCTATCCAGGATCATGTTTATTGTGGATCTCATGGAGCGTAGGATCGGTTTGTTGGTGGTTGTACTGTTTCAGTATTCAGTGGCTCTTCGGGGGTCAGATCTAATGATGAAAACATTCGTTTTGATTGTTGGCTGGTTATTCTTCTTGGTTTGAAGAAGGAGCTCACCGTTCATACCGTTGATGTTTTCTATGTTTGTCTGAGGTTGTGTTGTCGAATCATTGTGGAGCACTAGTTTGCAGGTTAAGTGTTTGTGTTGTTGTTTCGGATGTAGTTTCAGGTTTAGACACTGTGGATACTGTAGTGTGCTGAAGTTGATGTGGTGATTCAGTGGAGGTACGACTGCTTGATGGAGCTGCGATCAGGAAAGTTGTTTCTACTCCAGGATGTTGTGTTTGTTGTGGATCCCATGGAGATGAGGATAGGTTCTGTGGTGGTTGTACTGTTTCAGTATTAGTGGCTTCGGTGGTCGATAATGATGAAAACAGTTCTGTTGTTGATTGTCAGATATTAGTTCGTTGAGAAAGGAGTTTCGCTTCATACGTTGATGTTTCTATATTTTCTGGGTTGTGTTGTAGAAACATTGTGGGAGCACGGTTGGCAGTTAATGTTTGTGTGTTGGTTTGGTTGTAGTTCAGGTTTAGACACTGTGGAGTACTGGTCGTGTGCTGAAAGCTGATGGTGGTGATTCAGTGGAGGTACTACTGCTTGATGGAGCTATCGCTCAGGAAATGTGTTTCTACTCCAGGTTGAGTATTTGTTGTGGATCTGACAGGGGTGGGGCTGGTTCACTTGATGGTTTCCATCGATGTACTAGTTGCTTCAGGAGAAAGTAAAGGTGACAGCAGCTCTGTTGTTGAATGTTCAGTTAAGATTTTTGTTGATGGTGACTTGCTGTTTCATATTTTGTTGTTTCTCCATCTATCTGGGGTTGTTTGTGGAAATCACATGGCAGCACTGGTTGCAGCTAATGCTTGTGTTGTTGGTTTGATTTGTACTTTCAGGTTAGAACACTGGGATACTGGTCGTGTTGCTGAAAGTCTGATGGTGGTGATCAGTGAGGTACTAACTGCTTGAATGGAGCCTATGATGTCAGAATGTTGTTTCTACTCCAGGTTGAGTATTTGTTGTGGATCTGACAGGGGTGGGGCTGGTTCACTTGATGGTTTTCCACGATGTACTAGTTGCTTCAGGAGAAAGTAAGGTGCAGCAGCTCTGTTGTTGAATGTTCAGTTAAGATTCTGTTGATGGTTGACTTGCGTTCATATTTTGTTGTTCTCCTATTATCTGGGGTTGTGTTGTGGAAATCATCAGGGCAGCACTGGTTGCAGCTAATGCTTGTGTTTTGTTTGGTTGTGTTTCAGGTTAGACACTGTGAACTGGTCGGTGCTGAAAGCTGATGGTGGTGATTCAGTGGAGGTACTACTGCTTGATGGAGCTATCGATTCAGGAATGTGTTTCTACCCAGGATGAGTTATTTGTTGTGATCTGACAAGGGGTGGGCTGGGTTCCTTGATGGTTGTCCATCGATGTACTATTGCTTCAGGAGAAAGTAAAGGTGACAGCAGCTCTGTTGTTGAATGTGTTCAGTTAAGATTTCTGTTGATGGTTTGACTTGCTGTTCATATTTTGTTGTTTCTCCATTATCTGGGTTGTGTTGGGAATCATCATGGCAGCACTGGTTGCAGTAATGCTTGTGTGTTCAGTTGTAATTCCAGTTAGACACTGTGCCTGTTGGAGGTGTTCTAAAACTGACAGTGGTGGTCAGTCGAGGTGTAACTGTGATGGAACTTTAGATTAGGATATGTTGTTTCACTCCAGGATGAGTGTTCTGTGGATCTGATGGAGGGATTGATCGTTCTGTGGTTTTTGCCCTATCATGTAGTAGTGTTTCAGGAGAAGGTGGATGTGAAGACGTCTGTGTTGATTGTTCAGGTTAGATTTGTTGTGCATGTTTTGTTGTGGATCTCATGGAGTGAAGGATCGGTTGCTGTTGGTGGTTGTACTGTTTCAGTATAGTGGTTCGGTGGTCGGTAAACGTAGAAACAGTTCCTGTGTTGATTGTTCATGATCTTCTGTTTGTGAGGAAAGATTTCCGTTTCATATAGTTGAGTTTCTATAGTTGTTGGGGTTGTATTGTAAACAAAACTTGTGGAGCACTGGTGCGGTTAATGTTTGTGTTGTTGTTTCGGTTGTAGTGTCAGGTTTAGGACACTGGGATACTGGTCGGTGTGCTGAAGTTGATGGTGGCTGTTCAGTGGAGGTACGACGCTTGAGGAGCTGTCGATTCAGAAATTGTTTCTCTCCGTTGAGTTTTGTGTGATCTGACAGGGGTGGGGCTGGGTTCATTGATGGTGTCCATCGATGACTAGTTGCTTCAGAGAAGTAAAGGGACAGCGCTTGTGTTGATTTCGTTAAGATTTCCTGTGAGGTTGACTTGTGTTATATTTTGTTGTTTCCCTATATCTGGGGTGTGTTGTGGAAATCCTCATGGCATGCACTGCTTTGTGGTAATGATGTGGGTTTACAGCTGTGTAATCTCCTAGATTAGACCTGTGCTGTGGGAGTGTTCTAAAAACTGACAGTGGTGGTACAATCGAGGTGTAATGCTTATGGAACTTTCGAATTGAAGGATATGTTGTTTCTACTCAGGATGAGTGTTGCTGTGATCTGATGGAGGGAATGATCGGTTCTGTGGTGTTTGTCCTATCAGTAGTGTGTCTCAGGAGAACGTGGAGGTAGTCGCTCTGATGTGATTGTTCATACAGATTTTGTTGTGCATGTTTGTTGTGGATAAGGAGGTGGGACAGCTTGTTGGGGTTGTACTGTTTCAGTATCAGGGGTTTGGGGTAGTAATGATTGAAAACAGTTTCTTGTGTTGATTGTGTCAAATTTCTGTTGGTTGAAGAAGGACTTGTCTTTTCAGGGTTGATTTCTGTGTTTGTCTGAGGTTGTGTTGTAGAAATTTCTTGTGGAGCATGGCTGTGTGTGATGTTTGTGTTGTTGTTAGATGTCGTTTCAGGTTTAGACACTGTGGATACCTGGAATGGGCTGAAGTTGATGGTAGGTGATTTAGTTAGAAGGTGCTACTGTTGATGGATGTACTCGATTCAGGAAAGTGTTTGTTTCTACCCAGGAGAGTGTTTGTTGTGGAGTATGGAGGTGTGATCCGGTTCTGTGGTGTTGTCCATCAAGTAGTAGTGTCCAGGAGAACGTGGAGGTGAAGTCAGTTGATGTTGATTTCCCAGTCAGATTTTGTTGTGCATGTTTTTGGATATAATGGAGGTGAGATCGTTTCTGTTGGTGGTTGTACTGTTTCAGTATTCAGGGCTTTGGGGTAGTTAATGATGAAAACAGTTTCTTTGTTGATTGTTCATAATATTCTGTTTGTTGAGAAAGGACTTTCATTTCATGGGTTGATGTTCTCGTGTTTGTCTGATTGTGTTGTAGAAATCCTTGGGAGCACTGGTTGTGTGTAGATGTTTGTGTGTTGTTTTTAGTGTCGTTTCAGGTTTAGACACTGTGGATAGGAGATGTGCTGAAGTTATGGTGGTGATTTGTTGAGGTCTAACTGCTTGATGGAGCTATTGATTCAGGAAAATGTTGTTTCTACCAGGAAGAGTGTTTGTGGATGTAATGGAGGTGAGATCGTTCTGTTGGTGTTGTACTGTTTCAGTATTAGTGGCTTCGTGGTCGGTAAGATGAAAACAGTTCTGTGTTGATTGTTCAGTTATTCTTTTGGTGAGAAGGAGTCACCGTTTCATCGTTGCAGTTTCGTGTTTGTCTGAGGTTTGTGTCGAAATCACTGTGGGAGCACTGTTGCGGGTATGTTGTTTGTTGTTGGTCTGTAGTCAATGTAGACACTGTGGATACAGCAAGTGTGCTGAAAGCTGATGCTCGGATTCAGTGGAGTACACTGCTTGATGGAACTTGATTGGGAAATGTTGTTTCTACCCCAGGATGAGTGTTTGTTGTCGATCTCATGGATGTGATGATTAGTTCTGTTGATGGTTGTCCCATCAATTACTGGTGGCTTCGGAGAAGTAAAGGTGAAGACAGCTCTGATGTTGAATGCTCAATTAAGATTCTGTTGATGGTCGAGTTGTCTGTCATATTTTGTTGTTTCTACGATTATCTGGGTTGTGTTGTCGGAAATCATGGCGGCACTGAGGTACAGGAATATTTGTGTTGTTTCAGTTTTATTTTCCGAGAAGACTGTAGCTGCTACAGAGTTGACAGAGCTGTTGTTAGTGATGAGATGGAAGTAGTTGTCCGCAGGAGGTTTCGTGAATGAATGTGGTTCGTAATGTGACTGAGGTGCATTGTTGGAAATGATGGAAGTGATGGTGGTTGTGTTAATGGTTGTGCTGTCAATTCTACAGCGGCTTCGAAGAAGAATGTCCACAGGCAATACTGTGGGACATGGACGGCTTGGGGGTTTTGTGCCGTTTCAGGTGGTTTTGTTCCTCTTCGATGTGAGGTTCGGTTAGTTCCAGAGAAGGGTCATGGTTGTGGTTTCTAAGGAAGATGGGGATGATTCAGTGTTTGTTGCTATGCTTGTTGAGTTGTTTCTACTCTTGTGGGTGTTGTTGAAGAGACTGAAATTGTGCTGCGTTTAGTTGATGCTATGGAGGGGAAATGTGGTTTCAAACACTGAAGTCAGTTCTGTTGTTGATAGTTCAGTGACATTTCTTGGTTGAGAAAGGAGTTTACAGTTTCATATGTGATATTTCAATGTTTGGGGAGGTTGTGTTGCAGATATCACTGTGGAGCACTGCTTGCCACCTAATGCTTGTGTTGTTGTTTCAATTGTAGTTGCTGGTTTAGTCACTGTTGCTACTGGAGCTGTGCTGAAAGTTTGATGTGGTGATTCAGTGGAGGTACTACTGCTTGATGGAACTATTGATTCAGGAAATGTTGTTTCTACTCCAGGATCATGTTTGTTGTGGATCTCATGGAGGTGAGGATCGGTTGTGTTGTGGCTGTACTGTTTTCAGTATAGTGGCTTCAGGGTAGATAATTGATGAAAACAGTCTGTTGTGATTGTTCTGTTTCTTTTGGTTTAAGAAAGGAGTCACCGTTTCATACGTTGATGTTTCTATGTTTGTCTGAGGTTGGTGTTGTCGAAATCATGTGGGCACTGGTTGCGGTTAATGTTGTGTTGTTGTTTCGGTTGTAGTTTCAGGTTAGACACTGTGGATTACTGGTAGTGTGCTGAAAGTTGATGGTGGTGATTCAGTGGAGGTACACTGCTTGATGGAGCTGTCGATTCAGGAAATGTTTGTTCTACTCCAGGATGTGTGTTTGTTTGTGGATCTCATGGAGGATGAAGGATAGTGCTGTCGGTGGTTGTACTCTGTTCAGTTTATAGTGCTTGGTGTCGAATAACTGAGAAAACAGTTTCTGTTGTTGATTGTTCAGTATTATGTTCGTTGAGAAAGGAGTTTCCGTTCATAGCGTTGATGTTCTATATTGTCTGAGGTTGGTGTTGTAGAATCATTGTGGGAGCACATGGTTGCAGCGTAATGTTTGTGTTGTTGGTTGGTTGTAGTTTCAGGTTTAGACCCTGTGGATACTGTCGTGTGCTGAAAGTGATGGTGGGATTCAGTGGAGGTACTCTGCTTGATGGAGCTATCGATTCAGGAAATGTTTCTACTCCAGGTTGAGTATTGTTGTGGATCGACAGGGGTGGGGCTGGGTTCACTTGATGGTTGTCCCATCGATTGTACGAGTTGCTTCAGGAGAAGTAAAGTGACAGCAGCTCTTGTTGTTGAATGTTCAGTTAAGATTTCTGTTTGATGGTTGACTTGCTGTTTCATATTTTGTTGTTTTCTCCTATTATCTGGGGTTGTGTTGTGGAAATCATCATGGCAGCACTGGTTGCAGCTAATGCTTGTGTTGTTTTCAGTTGTAATCAGGTTTAGACACTGTGCTGATCTGGACGTTTCTAAACAGAACTGATGGTGGTGACTTCGTGGAGGTACTACGCTGAGGACTATCGATGCCAGGAATGTTTTCACTCCAGGTGAGTATTGTTGTGATACTGACAGGGGTGGGGCTGGGTTCACTGTGATGTTTTGTCCCCATCGATGGTACTAGTTGCTTCAGGAGAAGTAAAGGTGACAGAGTCTGTTGTTGAAGTTCAGCTTAAGATTTTTTGATGGTTGTACTTGCTGTTCCATATTTGTTGTTTCTCCCATTATCTGGGGTTGGTTGTGGAAATCACATGGCAGCACTTGGTTGCAGCTAAGCTTGTGGTTGGTGGTTTGTATGTAGTTTCAAGTTTAAGCCAACTGTGGATCTGGTCCGTGGTGCTGAAAGTGATGGGGGTGAATTCAGTGGAGGTACTACTGCTTGATGGAGCTAATCGATTCAGGAAAGTTGTTTTACTCAAAGTTGATGTATGTTGTGTGGATGCTGAGCAGGGTGGGGCTGGGTTCACTTGATGGTTGTCCCATCGATGACTATTGCTTCAGGAGAAAGTAAAGGTGACAGCAGCTCTGTTGTTGACATGTTCAGTTAAGGATTTCTGTTGATGTTACTTGCTGTTT
>CM068959.1:132159852-132173776 GCA_035128595.1 Eptatretus atami | reverse complement strand
ACGTTAATTGATGAAAAAACATATCTATGATAGTATGAAATTGTTCAAATATATTACATGTTGGTTAGAGAAAGGATTGTCATTACTCATGGAGATTGATGTGTTCTGTTTTGTTTGAGGTTGTTTGTAGAAATTCTTCGTGGGAGCACTGGTTGTCGCTGTGATGTTTGTGTTGTTGGTTTTAGAGTCGTTTTCAGGTTTTAGACACTGTGGATACTGGAGATTGCTGTGAAAGTTAGATTGGTTTGGGATTAGCATTGAGGTAGCTACTTGACTTGATGGAGCTATCGATTCAGGAAATTTGTTTCTACCCAGGACGAGTGTTTGTTGTGGATGTAATGGAAGGGATGATCGGTTCTGATTGCGTGGTTTGTTACTGTTTTCAGTATTAGTGGCTTCGTGGTCGGTAATGATGAAAACAGTTCTGTGTTGATTGTTCAGTTTTCTTCTTTTGGTTTTGAGAAAGGAGTACCGTTTCATCGTCTGAGGATTTCTGTGTTTGTCTGAGGTGTTGTGTTAGTCGAATCTTGTGGGAGCTGGTTGCGGGGTATGTTTGTGTTGTTGTTTTGGTTGTAGTTTATGTTTTAGACACTGTGGATACCAGCAAGTGTGCTGAAAGCTGGATGCTCGTGATTCAGTGGCAGCGTACGACTGCTTGATGAACTTTTGATTGAGGAAATGTTGTTTATCTACCCCAGGATGGTGTTGTTGTCATCTCATGGATGTGATGATTCAGTTCTGTTGATGGTTGTCCCATCATGTACTGGTGGCTTCAGGAGAAGTAACAGGTTGAGACAACTCTGATGTTGAAATTGCTTCAGTAAGATTTCTGTCTGATGGTCGAGCTTGCTGTATTATATTTTTGTTGTTTCTACGATTATATGGGTTGTTGTTGTCGAAATCATGGGTGGCAGCGCTGGGTTCCAGGTATGGTGTTGTTCATTTTTTATTTTCCGCTGAAGACACTGTTGCTGCTACAGATGTTGAGAGAGCTGTTGTTAGTGATGAAGATGGAAGTAGTTGTGCCTGCAGGAGGTTAGATTGAATGAATGTGGTTCGTATGATTGACCGAGGGTGCATTGTGGGAATGATGGAAGTTGATGATGGGTTGTGTTAGTGGTTGTCTGTTAATTCCTACAGCGGCTTCAGAAGAAGAAATGTCTACAGGCAATGCTGTTGGGACATGGATTGGATTTGGGGTTTTTGTTCCGTTTTCAGGTGGTTTTGGTTCCTCTTCGATTGGAGGTCGGTTAGTTCGGAGAAGTGGTCATGGTTGTGGTTTCTAAGGAAGATGGGGATGATTCATGTTTGTTGCTATGCTTGTTTGAGTTGTTTCTACTCTTGTAGGTGTTGTTGAAGAGACTAAAATTGTGCTGCGTTTTGTTGATTACTAGGGAGGGAAATTGTGGTTTCAAAACCTGAAGTCAGTTCTGTTGTTTGATGTTCAGTGACATTGCTTGGTTGAGAAAGGAGTTACAGTTTCATATGTTTGATATTTCAATGTTTTTTAGGTTGTGTTGCAGATATCACTGTGGAGCACTGCTTGCACCTAATGCTTGTGTTGTTTCGCATTCTAGTTGCTGGTTTAGTCACTGTGCTACTGGAGCTGTGCTGAAAGTTTGATGGTGGTGATTCAGTGGAGGTACTACTGCTTGATGGAACACATTGATTCAGGAAATGTTGTTTCTTACTCCAGGATTCATGTTTATTGTGGTCTCATGGAGGTGAGGATCGGTTTGTTGGTGGTTGTACTGTTTCAGTATTAGTGGCTTCGGGGGTAGATCAATGATGAAAAGATTCGTTGTTGATTGTTCTGGTTATTCTTTTTGGTTGAGAATAAGGAGTCACCGTTTCATACGTTGATGTTTCTATGTTTGTCTGAGGGTTTGTGTTTGTCGAAATCATGGTGGGAGCACTGTTTGCAGTTAAGGTTTGTGTTGTTGTTTTGGTTGTAGTTTCAGGTTTAGACACTGTGGATACTGGTAGTGTGCTGGAAGTTGATGGTGGTGATTCAGTGGAGGTACTAACTGCTTGATGGAGCTATCGATTCAGGAAATTGTTGTTTCTACTCCAGGATTATGTTTTGTTGTGGATCTCCATGGAGAGTGAGGATCGGTTCTGTGGTGGTTGTACTGTTTCAGTATTAGTGGCTTCGGTGGTTCTGTAACGTGAAGAAAACAGTTCTGTTGTGATTGTTGTCAGTGATTCTTTGTTGAGAAAGAGTTTCCGTTTCATATGTTGATGTTTCTATATTGTCTGGGGTTGTGTTGTAGAAACATCCTTGTGGGAGCACGGGTTGCGCGATTAATGTTTGTGTTGTTGTTTTGGTTTAGTATTTCAGGTTTTAGACACTGTGGATGACTGTAGTGTGCTGAAAGTTGATGGTGGTGATTCAGTGGAGGTACGACCTGCTTGATGGAGCTGTTCGATTCAGGAATTGTTTTCTACTCCAGGTTGAGTATTTGTTGTGGATCTGACAGGGGTGGGGCTGGGGTCTCCTTGATGGTTGTCCCATCGATGTACAGTTGCTTCAGGAGAAGGTAAAGCGTGACAGCAGCTCTGTTGTTGAATGTTCAGTTAAGGAATTTCTGTTGATGGTTGACTTGCTGTTTCATTTTTTGTTGTTTCTCCATCTATCTGGTTGGTTTTGTGGAATCATCCATGGCAGCACTGGTTCGCAGCTATGCTTGTGTTAGTTTCAGTTGTAATCCAGATTTAGACGACTGTGCCTGTTGGAGGATGATTCTAAATACTGTACAGTGCGTGTACAGTTGAGGTTGTAACTTGCCTGTGATGGAACTTTCGATCTGAGGATATGTTGTTTTCTACTCCAGGATGAGTGTTTTGGAGTGGATCTGATGGCAGAGGGATGTCGGTTCTGTCTGGCTGGTTGTCCTATCCATGTTAGTATTCTATCAGGAGAGGTTGAGAGGTGAAGTCTAGCTCTGATGTTGATTTGTTCAGTCAGATTTTGTTTGTGCCTATTTGTTGGATATTAATTGGAGGTGAGGATCAGCTTCTGTTGGTGGTTGTACTGTTCAGTATCAGGGGCTTTGGGGGTCAGTTAATGATTTGAAAACAGTTTCTTGTGTTGATTGTTCCATATTGCTGTTGGTTAGAGAAGGACTTTGTCATTTCATGTGTTGATGTTCTGTGTTTGTCTGAGGCTCTGTGGTGTGGAAATCCTTGGTGGAGCACGTGTGTTGATGTTTGTGTGATTGTTTAGAAATGTCGTTTCAAGTTTAGACACTGGGAATACTGGAGATGTGCTGAAAGCTTGATGGTGGTGATTCAGTGGGAGAGTTACGGACTGCTTGATGGAGCTATCCGATTCAGGGAACAATGTTGTTTACCTACCCCAGGATGAGTGTTTGTTGTCGATCGTCAATGGGCATGTGCCATGATTAGTTGCTGTTGCATGGTTGTCCCATCAACTGTACTGCATTGCTTCAAAGAAAGATACAAGAGTGAAGGACAGCTCTTGATGTTGAATTGTCATTTAAGACTTTCTGTTAAATGGACGGAGTTGCAATGGTTCATATTTTGTTGTTTCTACGATTATCTTGGGTTGTGTTGTGAAATCATGGGTGGGGGGGATTGGCAGCGCTCGGTTTACAGGGAATGTTTCTGTTCGTTGCTTCAGTATATATTTCTGATGAGACACTCGCAACTGCTGCAGATTGTTGCAGAAGCTGCTTGTTGGTGATGAGATGGAGTAGTTTTCGCTTGCCAGGAGCGGTTTTAGACTTGCATTTGAATGTGTCCGTAATCTTGACGGAGGGTGCCTTTAGTGGAAATGAGAAGTGCATGGTGGGTTTGTGTGAGGTTGTTCGCTCTGGGGGGTTGAGCATTGTGCCGTTTCACGGTGGTTTTGTTTCCTCTTCCGATTGGAATTTTCGCGTTGAGTCTGGAAGAAAGCCGTCCATGGTTGCTGGTTTCTAAGGGAGATGGGAGGGATTTCAGTGTTTCATACATATTCTTGAATTGAAGTTGTTTCCACTCTTTCTAGTTGTCGTCAAACTATTAAAATTGTGCTGCGTTTAGCTTGATGGCTTGGGAAAGGGGAAACTGTGTTTCAAAACCCGAAGTCCACTTCTGTTTTGATAGTGAGTTCGCTAACCTTTCGTTGGTGAAGGAGTTGCAGTTTTCATTTGTTGTTGTTGTTTCCATGATATGTGCGAAGACTTGTGTTGCAGATATCATTGGGAGCACTGCTTGCACCTTTAATGCTTGTGTTCTTTCGGCTGTAATTGCAGGTTTAGAACACTGGGATACGGAGGTGCGCATAGAAAGCTGATGGTAGGATTTCAGTGGGTAACCGACTGCTTGATGGAGCAATCGATTTAGGAAATGTTGTATCTACACTCCAAGGAATGACGTGTTTGTTGTGGATCTCATGGATGTTGATGATTAGTGTCCTGTTGATGGTTGTCCCATCAATGTTACTTTGGCTTCAGGAGAAGAAAAGGTGAAGACAGCTCTGATGTGAATGCTCAGTTAAGATTTCTGTGGATGAGTCGAGTTGCTGTTTCATATTTTATTGTTTCTACGATTATTCTTGGGATTGTGTTGAATCGAAATCAGTGGTGGCCACGACACGGTACAGGTTAATGTTATGTGCTTTGTTTCAGTTTTATTTCCGATGAGACACATTAGCTGCTACAGACGTTGACAGAAGCTGTTGTTAGTGATGAGGATGGAAGTAGTGTGTGCCTCAGGAGGTTTAGATGTGAATGGAATGTGTTCGTAATGTTGACTGAGGTGCCGATTGGTGGAAATGAATGGGAAGTGATGATGGGTTGTGTTAAATGGTTGTTACTGTCAATTCTACAGCGGCTCAGAAGAAGAAAACTGTCTAACAGGCATGTTCGTCTGGGGACTGTGGATGTGTGGGGTTTTTGTTTCCGTTTCAGGTGGTTTTGCTTTCCTCTTCGATTGGAGAGTCGGTTAGTTCCGGAGAACGTGGTCAGCGGTTGTGGTTTTTAAAGGGAGATGGACGATGATGTCAGTGTTTCTTACTATCTTGTGAGTTGTTTTCTACTCTTTGGGTGTTGTTGATGAGACTTGAACATTGTGCTGCGTTTAGTGATGCCAATGGGAGGCGAAATTGTGGTTGTCAAACCTGAAGGTGGGTTACTGTTTGGTTGATAGTTCAGTGACATCTTGGTTGAGAAAGGAGTTACAGTTCTCATAATGTTGACTATTTCAATGTTTGTCTCGAGGTCTGTGTTTGCAGATACTCACTGTGGCGAGCACTGCTTGCACCTAACGCTTGTTGTTGTTCTACATGTAGTTGCCGGTTTAGTCCTGATGCTGCTGGAGCCTGTGCTGAAAATCTGATGTGGTGACTTCAGTGGTCATGTACGACTGCTTCGGATGGAACTAGGTGATTCAGGAATGTTGATTTCCTACGCAGGATTCATGTTTTATTGTGGATCTCATGGAGGTGAGATCGGTTTGTTGGTGGCCCCTTATTACTGTTTCAGTATTAGGTTGCTTCGGTGGTCGATAATGATGAAAACCAGTTTCTGTTGTTGGATTGTTCAGTTAATCGTTTGTTGAGAAAGGAGTTTCCGTTTCAGTATGTTGATGTTTCTAAAGTATTGTCTGCGGGTTGTGTTGTAAGAAATCCTTGTGGGAGCACTGGTTGCGGTTAATGCTTGTGTTGTTGTTTCAATTGTAGTCTTGCCGGTTTAGTCACTGTTGCCTGCTGGAGCTGTGCTGAAGCTGATGGTAGTGACTTCATTTGAGTAACGACTGCTTGATGAACAGCTATTCGATATCAGAAAATGTATGTTTCTTTCACCAGAATGAGCATATATTAGTGGTTCTGATAGACCCGGTAGTGATCTGTTCTAATGGTTGTGCCGTGTCTCATTAGTGGCTTCGGGAGAGAAAATGAATAAGTCAGGCTTCTGTTGTTGATCGTTCAGTTAAGATCTTCGTTGTAAAGAATTGTGGTTTCTGCAATTTGTTTGATGTTGGGTTGTCCTGGGAAATCATCATGGGAGCACTGTTTGCACCTAATCCTGTGTTCGTTGTTTCAGAATGCA
The DNA here is from genome assembly GCA_035128595.1 of Eptatretus atami. Lineage (NCBI taxonomy): Eukaryota > Metazoa > Chordata > Myxini > Myxiniformes > Myxinidae > Eptatretus > Eptatretus atami. Next base: position 132,167,723 of record CM068959.1, on the reverse strand, counting down.
ATTCCCAGGTAGACTTGGACCACTAAGGTGTGCTGAAAAGCTATTGTGGGATTTCAGTGCAGAGTTCCCACTGCTTGGATGAGCAAAAATCGATTTAGGAAATGTTTGTTTCTATCCAGGATGCAGTGTTTGTTGGTGATCCATGGATGTGCATGATTAGTTCTGTAGTGATGGTTGTCCATCAATTATGGTGGCTTAGGAGAAGATAAAAGGTGAAGACAGCTCTGATGTTGAAGCCTGCCAAGTTAAGTTTCTGTTGATGGTCGAGTTGCTGTTTCATATTTTGTTGTTTCTACGATTATCTTGGGTTGTGTTGTCGGAAACTCAGGTGGCAGCGCTGGATTGACAGGTAATATTTGTGTTGTTTCAGTTTTATTTTCCGATGAAAAGACACTGTACGCTGCTACAGATGTTGACAGTAGCTGTTGTTAGTGATGAGATGGAAGTAGTTGTGCCTTACCAGTGAGGTTTCGATGAATGAATTGTGGTTATCGGTAATGTTGACTGAGGCGATGCATTGTTGGAAATGATGGAAGTGATGGTGGGTTGTCGTTTAATGGTTGTGCTGTCAATTCTTACAGCCGGCTTCAGAAGAGAAATGTCCACAGGCAATAACTTTGGGCGACATGGACGTGCTTGGGCGGTCTTTGTGCCGTTTCAGTGGTTCTTGTTCCTCTTCGATGTTGAGGGTTCGGTTAGTTCCAGAAGAAGCTGGTCATGGTTTGTGGTTTCTAAGGAAGATGGGGAATGATTCACGTGTTTGTTGCTATGCTTGTTGAATTTGTTTCCTTACTCTTGTGGGTGTTGTTGAAGAGACTGAAATTGTGCTTGACGTTTAGTTGATGCTATGGGAGGGGAAATGTGTTTCAAACACTGAAGTCAGTTCTGTTGTTTGATAGTTCCAGTGACGTTTACTTGTTGAGAAAGGAGTTTACAGTTTCAGTATGTGATATTCAATGTTTGGGTGAGGTTGTGTTGCACGATACATGTGGAGCACTGCTTGCCACCTAATGCTTGTGTTGTTGTTTCAATTGTAGTTGCTGGTTAGTCACTGTTGCTACCCTGGAGCTGTGACTGAAAGTTTGATGTGGTGATTCAGTGGAGGTACTACTGCTTGATGGAACTATTGATTCAGGAAATGTTGTTTCTACTCCAGGATTCATGTTTGTTGTGGATCTCATGGAGGTGAGGATCGGTTGTGTTGGTGGCTGTACTGTTTCAGTATTAGTGGCTTCAGGGGTAGATAATGATGAAAACAGTTCTGTTGTTGATTGTTCTGTTATTCTTTTGGTTGAAGAAGGAGTCACCGTTTCATACGTTGATGTTCTATGTTTGTCTGAGGTTGTGTTGTCGAATCATTGTGGAGCACTGGTTGAGGTTATGTTTGTGTTGTTGTTCGGATGTATCAGGTTTAGACATCTGTGGATATGGTAGTGTGCTGAAAAGTTGATGTGGGTGATTCAGTGGAGGGAACGACGCTGATTGGAGCTGCGATCAGGAAAGTTGTTTCTATCCAGGATGTGTGTTTGTTGTGGATCCATGGAGATGAGGATAGGTCTGTGGTGGTTGTAACGTTTCAGTATTAGTGGTTCGGTGTCGATAATGATGAAAACAGTCTGTTGTTGATTGTCAGATATTAAGTTCGTTGAGAAAAGGAGTTTCGCTTCAACGTTGATGTTTCTATATTTTCTGAGGTTGTGTTGTAAAACATTGTGGGAGCATGGTTGGCAGTTAATGTTGTGTTGTTGTTTGGTTGTAGTTCAGGTTTAGACACTGTGGAGTACTGGTCGTGTGCTTGAAAGCTGATGGTGTGATCAGTGGAGGTACTACTGCTTGAGGAGCTATCGCTCAGGAATGTGTTTCTACTCCAGGTTGAGTATTTGTTGTGGGATCTGATCAGGGTGGGGCTGGTTCACTTGATGGTTTCCATCGATGTACTAGTTGCTCACAGGAGAAAGTAAGAGTGACAGCAGAGTCTGTTGTTGAATGTTCAGTTAAGATTTGTTGATGGTGATTGCTGTTTCATATTTTGTTGTTTCTCCGATCATATCTGGGGTTGTTTGTGGAAATCAACAAATGGCAGCCTGGTTTGCCAGCAATGCTTAGTGTGTTGGTTTGTTGTATTTCAGGTTAGAACACTGGGATACTGGTCGTGTTGCTGAAAGCTGATGGCTGGTGATCAGTGAGGTCTAACTGCTTGAATGGAGCCTATCGATGTCAGAAAATGTTTGTTTCTAACTCCAGGTTGAGTAATTTGTTGTGGATCTGACAGGGGTGGGGCTGGGTTCACTTGAATGGTTTTCCACGATGTACTAGTTGCTTCAGAGAAAGTAAAGGTGACAGCAGCTCTGTTGTTAATGTTCAGTTAAGATTCCTGTTGATGGTTGACTTGCGTTCATATTTTGTTGTTCGCCTATTATCTGGGGTTGTTTGTGGAAATCATCATGGGCAGCACTGGTTGCAGCTAATGACTTGTTGTTTTGGTTTGGTGTAGTTTAGCGTTCTAGACACTGTGAATCTGGTCGGTGCTGAAACTGATGGTGGTGATCAGATGGAGGTACTACTGCATTGATGGAGCTATACTGATTCAAGGAATGTTGTTCTACTCCAGGGTGAGTATTTGTGTGGATACTACAAGGGGTGGGTGGGTCCTTGATGGTTGTCCCATCGAAATTTGTACTAGTTGCTTCAGGAGAAAGTAAAGGTGACACAGCTCTGTTGTTGAATGTGTTCAGTTAAGAATTTTGTTGATGGTTGACTTGCTGTATCATATTTTGTTGTTTCTCCAATTATCTGGGGTTGTGTTGTGGAAGGTCACTCATGGCACACTGCGTTGCAGCTAATCTTGTGTGTTCAGTTGTAATTCCAGCTTTAGACACGTGTGCCTGTTGGAGGTGTTCTAAAACTGAACAGGTGGTGGATCAGTCGAGTGTTAACTGCTGATGGAACTTATAGATTGAGGAATATGTTGTTTCACTCCAGGATGAGTGTTTCTGTGGATCTGATGGAGGGGATGATCCGTTCGTTGGTTTTTGCCCCTTCAATGTTAGTAGTGTCTTCAGGGAGAAGGTGGATGTGAAGACAGCTCTGTGTTGACTTGTTCAGGTTAGATTTGTTGTGCATGTTTGTTGTGGATCTCATGGAGTGAGGATCGGTTCTGTTGGGTGTTGACTGTTTCAGTATAGTGGCTTCGGTGGTCGGGTAACGTAGAAACATTCTGTGATTGATTGTTCATGATTCTGTTTGTTAGAGAGAAAGGATTTCCGTTTCATATGTATGGTTTCTATAGTTGTTGGGTTGTATTGTAAAAACCTTGTGCGGAGCACTGGTTGCGGTTAATTTTCGTGTTGTTGTTTGTTGTAGTGTCAGGTTTAGCACACGTGGATACTGTCGTGTGTGCTGAAAGTGATGGTGGTGATTCAGTGAGTACGACTGCTTGAGGAGCTGTCGATTCAGGAAATGTTGTTTACTACTTCAGGTTGAGTATTTGTTGTGATCTGACAGGGGTGGGCTGGGTCATTGATGGTTGTCCATCGATGACTAAGTTGCTTCAGGAAGAACGTAAAGTGACAGCAGCTCTGTTGTTGAATGTTTCAGTTAAGATTTCCTGTGATGGTTGACTTGCTGTTCATATTTTGTTGTTTCTCCATATATCTGGAGGTGTGTTGTGGAAATCATCATGGCAGCACTGGCTTTGTGGCTAGCTATGTGTGGTTTCAGCTGTAACTCCAGATATTAGACCTGTGCCTGTGAGGTTGTTCTAAAAACTGACAGTGGTGGTACAATGAGGTGTAACTGCTTATGGAACTTCGATTGAAGGATATGTTGTTCTACTCCAGGATGAGTGTTGCTGTGATCTGAGTGGAAGGGAATGATCGGTGTCTGTAGTGTTGTCCATCAAGTAGTAGTGTCTTTCAAGGAGAACGTGGAGGTTGAATCAGCTCTGATGTGATTGTCTCAGTACAAGATTTTGTTGTCATGTTTTGTTGTGATAAAGGAGTGAGACATTCTCTGTTGGGAGTTGTACTGTTTCAGTATCAGGGGCTTTGGGAGGTAGTTAATGATGAAGAACAGTTCTTGTGTTGATTGTTCAAAATAATTCTGTTGGGTTGAAGAAGAACTTGTCATTTCATGGGTTGATGTTCTGTGTTTGTCTGAGGTTGTGTTGTAGAAATTTCTGTGGGCATGGTCTGTGTGTGAATGTATTGTGTGTGTTGTTAGATGTCGTTTCAGGTTTAGACAGTGTGGATATCGGAATGGCTGAAGTTGATGTGGTGATTTAGTTAGAAGGTAGCTACTGTTGATGGAGCTACTCGATTCAGGAAAGTGGTTTGTTTTACCCCCCAGGAGACGAGTGTTTGTTGTGGATGTATGGAGGTGATGAACCGGTTCTTGTGGGTGTTGTCCATCAAAGTGAGTAGTTGTCCAGGAGAACGTGCGAGGTAAGTCGCTCTGCATGTTGATTTCCAGTCAGATTTTGTTGTGCATGTTTTTGGATATAATGGAGGTGAGGATCAGTTTCTGTTGGTGTTGTACTGTTTCAGTATTCAGGGCTTCGGTGGTGATAATGATGAAAACAGTTCTTTGTTGATTGTTCATAAATTCTGTTTGTTGAGAAAGGAGCTTTCGTTTCAGTGGTTGGTTTCGTAGTTTGTCTGCGTTGTGTTGTAAGAATCCTTGGGAGCACTGGTTGCGTGTTGATGTTGTGTTGTTGTTTATTGTAGTCTTCAGGTTTAAGTACACTGTTGTGGATAGGAGTGTGCTGAAGCTGATGGTGGTCGATTCTGTTGAGTTAACGACTGCTTGATGAAAGGCTATGATTCAGGAAAATGTATGTTTCTTCACCCAGGAAGAGATATTTGTGGTTATGTAACCCTGGTAGTGAGATCTGTTCTAATTGGTGTTGTCGTGTCTCATATTAGTGGCTTCGGGTGGAAGATGAAAACAGCTTCTGTTGTGATTGTTCAGTTAAGATTCCTTGTTGTGAGAAGGAGTCACGTTTCTACGTTGCAAGTTTGTTTGTGTTGAAGGTTGTCGGAGAAATCACTGTGGGAGCACTGTTGCAGGTATCTGTTGTTCGTTTTTCATGTAGTCAATCCGTAGACTGTGGACACACAAGGTGTGCTGAAAGCTGATGTGGGATTCAGTGGAGTACACTGCTGGATGAGCAAAACTTGATTAGCGGAAATGTTGTTTCTACCCAGGATGAGTGTTTGTTGGTCGATCCATGGATGTGCATGATTAGTTCTGTTGATGGTGTCCATCAATTACTGGTGGCTTAGGAGAAGATAAAAGGTGAAGACAGCTCTGACTGTTGAAGCTGCCAAGTTAAGTTCTGTTGATGGTGAGTTGCTGTCATATTTTGTTGTTTCTAACGATTATCTTGGGTTGTGTTGTCGGAAACTCAGGTGGCGGCCTGGATTGGACAGGAATATTTGTGTTGTTTCAGTTTTATTTTCCGAGAAGACATGTACGCTGCTACAGAGTTGACAGAGCTGTTGTTAGTGATGGATGGAAGTAGTTGTCCTACCAAGTGAGTTTCGATGAACTGAATTGTGGTTCGGTAATGTGACTGAGGGATGCATTGTGGAAATGATGGAATGAATTGGTGGTTGTGTTGTAACTGGTTGTGCTGTCAATTCTTAACAGCGGCTTTCGAAGAAAAGTCACAGGCAATAACTTGGGGACATGGACGGCTTGGGCGTTTTGTGCCGTTTCAGGTGTGTTTTGTTCCTCTTCGATTTGAGGGTTCGGTTAGTTCCAGAAGAAGTGGCATGGTTGTGGTTTCTAAGGAAGATGGGAATGATTCAGTGTTTGTTGCTATGCTTTTGATTGTTTCTACTCTTGGGGTGTTGTTGAAGAGACCTGAAATGTGCTGACTTTAGTTGGATGCTATGGAGGGGAAATGTGTTTCAAAAACACTGAAGTCAGTTCTGTTGTTGATAGTCCAGTGACGTTCTTGGTTGAGAAAGGAGTTTACAGTTTCCAGTATGTTGATATTTCAATGTTTGGGTGAGGTTGTGTTGCAGATATCACTGTGGAAGCACTGCTGCCACCTAATCTTGTGTTGTTGTTTCAATTGTAGTTGCTGGTTAGCCAACTGTTGCTACCACTGGAGCTGTGACTGAAAGTTTGATGTGTGATTCAGTGGAGGTATAACTGCTTTGATGGAACTATTGATTCAGGAAATGTTGTTTCTACTCCAGAATCAGGTTGTTGTGGACTCATGGAGGTGAGGATCGTTGTGTTGGTGCCTGATACTGTTTCACGATTAGTGCTTCAGGGTAGATAATGATGAAAACAGTCTGTTGTTGATTGTTCTTGTATTCTTTGCGTTAAGAAAGGAGTCACCGTTTCATACGTTGATGTTTCTATGTTTGTCTGAGGTTGTGTTGTACGAAAATCATGTGAGGCAGCTGGTTGCGGTTAATGTCTGTGTTGTTTGTTTCGGTATGTCAGTTTCAAGTGTTAGACAGCTGTGGATATGGTAAGTGTGTGAAGTTGAATGGTGGTGATTCAGCTGGAGTACACTGCTTTGATGACGCTGCTCGATTCCAGGAAATGTGTTGTTCTATCTCCAGGATGTGTGTTTGTTGTGGATCTCATGGAGATGAAGGATAGTGCTGTCGGTCGTTGTACTCGTTCCCCAAGTTTACTTAGGTGGGCTTCGAGTGTGTCGGTTAAATAATGAGAAAAGCCAGGTTCTGTTGTTTGATTGTTCACATTATGTTCGTTGAGAAAAGGAGTTTCCGTTCATACGTTGATGTTTCTAATATTTGTCTGAGTGTGTTGTAGAAATCATTGTGGGAGCAACTGGTTGCAGTGTAATGTTGTGTGTTGGTTGGTTGTTAGTTTCAGGTGTTAAGACCCTCGTGGATACTGCAGTGTGCTGGAACAGTGATGGTGTGGATTCAGTGAGGTACTACTGCTTGATGGAGCTATCGATTCAGGAAATGTTTTCTCACTCCAAGGTTTGAGTATTGTTGTGGATGAACAGGAGGTGGGGCTGGTTCACTTGATGGATTGTCCCATCGATTGTACGGTCTGCTTCAGGAAAAGTAAAGTGACAGCAGCTCGTTGTTTCTTGATGTTCAGTTAAAGATTTCTGTTTGAATGTTGACTTGCTGTTTCATATTTTTTGTTTTCTCCTTTATCTGCGGGTTGTGTTGTGGAATCAATCATGGCCAGCACTGGTTGCAGCTAATCCTTGTGTTGTTTTCAGGTTGTAATTCCAGACTGTCTTAGACACTGTTGGTACTGGACGTATCTGAAAACGACAGATGGTGGTGACTTCGTGGAGGTACTACGCTGAGGACTATCGATGCCAGGAATGTTTTCACTCCAGGTGAGTATTGTTGTGATACTGACAGGGGTGGGGCTGGGTTCACTGTGATGTTTTGTCCCCATCGATGGTACTAGTTGCTTCAGGAGAAGTAAAGGTGACAGAGTCTGTTGTTGAAGTTCAGCTTAAGATTTTTTGATGGTTGTACTTGCTGTTCCATATTTGTTGTTTCTCCCATTATCTGGGGTTGGTTGTGGAAATCACATGGCAGCACTTGGTTGCAGCTAAGCTTGTGGTTGGTGGTTTGTATGTAGTTTCAAGTTTAAGCCAACTGTGGATCTGGTCCGTGGTGCTGAAAGTGATGGGGGTGAATTCAGTGGAGGTACTACTGCTTGATGGAGCTAATCGATTCAGGAAAGTTGTTTTACTCAAAGTTGATGTATGTTGTGTGGATGCTGAGCAGGGTGGGGCTGGGTTCACTTGATGGTTGTCCCATCGATGACTATTGCTTCAGGAGAAAGTAAAGGTGACAGCAGCTCTGTTGTTGACATGTTCAGTTAAGGATTTCTGTTGATGTTACTTGCTGTTT